>CAWUFW010006393.1:0-355000 GCA_963921515.1 Calotriton arnoldi | reverse complement strand
TGTGCCCCCAGTGCAGGACTTCAAAGCACCAGAGGGTGCTCCCGCCCAGCCCCAATACACATTATCCTGTCTGGGGAGGTGGTTACACCTCCTTGGGACAGGAAACCTATTGTCCAGGCCTCCCCTGCCGGAGTTTCAGTCAGCAGCAGGAGGCCAGACCCATGTCTGTGGCAGCGGCATCCATTTTGTGATGCCAGGGCTCTGGAAAGAAGTTACCGGGTAGCCCGGTGTGTACATGTCTCTCCCTCTAGAAGGGTGGAATGCTACCCCTGCCGCCAGAATTGGCGGGGGGGTAGTATTCCAAGATGTTTGACACCAAACACGACATGTTTGGTGCAGCCAGTCCAAAGTTAGCATTGTACCGCGAGGATATAATGCACTTAAGAGTATATGGTCAGGCTGTACCACAAACAGCCTCAGAGGAGGGACTCCGAACGCTGCAGAGGGGCTCTGCTCATGCAGAGGCACCCTCTCACATAAAAACCACGCACTCTGCCCTCAGGATTGTTAAGGCCTGCCATAGGAGTGACTTATAGGGTTATATGTGTGTGCAATGGTAGTGATATAGGTAGCCTATATCACTGTAAGGGGTGCATGCACCACCTTACCCAGGCTGCAGTAGCAGACCTGTGGTGTCATTTTGGATGGCCTTCCAGGGGTGGCACAATACATGCTGCAGCCTCTGGAAGGCCTCTGAGGTACCTATGCCCTGGGTACATAGTATACCATATACTAGGGACTTATAAGGGCACTCCAGATTCCAATCAGAGATGTGCCTAAGGCACATGGAAACCATTTTGGAGAGGGAGCAGCTAGGCTGGGGTTCTGATTAGCAGGGCCCCAGCCAGACTAAAGTCGAAAAACAGTGAAGCATCAGCAAAAAGTGGGGGTACCCATGTGAAGCAGATCCTACTCTCCTACAGAACCCCCCCAAACGCAGGGACATTAAACTAACCTTGACCAGTTGAGTCTTCATGTTCTAAGTGGAAATACCTAGAGAGTCCATCTGCATTGGCATGGTTACTCCCAGGTCTATGTTCCACTGTAAAGTCCATCCCCTGTAGGGAAATGGACCACCTAAGCAGTTTGGGGTTTTCACCCTTCATTTGTTTTAGCCATAGGAGGGGCTTGTGGTCTGTTTGAACAAGGAAGTGAGTACCAAACAAGTATGGCCTCAACTTCTTCAGGGCCCAAACCACAGCAAAGGCCTCCTCTCTATGGCTGACCAACGTTTCTCTCTAGGGGTCAGCCTTCTGCTAATAAAAGCTACTGGCTGATCCTGACCTTCATCATTCAATTGTGACAGTACAGCCCCTACCCCCAATTCAGATGCATCTGTTTGGACAATGAACTTCTTGGAGTAATCAGGACTCTGAGAATGGGAGCAGTGCACATGGCCTGCTTCAGGTCATCAAATGCCTTTTGACAGCTAGCTGTCCACTGAACCTTTTTGGGCATTTTCTTGGAAGTTAAGTCATTCAGGGGTGTCACTATTGATCCATACCCCTTGACAAATCTCCTATAGTACCCAGTCAGGCCTAAGAAGGCTCTCACCTGAGTCTGGGTGGTTGGAGCAACCCAGTCCATGATGGTCTGGATTTTGATCTGCAGTGGTTGAACCTGGCCTCCACCCACAAGGTGGCCCAGGTACACAACCTGACTCTGCCCTATCTGGCACTTAGTGGCCTTGATAGTGAGGCCTGCCTTTTGCAGGGCCTCCAAAACATTTCTGAGGTGGACCAGGTGATCCTCCCAGGTGGAGCTAAAGACAGCAATATCATCTAGATATGCTGCACTATAGGCCTCCAGACCTGTAAGGACTGTATTCACCAACCTCTGAAAAGTGGCAGGTGCATTCTTTAGACCAAAGGGCATTACCACAAATTGATAATGCCCACTAGGGGTTGAGAATGCTGTCTTTGGCTTTGCATCATCAGCTAGTCTGATCTGCCAGTAGTCAGCTGTCAGGTCAAATGTGCTTAGATACTTGGCTGAGGCCAAAGTGTCTATTAGCTCATCTGCCCTAGGTATTGGATGGGCATCAGTCCTAGTGACTGCATTGAGACCCCTGTAGTCCACACAAAACCTCATCTCTCTTTTCCCACCACTGGTGTGAGGTTTTGGCACAAGGACCACTGGACTAGCCCAAGGGCTATCTGAGGGTTCAATAACTCCCAAATCCAACATTTTCTGGACTTCTGTCCTGATACAGTCCCTGACATGGTCAGGTTGCCTATAAATCTTATTTTTAATAGGCAGACTGTCCCCAGTGTCCACTTCATGAGTGCACTAGGTGGTCTGTCTTGGAGTCAGAGAGAACATATGTCTGTACTGATTGAGCACTTGTCTGCAATCAGTTTGCTGCTGAGCAGTGAGGCTGCCTGCCAAGGCTACACCATCCACTGACCCATCATCAGGGTTCTGTGAGAGCAGGTCAGGGAGTGGGTCACTCTCTTCCTCCTGTCCCTCATCAGTAGCCATGAGCAAGCCCATGTCTGCGCTGTCCACATATGGTTTCAATCTGTTGACATGGAGAACCCTGTGGGGACTCCTGGGTGTTCTTAGGTCTACTAAATAGGTAACCTCACCCTTCTGTTCAACAATGGTATTGGGTCCACTCCACTTGTCTTGGAGAGCTGCTGGGGCCACTGGCTCCAGCACCCACACCTTCTGTCCTGGCTGGTAAACAGTCAGTACAGCCTTTTGGTCATGCCAGGCTTTTGCAGTTCCTGGCTAGCCTCAAGGTTTTTAGTTGCCTTCTTCATGTACTCAGCCATCCGGGAGCGTAGACCAAGTACATAGTCCACTATGTCTTGCTTTGGGGGCTTGAGAGGTAACTCCCATCCTTCCTTCACCAAGCACAATGGACCCCTGACAGGGTGACCAAACAAAAGTTCAAAAGGGCTGTAGCCAACCCCTTTGAGGCACCTCCCTGTATGCAAACAAAAGGCAGGGCAAGAGTATGTCCCATCTTCGCCTGAGCTTTTCTGGGAGCCCTTTAATCATGCCCTTTAAGGTTTTGTTGAATCTCTCAACTAAACCATTGCATTGTGGGTGATAGGGTGTGGTGAACTTGTAAGTCACTCCACACTCCTTCCACATTGCTTTTAAGTATCCAGACATAAAGTTTGCATCTCTGTCTGATACAACCTCCTTAGGGAAGCCCACTCTTGAGAAAATTCCCAGGAGGGCTCTTGCCACTACAGGTGCTGTAGTGGTCCTAAGGGGAATAGCCTCTGGGTACCTAGTGACATGATCCACCACCACTAGGATAAACCTGTGCCCAGATGCTGTTTGGGGATCCATGGGACCAACAATATCAATCCCCACTCTTTCAAAGGGCACCCCCACCACAGGTAGTGGTATCAGGGGGGCCTTTGTGGTGCCACCTGCCTTCCCACTGGCTTGACAGGTTACACAGGAGCGACAAAACTCCTTGGTGTCTTCAGACATGTGGGGCCAGTGAAAGTGAGGGACAAGTCTGTCCCAAGTCTTGTTCTGGCCCAGGTGACCTGCTAGAGGAATGTCATGGGCTACGGTCAATAGGAAGCCCCTGAACTTCAGAGGTATAACCAACCTCCTGGTGGCACCAGGCTTGGGGTCTCTACACTCTGAGTACAAGAGTCCATCATCCCAATACACTTTATGGGGACCACTAGCATTCCCAGCAGCCTCAGCAGCAGCTTGCTGTCTGAGGGGTTCAAGAGAGGGGCAGCTCTGCTGCTCCTTGCTCAGATCTGCCCTGGAAGGGCCCCCTGTCCCCAAGAACTCAACCTGATCAGGTTCAAGCTCCTCTGGGACAGTTCCTTCTTCAGGACTGAGATCATCCCCTCAAGAGACTGATCTTCCTTCTGAGCCAAGGGGGAAGGCACTGCCTTAACCCTACTACTCCTCCTCTTGGATGGCACTTGGTCCATTTTTCCAGGATCCAAGGCCTGTTCAGTGTTAGACATTTTGTTCTGTGTCCTGGTCACAGCAAACACATCTGCAGGGATCCCCAGCATTTCTGCATGGGTCCTGAGCTCCACTTCTGCCCAAGCTGAAGTTTCAAGATCATTGCCAAGCAAGCATTCTACTGGTAGGTTTGCACTCACCACAGCCTTCTTAAGGCCAGTTACCCCTCCCCAGGAGAAGTTAACAACTGCCAGAGTATGGTCTGTTCTGACATTGCTAGCATTGGTCACTTGGTACATCTCACCAAGTATAATCTGCCCAGGATCCACAAGGTCTTGTGTCACCATGGTGACACTGTGTCCCTAAATGCCAAAGCCTCTTTTCCATTGATTAATGGCTGTTGCCTGTACTTGCCCAGATTACTGGGACTCATAGAGGAGGTCACATCCATGCCTCCATCACAGACTAGGACAGCCTGAGTGAGTTCTCTGACTAGGCCAGAGCTCATCTCATTACCCAGGGTCAACCCTACTAAACCCTTGGCCTGTGTGCTCCCACCACCAATTGTAACTGCACTAGGGGGAACAGGTGCCTTAGGGGCATTGGTGGGGGCTGGAATAGAGTCTTTGGACTTGGTGCAATCACTGGTCCAGTGTGTCTTTTGCTTACAGACTTTGCACCATGGTTTCTTTTGGCCTTTTCCCTTGTTAGACTGTGAATCCCCACCTGAAGAAGATTTTTGGGGGCCTTGTGAAGACTTCTGGTCTTTACCCTTCTCCCCACCCTTATCAGAGTTTTTAGAATCTTGCTTCTTAGGGTCACCACCTTGGTTCTGTACCTTCTGCCTCACCCTGGTTCTGACCCATTTGTCTGCCTTCTTTACCAATTCTTGGGGAGAGGTCAGATCAGAGTCCACCAGGTACTGATGCAACAGCTGATTTTGACAGTTTTTAAGAATCTGCTCCCTCATGATAAGATTGTACAATCCTGTGAAGTCACATACCTTACTGCCCTTCAACCAACCTTCCAGAGCCTTAGCAGAACAATCCACATAGTCCACCCAGTCTTGAGTCGGTGCTTTTGGGTATCTCTGAACTTTAACCTGTATTGTTCAGTTGTTAGGCCAAACCCATCAATCAGAGCACTCTTCAAGACTTTGTAATTGTCAGCATCCTCCTCTCTAACAGTGAGGAGCTTATCTCTACCTTTGTCTGCAAAGGAGAGCCACAAGATTGCTGCCCACTGCTCCTGAGGGACCCTCTGTACATTACAGGCCCTCTCCAGTGCAGTTATCCATTTGTGGATGTCATCCCCACTCTGGTAGGGAGGGACAATCTTGCTCAGGTTTCTATGGTCATAAGACCTTTCCCTATCTCTGGGGAAATTGTTGCCACCATGGGACTCTAGTCCCATCTTTTTTCTCTGTCTATAGAGATCTAGGGACTCCCTGTCTATAGCCAACTGCTGTTTTCTGAGCTCAAGCTGGGCTTGCTCATACTGAATCAGTCTTTTCTCCTCTCATGAGAGGATTCCCTCCCATGGGAGGAGACAGAGGTCCCTACTGAGGTGTCAGAGTGGTTAGACTCCTGAGAAGGAGATCTAGCCCTTCTGGGCACACTCTCAACTCTTCCTGGGGGGACAAAGGGGAGGTCCTTCTGGGCCTCCTCCTCTTCCTCAGGAGTAGCTGCACTTTCCAGGTCAGGATCATTGTCATCCCCCTGGCCAGTTTCAGAGGTCAGGTCCTGGGCATTTTCATCCCTGGGCCCTCCCTCATCTTCTGCCCCACCCTTTCTGCCTACCCTTTCAGACCTTATGGGTCTTCTAAGATCATCCAGCAGAAGCATCTCCAGGAGACGTTGGGTGTTGGCACTTTTGCCTGTCTTCAACTTCCTAACTTTGCACAACTCTCTCAATTCCAAGAATGTGAGGTTGTCATATCTGGATGGCAGGAGCTCCCTGGTTCCTGGCAGTGAAGACATTACTAGTGTGGTGTGTGTATGCACTACCTACTCTAGTGTGGCCTACTAAACTCTCTTGAGTTGTAGAAAGGGTGTGCTATCCCTTAACACACAACTCTAAGTTCAGTAGAACTTACTGTATCCTAAGCTTGATTTATATGTACCTAAGGTACCCTTAGTGGTTTTCAGTTGATCAATTCAATTGAGATTATCTGGTAAAACAATAGCAAGCTGGAATCCCACACGCTGCACACCAATGTGAGAAGTTGGCCTGGTATATGCTGTCCACTAATTATAGTGGTAATATGGCAATTCTAAAATATTCTAGTGCTGAGTTAATAGACTTAAACAAACCCCACCTAGGTCCTACCGCCACATTAGCAAATGAATTACTTAGGCATTCTGACATCTCCTGTTATTCGGAATCCATTAATGTAATTAAAACTTCCACTTCGAAGGGCCTCAGCAGACCAAGTCTCCTAGACCAATTCAGTGTTACCTATTTTAATGCGCGCTCGGTTCCAAAACACTCGCTAGAAATATGGAGCCTTTTGGACATAACCGCCCCGGATTTGTGTTTGATCACGGAGACGTGGCTGCACGAACACGCCTCCCCTGACGTACACATTGCCTTTCCTCCTCAGTACAAAATAATTAGATTAGATAGGAAAGAGAAAAGAGGCGGTGGTCTATTAATAGCCTCCACTAGCAACCTTAACATCACAGTCTTAGAAACTATCACCTCAGATCATTCTGAACTTTGTGGGGCATATTAGCAAGACCCACGTTAAAATTATCGCCGTTTTAGCGGCAGGAAACTGCCGCTAAAACGGCGATAATGGGCTTGCTAATATGCGTTATAGAATCTCAATAGAAGCCCAGGTTAGATGTGCAGGACATCTAACCTGGGCTTCTATTGAATTTTATAACGCATATTAGCAAGCCTATTATCGCTGTTTTAGTGGCAGTTTCCTGCCGCTAAACGGCGATAATTTTAACGTGGGTCTTGCTAATATGCCCCTGTATTTTTAAAATTGAAGGCCTATCTAGGGGTACCTGGAGAGGACCTCTTATCTATCGCCCTCCTGGTCCCAAAGGTGACTTCTCCAACAAACTGCTGGAGTCCCTTGCACCGCATGTATTGGCCTCCGATAACTTTTTCCTAATTGGAGATTTTAATATCTATGCGGAGATGTTATCCAATCCTGATACTGACCAGCTGATCATAAACATGAGCACTCTTGGACTTGCTCAGCTGATCACAGGTCCTACCCACATAGCTGGCCATACTCTTGATCTTCTCTTCACAAATTTCTCAGGAACCATAGTCGACGCCCCGGCGCCATTATTATGGTCCGACCACCACCTATTAAAATTTGTTGTTTCTGCTAAAATTATCAAAAAAGATCATCAAAACACATTAATATCACGAAGATCATGGCGTAGAGTCACCTTGCCCCTTTTTTTAAATAATTTTACCCCTGACCGGTCAGGACCAGAAACTAGTGTAGATCAAGCGGCACACGATCTGGATAATGATATTTTGACAACGCTAGATAAGATTGCCCCTTTCACCCAGGTTAAAATTAAGTCTAGGACTGCTCCCTGGTTCACAGACCAACTAAAAGTCACTAAGCTCCGGTGTAGAACTGCGGAGCGTAAATGGCGTAAAAGTAAAAAACCGGTGGATCGTGAGGCATATAAAAATATCCACTGTAGTTATATGACTGATATTAAATTAGCAAAAAAACTATTTCTCCTAAATAGGATAAATCAGGCAGAAAATTCCGGCAGAGAACTTTATCAAATCTTAAAAGAATTCACAATTCCTGCCAACAAGTCATCGAGTCCTAACTCCCAAGCCTGGTTAGATTCCCTTTCCGACTTCTTTGATGAGAAAATCATGGCCATCTACCGCTCCTTTCCTTCATTAGGTAAAAATACCAACCCTGAAGATGTGCTCGGCCTGTCCCCTGATCCTTCTCACATCTTGGACAAATTTGTCAAGCTCGACATTAAGACAGTCTCCACTATTATGCTGAAAATAAAATCTGGCTCGCCCACCGACGCCATTCCCCCAAAAATATTGCCCTTAATTGCCCCAGCAATACTGGAAAGACTCACAGGCCTATTTAATAAGTCACTCTCGGAAGCGGTATTTCCGATAAGGTGGAAGGCAGCCAGGGTAAGACCAATTTTGAAAAAACCCACTGCCGACCCAAAATTACTCCTAAATTACCGTCCTATCTCCCTGCTCCCATACTTTGGGAAAATTTTAGAAACTCTGATCAATCAACAACTTGTCAACCATCTTGAGAGCCAGGGACTGTTGGATCCTTCCCAGTCTGGTTTCAGGGCAGCGCATAGCACCGAGACGGCTCTAGTCGAGGTAGCAGATAACATCACGCTAAGCCTGGACAAACATCAGTCAGCCATTCTCGTTCTACTTGATCTATCCGCTGCCTTTGACACCATCTCCCATAGCATTGTAGAACATCGCCTGAGGGAGATAGGTGTCAGAGGCAATGCCCTTGAGTGGTTTAAGAGCTACCTTACCGACCGAACTACAACAGTCCAGATGGGAAAAAACATTTCATGTGAGAGACCAGTTAGGATGGGAGTGCCACAGGGCTCTATTCTGAGCCCAACACTCTTTAACCTGTACATGACTCCTCTGGCCAAAGTGATCAGATCCTACGGTTTTGATGTCATATCCTACGCTGATGACACTCAGATCTTGATCACTATCGGCCCAGACCCCGTTGAAACTAAGCAGCGTTTTAACAAATGTCTGTCCCATATCGATAGGTGGATGAGCGCCAACCATCTACAATTGAATGGGGGCAAGTCGGAGATTATGCTTTTTGGCAATGCATCTGAGCACTGGTCTAATGACTGGTGGCCATCCCAGCTTGGACCTTGTCCAATACCCAAACAGACAGTACGAAACCTAGGTTTCCACATGGACAATCAACTGTCCATGAAAAACCAGATTAACCACATTATTGGCTCCTGTTTTGGAGTAATTCGCAGCCTACGGAAGGTTTTTAAATGGATTCCAACTGAGGCTAGAAAACCACTGGTCCAAGGATTAATAATAAATCGAATGGACTATGGAAACGCTCTATTACTCTCAATTAATGATGGCCTCTTAGACAAATTGCAGATTTTGCAAAATACCGCGGCAAGGCTGGTCCTGGATCTCCCATCCAGATCCCCCTCCGCACCCTGTTTAAGATCGCTACACTGGCTCCCTGTGAGAAAGCGAATCCTTTTCAAGGTTCTCTGTCTGACCCACAAACAGATGCACGGTAAAGGCCCTAGATACTGGTCTCAGAAACTGTGTTGGTACCAACCACACAGGACGCTTAGATCCAGTAATACATTTTTGCTTACCCCTCTTAAAGTTCATATGGCCAGACAAGGAGGCAGGTCTTTCTCCTTCCTCGCCCCAGCATCTTGGAATAAAATCCCTTTCCACTTGCGCACCTTGCCGGACCATAACGCCTTTCGTAAGGGACTGAAAACATGGCTATTTGACATCTGAGCTATCTCTTCTATCAGAGCCGTCTGCGAGCGCCATGAGACTTTCTAGTGATGTGAGCGCGATACAAATGTCCTTTGATTTGATTTGATTTGATTTGATAGTGGGCACCTTGCACCAGTCCAAACAACCCCTTATTGGAGATAGGTTAAAGACAACCTTTATTGAAAGCTATCCTAGTGGTAGCTATGGAGAGCAGCCTTCAGGCTAAGTCTTGAAGGAATGTAAAGCAGCTTGTTTTACCAGTCTATAATCTCTTGAGTGACCAAATGAAAGAGGACCACACCAGGTATATATTTAAAATATATGTATTTAGTCTTAAACACACCCCTCTAGTCTCTTTATGAGGCTAGAGTTCGAAGTACATAAGTTACAAGTCGAATATCAACAGTAATAGCACAAATACACGTTTGAGCCCTAGGGGCGTGCCAAACCATATACCAATAAAGTGGTATAAGAACCACGACTGAGCTAGACACAAGGCCTAGAGCCTGTAGAAGTGCTTGGCCCTCAAGGAACCACCCATGGTAGTGACACAGGGGACTCACGGGGGACGCGTGCAGTGTGAGAACACAGCCGCGAGCCGCCGTTGACTTCCATGGGGAATGTCGCGGTTGGAGTTTTAAAGAAAAAGGACACTTAGAGGAGGACTTGGAGCAAACCCCTTTAGAACTAGGTTGTTCTAGAGTCTATACCCACGTGAGCACTGGAGTACTCGAGTTACCTCACCCAGGGAAGCCGGGTGCATAGGTGTCTTTCGGGGTCGGGTTTCGTCGTCGTTTTCAATGGCGATCTGCTGCAAAGTGCTGCTGGCGACCAAGTCGAAAGTGTTCGGGTGGATCCAAGGGTGGATTGAAGATCTGAAGAACATGAAAGCAGAGGGGACAGAGTCTGGGTCACTAGCCAGTGACCAGGAAGGCGATGAGCAGATGCCCACCGATGTCGGGTGCTTCAGGTAGGTTGACGGTCATCTTGACTCTTCAGCCACGAGGTCCAGGAGGCGTCGACGACAACCAGGAGCTGGATTCGAGTTGTCTCATGACGTTTGTCGATTGCAGGGGTGTCGGCGACCGGATTGGACCCAATAAGCCTCGGCAACAGCAAGTCTCGTAGAAACAAAGAAAGGACGTTGATGCAAACCAGCAAGGTCTGGGGGACTCACCCAGCAAGGGTAAGTCAGGGCACGTATGGAGCAACCAGGTAAGCCCAAGCAGAAGAAGAGTTGCCTTCGGGAGGGCCCACTAGCCAACGGACAAGCGACCGTAAAGGAGGCTCGAGTGGACGCACTTGGAGCTGGCTCACAGGACACTTGTGGAGTGGAGGCCAGTGATCTTCAATGCAGTCGGTGCTGGAGACGGGGGCTACTCGGAGCCCAAAGCACAACTTCGTGGGAGACCAAGAAGAGGATGCACTGCAAATGTGCTCAGTGTCCAGAGGTCACGGTTCCACATTACCCACGACAGCTACGGGCCTCAGCTTTACTGGGGACTCAGGGCAGCCTCGGGGAAGTCTGGAAATCCACCTCTGGTGATGCAAAGTCTTCGGCGTCCAGCGGGAGCTTCGGCGATGCAGACCGGACAATTGCTTCTTTGGTGCCTGCCAAGCAGGGGAGTCACTCCTTGACCCCAAGGGAGATTCTTCAGTCCTCTAGTCTTCAAGTAGAGCGTCGAAGGTCCAGGATTCAGTGTCAGAGTTTCGTCCAGGATAATCTAAAGTCCTAAGGACTGGGGTCCCATACTTATACTAAGTTAGGGGGTTGGACATACTCTGGGGACCCACCTATGGGAGGGTCAGGGAAGAGGGGTGGTTACACCCATTCCCTTTGTCCAGTTTCATGCCAGAGCAGGGGCAGGTAGCCCCTGCAACCGGTTTGAACTGGCATATGCACAGGGACACCAAATGTGCCCCCAGTGCAGGACTTCAAAGCACCAGAGGGTGCTCCCGCCCAGCCCCAATACACATTATCCTGTCTGGGGAGGTGGTTACACCTCCTTGGGACAGGAAACCTATTGTCCAGGCCTCCCTGCCGGAGTTTCAGTCAGCAGCAGGAGGCCAGACCCGTGTCTGTGGCAGCGGCATCCATTTTGTGATGCCAGGGCTCTGGAAAGAAGTTACCGGGTAGCCCGGTGTGTACATGTCTCTCCCTCTAGAAGGGTGGAATGCTACCCCCGCCGCCAGAATTGGCGGGGGGTAGTATTCCAAGATGTTTGACACCAAACACGACAGTTTTTGGTGCAGCCAGTCCAAAGTTAGCATTGTACCGCGAGGATATAATGCACTTTAGAGTATATGGTCAGGCTGTACCACAAACAGCATCAGAGGAGGGACTCCGAATGCTGCAGAGGGGCTCTGCTCATGCAGGGGCACCCTCTCACATAAAAACCACGCACTCTGCCCTCAGGATTGTTAAGGCCTGCCATAGGAGTGACTTATAGGGTTATATGTGTGTGCAATGGTAGTGATATAGGTAGCCTATATCACTGTAAGGGGTGCATGCACCACCTTGCCCAGGCTGCAGTAGCAGACCTGTGGTGTCATTTTGGATGGCCTTCCAGGGGTGGCACAATACATGCTGCAGCCTCTGGTAGGCCTCTGAGGTACGCCTCTGAGGTACCTATGCCCTGGGTACATAGTATACCATATACTAGGGACTTATAAGGGCACTCCAGATTCCAATCAGAGACGTGCCTAAGGCACATGGAAACCATTTTAGAGAGGGAGCAGCTAGGCTGGGGTTCTGATTAGCAGGGCCCCAGCCAGACTAAAGTCGAAAAACAGTGAAGCATCAGCAAAAAGTGGGGGTACCCATGTGAAGCAGATCCTACTCTCCTACACACCACAAATCAAAGACCATTCTGCTTGCATGTAGGGGAAACACCGTACTCTCTCCGGTAACCACCATGATGCTTCACAGTTGTTTCTGTTATGCTGATGTTTTATGTTTCTGCTTCAATTGTGATCACTGTTCAAGTTGTTGCCAGCACCAACGACTCCCTGCGGGCTGGCCTACACTCACCCCACACACATCCAGCACATGCGTCACTGTACATGTGTCCATGCTAATAAAGGTGTCGAGCGCACGTGCTCGTGGCCAGTTCAACGAACTATCTGAGTGTGTCTGTGTGCTCATGATGTATGCATTAGGTCCACGGCCCCACAACCTTACATTGTGCAGTGTGCAGAGGACGCAGCCATGACACCGCAGGCAGAGGGTGGGACATTGCACATGTAGCTTTGTCGTCCCCCACCCAATACGTAAGAGGAGTGAACTTGGCCGGCGTACGCCAGTCCGGCGTAGGGGTGTGGGTGATTATCACGTGGCTCTGGGTGTTGTTCAGTACTGGAAATGTGCAAAAGCAGGTGTCCCTGTCGCAGTGTGGGTCTCCGTTGGGGTGTGTAGGTGGTCCATGATGGGAGTTTGACACCCACGTATGGGTTCTAGTTCTTCTCCCATGAGGTAGTACCCCACCCGCACATGTTCGGCCAGCCCCTTCTGGCAGTCTGACAGCTGGCCTTGTAATGGGATGTGTGCTTAGGTGGGCTGCTGTGAGCCAGCCGGGGTGGTGGGTGCGTCCAGCTGTGTTGTCCGTGCAGGGGGTGGTGTGTCCTAGGTGCAGCGGGGCTGCCCTGCTCCTGGAGCTCTATTGCCTGAGATGTCCATGGACTGTTGTAGTGCGTCGGTGTCGGAAGTGTGGAGGTCCTCTTCAGCATCACTGATGGGTTGTCTGGTCTGCTCTGCTGGAGGTGTTGTTTGTCCCTCTGCAATGTGAAGGGGAGATGCTTGTTGACATTGTGTTGGCATGTATGTTGACGCATTGTTCGGGTTTACATACAGTCTGCATGACAATGTACATTGTGACTGTTTTGGATTGGCGGACTATTTGATGCGGGATAGTGGACAATTGGATTACATGACGTAGGTGATGTTGTACACGTACATTTTCATCTCACAGTTTCCTGCTGTGTCAGATGTGATTGGCCATTTTCTATGTACAGGCGGAGCCAGTTGTGTCCTCTGTTCTGCAGTGTAAATGTTGCACTGTGTCCCACATTGCCGTCCATGTGGATGTGCTGTGATTGCTATGTGTGTGTGCTGCATTGTGTGGGAGTCGCACCTGCTGCTGTGATTTTGCTGCCCCTTATCCCTTGGAGGGGGTGTGCATTTGGCTTTTGTGCTTTTGAGGTGCTGTGATGTTGGCGACTGGGGTCATTTGTGCACCTGGACGGATTTTGTTCTCTTGTGCATTGTTTGTCTGCAGATGTATTGTTGACGTCAGTGGTTGTTTGTGCACGTGGATGTGTCAGGGTGTGACCTGCTCCTTCCGGATGTAGTCCACACTCAGCCACCTCAGTCTCGTGGCGTGCACAGTGTCATGGTGATTGTACTCTGGCAATGCTGCTCGTCATGTGGTGTCACTTGCATTGTCAGTGAGGCTCTCGCATACGCATCTTTGCTGTGTTTCGCACTGGTGCATGTGTGTGTAGTGGAATTGGTGTTGTGTGGGGTGGGACCCCTTCGGGCACATGGTGTAAGGGGGCCTACTTGGTGTTTGTATGTGTGCTGCAGTGTGCCACAGGGATCAGGGACATGACCCAGGGTCGTTGTGGGTGTGCGGTGTGCTACACATCGTTGTGCATGTGTGCCATTGTGCCCGTCCCCCCAGTCCCTGTTAGTTACTCACCCTGTTGATGTTTTGTCAGGTCATGTCGAGCAGTGTCCGGACTCCCGACTCCTTGCACCGTCTCCACACTCATGACTGTGTCCACCATTTGCTCAAGCTCCTCCTGTGGCGCAGGACTCCCACCTCCTTTCGCCGTTGCTGCCTTCCGGGTGGCAGCGGGTTTCTGCTTGGTTTGGCTTTTGACTTCGTGCCAGCGCATCTTGGCCTCCTCGGCAGTCCGACTGCATTCACAAAGGAATGCCATTCTTCCGTCTGTGTTGCCAATGACACGGTGGTGGAGACGTACAGTTGTTGTTAGTGCTCTGTCACCTCCGTGACGACGGTCAGGTTGTCATGCGGACTGTACCCCGTCTTCCTCTTCCTCTTCTCCTTGGCCTTCCCCGACCCCGAGGTTCCTTGCTGGTGGTCTGTGGGGCTTGTGGGTTCGCGTTGACCTGGGCACTCATTACGGGTGCGTCCATGTTGCTACGCATTTTATTTTGTTTATGGTGTTTTTTTCTTGTTCGGCTTTTATGGTGCATTTTCCCGGCAGGCGCGTGGGAATTGCAGGCCTGTCGCTGGTTATCGCTGGTTTTTTTTCGAGGTTGGCCTCATCGCAACTTTATTCGCGTTGGTGTTTCGCATTTTTTGGGCGTCGCGTTGTTTTTTACGCGGTCATTTGGTGCGTTATCGTGGGACTATCGCATGGTGCCGCCAGGTTGAGAATGCTACGTTAACAAAGCGTTGTTTTCCCACGATGGACTGCGATGTGAGAAGTTGCATTAAGCTAAACTTGCGGTGGTTATCACACGTTCTTGAGAATATGCCCCTTAGTGTATTCTTGCATGCCCATGTGTGAAGTGGCTTTTATTGGATCCTAATACCCTGATGGATGTCAGCACTCGTCAGATTTACCACCTGCAATATTTCACTATCCATAGGCGGTGACTGCACAATCACCCACTCATGTAGTATATTGTGTATGTCTGTTTATGTTGTGTTTTGTTGTTTCAGGTATTTATATTGACGGTGAAACCGTAAGTACGGTAATTTCACTGCACAGCAGCACACCTTAGCGTGTGTGCTGTTATTCACACTTATCACTAATTCTGGTCCTGAAGAAAGCCTCAGCACCCTTGTCAAGGCTGAAACATGTCGGCCGCTTGAAAGAGGATAAGGTAGACCATATATATCTTCCTTTTATCCCTACTGTGTTTTTTAACAGTACCCTAGAAACTCGAGAATAAAGGCAGTTATTGAACATTCTAGAGGCACTTTTAATTTCATTTCCAGCACCATCTCCCTACACAAAAAAACATGCTCCGCTGTAATTCAGGCGTCGCAGCAGAGCTGGGTTGCATTCGGCAGCCCAGCTGGGAACCCAATGATGAAGCATGCAACCAACTAGGTTGGTGGGTGAGGGTTCTTTTAAAAAACCTAATGGTTTTTTTGATCATTCCAGTGTATGACAATCTGTCATCTTCACTTTTGGATCCCCGAACGGGCACGTCCACATTGTTGTTAAGTAATTAACAATACAACAATGTTTTTTTCTGCACCAGGTAAGAAATTTGGTTATTTGTTGGGGGAGGGGTGAAACCCCTTTTCAAGCAATGACCACAATGCCTGTCAGAGTTAACCACAAAAGTCACTAAATTGACCTATGCCTACACCTCTGGTAGCTTGACACAAAAGCAGTCAGGCTTAAGTTAGAGGCAAAGTGTAAATTATTTATGCAGCACTGTTAGACCTGGCATCATGGGCATGGGTTTCCCTTGTATTTTTGCCTTTGCCTCCTGTTATTTTTGCTGTGTGTTGTACTTCGTTTTTGCTAGTCTAGATGCTTTGGGCACTTTGCCACTGCTGTTCAGTGCCAAAGTGCAAGTGCTCCCTGTAAATTGTTGTATGGATTAGTGATTCCATGATTGGCATATTTGATTTACTAGTCAGTCCCTAGTACAGTGCACGGTGAGTGCCCAGGACCTGTAAATCAACTGCTCCTTGTGGGCCTGCAGCACTGATTGTGCCACCCATATAAGCAGCTTGTAAATGTAACTCAGACCTGCCACTGCAGAGTCTGTGCGCAGTTTGGTACTGCCATGTCGACTTGGCAAGTGCACCCGCTTGCCAGGCCCAAACCTTCCCTTTTCTTACATGTAAGACACCCCTAAGGTAGGCCCAAGGTACCCCTGTGGGCAGGGTGCAGTGTATGTGAAAGGTAGGTAATGCTCTGGTGTGTGTGGCATGTCCTGATAGTAAAATACTGCCAAATTCATTTTCACTAATGTAAAGCTATCTATCCCCTAAGGATAGAATTGGGAGTTTGCTTATAACATCTTATAAAGCACAACTACCCAGGGGAACAATATAGGAGAATAAAGTTTAGTATACCTGAACTCAGAATGTTAAGATGCATCTTTTAGTTAGGGTGATTTTTCCATTCTGGGTTTGAAAATACCACTTTTAGAAAGTACAGGGGCTGGGGATGTGCATTCTGTTCAGACAGCCACTTTGGGGGGTTAGGTGTGTCCTGCCTGTCCAGGGTGAGTCAGGGCTGGGCTGAATAGACCTGGGCTGCATTTAGAGTAGGGGAGGAGATTTCCTTTCACCTGAATGGGCCTGGTCTGCCTTACACAATGCTGTCTCCATCTCCTGCCAGGAAGCTGCACCAGAGAGGACAGAACTGGCTTTGAGTGGGCACAGGGCTTCTCTGCCACCAGAGAACAAAGGTTTTACTGCATAAATATTGAGGCCCAGACCCCAGAACTTTAGATCACTTTTGGACTTCAAGAGGAACCTTGGCCAAGGAGAAGAGCTGGAGAAACGGGAGGAGGAGTACTGCCCCTTTGCTGTGTGCTGTCTGGGGTTGGCCTGCAGTGTCTGTTTCTGCCAGGGAGACGAACTGTGTGTGTATCCTGCCTGAGAAAGTATCTCCAAGGGCTTGCAGTGGCGTTTGCCCCCTGTTCAAGAAGTCTCAGGAACAGCAAAGACCTCACCATCCTTCTGGACACCGTCTTTGGTTCCGCTGGTTCCAGTCACCGCAGAAGAAAAATGCATTCCCCATTACAACGCAATTTACTATTCTAACTCCACTGTGGCGTTACTTTGGGGAATGCGTTGTAATAGTCTGCAGTGTAAAGCCCTGCATTGTAAAAGATTTTGTGGTGTAAAAACTGCGGGGTAATGGCATGCGGGGTAAAGGATGTTTCCCATTGCAACCGTGACGGTTGCCCATGACCAGCCCGTACCATCGTGTCGGCCGCAACGAGTAAAGGTACTGTTTCCGAGTCTGTCTTCACTGAAGCTGACCCCACACCGACCCAGTCAGCTGGATTTGTTAGACTCTGTTGTTTCAGCATCGAGGTATCCCTGAACGGAGCTACCGCTATTTCTGCAATTTGAAGGTTATCTTACAAAGTAACTATTTTTTACAGTATTGTATTGCGGATTTTTGTCGTATTTGGTCTTATTTTGGTTTAGATAAAGATTACTTATTTTTTCTGAACTGGTGTGATGTCCATTTGTAGTGTTTTCACTGTATTACTGTATGTGTGCACAAATGCTTTACACACTGCCTCTGAGATAGACCTGTCTGCTCATGCCATGCTACCAAGGGGATGAGCAGGGGTTATTTTAGAAGTGTATCCCCTTTACCCTTACTAGGAAGAAGGGTCCCTACTTGGACAAAGCTACCTACCCCTGCCAACTAGAGACCCCCATTTCTAACATTGGTGGTCAGCGGTGAGGATCTGGACTTGCATTTGTGCCTTACATGCAGTGATTGGTGTACACTACTAGCATAGTGCAGACCATTACGCAGCCACATACTATTGGTGAACTTTTCTTTTTGGATTTTCTGCAACTTGAGAACAGCAAATATTTTCATCATGACCAAGCCAGCATCCTTTGCATCTATTGATATTGAATTTGAAGAAGATAGGGTGGAAACCTACACTGTTTCTCAGCTTAAAGCCATCTGCAAGAAATTTAAAATCTCTGTGAAAGGCCTCACCAGATAGGATGAATACCAAAAGGCGCTGAGGGCCTGGTTGTAATCCAGAAATGCCAGTGGTTAGGGTGAGGAGCCTCCGTTGGAGGCACAGAATTTGGATGGGCAGTAGGAGGGGCTGTTGAATCTGACAAGGGGGGGGTACCTCCCAGAATTGGCAGCAGTGTCTCTTCAAGAGGTCTGTCTCCAGATGAGTTGAAGGACAGAGGAAGAAATAGGGTGCCATGAGAGGGAGCTTGTTAAGCTCAGGCTGGGGAAGGAGAGTGACATGGAGAGTAAGAAATTGGAGTTAGAAAAGCAGAGATTGGCCATGGAGGAAAAGAAGAGGCTTTTAGAGCATGAAAGGGGTTTGAGGGAATAGGATCTGAAAGCAAAATGTATAGAGTCCAATCCCTCTGGTGGCAGCACACCATCAGTGCCTGGAGAAGGGAAGGTATACATCCCCAAGGAAGTGATTAAGGATTTTGTAAAAAGTGAGGACATTGGTCAGTGGTTTAAGGCAGTGGTCCTGGTAGCAATGAGGTCCCTTAGAATCCCTGAGAGAGACTGGGGAGAAGGGTTGTGGAGCCGCTTCGTGACAGAGGGGAGGTAAACATTGTTAGCCTTACCAAGAGAGGAGCAAATGTCTTATGCCCACTTGAAGGAAGCCTTGATCAGGAGGTATGGTTTGACTCCGGGACTGTAGAGGCAGAAGTTAAGGAACTGTAAGAATCTTGAATCAAACACTTCGGTGGAGTATGTGTCCTATTTCTGCAGAGCACTGGATGGTTGGGTGAAGGGTAGCCAGGCAAATGACTTGCAGGGGCTCTATGATTTGGTTGCATGGAAGCACTTGTATGGTAGTTGTTTTCCAGAGCTATGCCAGCATTTGATTGACAGTGAGCTGACTGACCCCAGGAAGCTTGCTGTGGAGGCAGACCGCTGGGTCAGTACCAGGGTCCACAAAGGTCATGTGGGAGACTCCGCCAAAGGTGGGCAGGGTCCCTAGCACAAGAGTGGGGGGGACAAGGGTAAACAGAAAGAGTTCCAGAAAGGGCCCCAAAGTAATTACCAAGGGAACCAAGGGAAAGGTTCCCAGCCCCCCCAGTGAGAAGAAGCCATGGGTCCCGGGAGGTAAGTCTGCCCAGAAGGGCCCCAGGACATGTTTTGCTTGTGGTCAGGTGTGCCACTTCATTGGGAATCCTAAGTGTCCCAAGAAAGCCACTACTGCACCCACAGGTGCTCCGACCCTTGAGTTGGCTAGTGTAGACTTGGGGTAGGAGTCGGGTTCCCAGGAGGGGTGGGGGTCTGCAGAGATGACCCTAGTATCTTTAGGAGAAAGTGAGATGGTCCCAAGAGCTCATCTGCCTGATAACACTAAGAAGTACAGGCAGTGGGTGACCATCAATGGTTCTGAGAGACACTGGAGCCAGTGTGACAGCTGTCAGTTGTCGGCTAGTGTCTGAGGAGCTGGTGTTCCCCAACACATTCGACCCAGTATTTGCAGCTGACAACTCAGAGTGCCTCTGCAAAGTGGCACAGGTTCCTTTTGATTGGGGGGTCTCAGGTCCTTGAGAGTAGCTGTGAGGCCAGCCATGCCTGTTGACTGTCTGCTAGGCAACAATTTGGAGAGCTCCCCTTGGGAGAAGGTGGAGCGAAAGTCTCATTTAGAGATCTTGGGTCTGCCTGAGTGGGTGTTTATGACCACTCTGTCTATGGCAGCGTGTAAGGGCAATCAAGAGGACCTGGAGCCTGAAACAGTGGCCCAGGTGCCTGCCAGAAAGAGAAGAGGCAGGGAGCGTGGGAAACCGGCCCGAAGTTCCCACAGTCCTGGAAGGAGAAAACCTTGAGGGTGATGCCCTGGAGCCTACAGTGGAGCAAGTGGCCGAACTGCGAGACCTGCCTGAGCTTACCCATTGGCAGCAGGAAGGGGGCTCCTACAGGGAGGAATTCTGCCAGGAGCAGCAGAAATGCCTTTCTCTTGTTGGTTTGCGGCAGCAGACTGCAAACCAGGCAGCAGGTGATCAGTCTGGATCACATTGGATTTACTGGGAGAATGGTCTCCTGTATAGTGAGCCTAAGGTTGCTGAGCCTTTGTCAGCCAGTGTGCTGGTGGTACCCCAGCACTTCAGAGCCTTCCTACTTGGTCTGCTCATGATGTGCCTTTGGCAGGACATCTGGGGCAAGACAAGACCTTTGAAAGGCTTGTCACCCACTTTTACTGGCCCCAGATGTGCAAGGATTCTGACACCCATTGTCGGACTTGCCAGACTTGCCAGGCAAGTGGCAAGAGTGGGAGGAAGTGTAAGGCTCCACTCCAACCCTTCCCTGTCATTAGCACCCCCCTTTGAGAGTGTGGGCATCGACATTGTGGGGCCTCTGGATCCCAAGACAGCCACGAGCAACAGGTTCATCCTGGTCTTGGTGGACCATGCCACCCGGTACCTGGAAGCCATCCCTCTCCGGACTGTGAGGGCCCCCGTAGTGGGTTGTGCGATGATGGGGATTTTCTCCCGTGTGGGGTTCCCCAGAGACGTGGTGTCTGACCAGGGGAACCAACTTCATATCTAAATATATGAAGTCCATGTGGCAGGAGTGCGGTGTTACCTACAAGTTCACCACTTCTTACCACCCCCAAGGTAATGGGCTGATTGAGAGATTCACCCGGCCCCTAAGGGCTAGATTATGGGTCTTGGTGAACCCATGAGGCGTAAGTAGGACGTCCTCTTATCATGCTTGTTGTTTGCTTACAGTGAGGTACTGCAGAAGTCCTTAGGGTTCAGTCCCTTTGAGCTCCTGTATGGGCATCCTGTAAAAGGACCTCTAAGTCTGGTCCAAGAAGGCTGGGAGAAAGCTCCCAGTAAACCTCCCCAGGATGTATATAGCTACATGCTGGCCTTCAGGAACCAGACTAAGCACTTCAGGCAACTCGCTCAGGCGAATCTGGAATCCAGTCAGGAAGAGATGAAATGGTGGTATGATCAGAATGCCAGTCTGATCGAGTTTCAGCCTGGCCAAAAAGTGTGGGTCATGGCCCCAGTGGAGCCTTGCACGCTCCTAGATAAGTGGACTGGGCCATTTGAGGTGGTGGAGCACAAGAGCAAAGTCACCTACCTGGTAGACTTGCAGTCTTCAAGGAGCCCTTTGCGGGTCCTGCATGTGAACCGCATTAAGCCCCACTTGGAGAGTACCGAAGTGGGCATGCTCCTGGTGACAGATACTGGAATAGAAGAGGAGTCTGAGCCTCTTCCTGACCTCCTCACTGCTAAGGGACATGATGGGTCAGTGGACGGTGTAATCCTCTACCCGCCCTGACTCCTGAACAGCATAGTGACTGCCGCCAACTGTTGGAACAGTTTGCTGCTCTGTTCTCCCTGAACCCTGGTGTCACTGAGTGGTGTGTCCATGATGTTGGCACTGGAGACAGTCCCCCTGTGAAGCACAAAATTTACAGTGTGACTGACATGGTCAAGGCTTGCATCAAGGAGGAGGTCTCCAAGATGTTAGCGCTAGGGGTAATTGAGCCCTCAAACAGCCCTTCGGTCAGCCCAGTGCTCTTGGTCCCAAAGGCTGCCGCACCCAGTGATTGGCCAGAACTCGGGTTCTGTGTGGACTACCAAGGGCTCAATTCAGTCACCAGGACTGATGCACACCCCATCCCCAGAGCTGATGAGCTCATCGATCGGTTGGGAGCTGCCAAGTACCTCAGTATGTTTGACTTAACATCTAGGTACTGGCAAATTGCCTTAACTGATGGGGCAAAGGAGAGGTCAGCACTTTCAACACCAGAGGGGCACTACCAATTCCGGGTGATGCCCTTTGGGTTGAAGAACTGCCCCTGCCACCTTTCAGAGGTTGGTCAGCCAGGTGTTGGCTGGACTGGAGGATTTCAGTGCCGCCTACCTGAATGACATCGCAGTGTTCAGTGCCACTTGGGAGAAACATCTGCACCACCTCTGGGAAGTGTTGAAGGCTCTGCAGAGGGCAGGCCTCACGATCAAGGCAAACAAGTGCCAGATCGGGCAGGGTTCAGTGGTGTACTTGGGACACCAGGTAGGGAGCGGCCAGATGGTGCCCCTACAGCCCAAGATTGATACCATGCTGGCTTGGGAACCCCCCAAGACCCAGACAGAGGTGAGAGCCTTCTTAGGACTCACTGGGTATTACAGGAGATTCGTTCAGGGTTATGGCTCCATTGTTGCCCCCTTGACAGAGCTGACTTCCAGAAAGCAGCCCAGGAAGGTGAACTGGACTGACGCCTGCCAAAAAGCTTTTGATGCCCTGAAATCTGCCATGTGCACGGCACCCCTGCTCAAGGCACCCGACTTCTCACAGGAATTTGTGGTGCAGACATATGCTTCAGAGCATGGTGTGAGGGCTGTGCTCTCACAGCTAAATGAGGAGGGCCTAGTCCAACCTGTAGCCTTCATTAGTAGGAGGTTACTTCCACAGGAACAGAGGTGGAGTGCGATTGAGCGTGAGGTTTTTGCTGGGGTCTGGGCGCTGAAGAAGCTGAGGCCCTACTTGTTTGGGACTCACTTACGGGTTCAGACCGACCACAGGACCCTCAAATGGTTGATGCAGATGAGGGGTGAGAACCCAAAGTTGTTGAGGAGGTCCATTTCCCTACAGGGGATAGACTTCACTGTGGAACACCGCCCTGGTACAGAACATACCAATGGTGATGGTCTGTCCAGATTTTTCCGTCTTAGTGAAGAGAACTCCCAAGAGGGTGGGTAGTTCTACCCACATTTCAGCTGGCGGAGACACATGTTAGACCTGGCATCACTGGCGTGGGTTTCCCCTGTATTTTTGCCTTCGCCTCCTGTTATTTTGCTGTGTGTTGGACTTCGTTTTTGCTGATCTAGATGCTTTGGGCACTTTGCCACTGTTGTTCAGTGCCAAAGTGCAAGTGCTCCCTGTAAATTGTTGTATGGATTAGTGATTCCATGATTGACATATTTGATTTAATAGTCAGTCCCAATGTACAGAGCACTGTGTGTGCCCAGGGCCTGTAAAACAAATGCTGTTAGTGTGTCTGCAGCACTGATTGTGCCACCCACATAAGCAGCCTGTAAATGTTACTCAGACCTGCCACTGCAGAGTCTGTGCGCAGTTTTGTACTGCCATGTCAACTTGGCAAGTGCACCCACTTGCCAGGCCCTAACCTTCCCTTTTCTTACATGTAAGACACCCCCTAAGGTAGGCCCAAGGTACCCCTGTGGGCAGGGTGCAGTGTATGTGAAAGGTAGGTAATGCCCTGCTGTGTGTGGCATGTCTTGACATGCTGCCAAATTCGTTTTGACTATTGTAAGGCTATCTGTCCCCTAAGGATAGAATGGGGAGTTTGCTTATAACATCTTATAAGCACAACCACCCAGGGGAACAAGATAGGAAAATAAAGTTTTGTGTGCCTGAACTCAGAATGTTAAGATGCATCTTTTAGTAAGGGTGATTTTTACATTCAAGGTTTGAAAATGCCACTTTTAGAAAGTAGGTATTTTCTTGCTTAGCCATCCAGTGTGCCTCTGCTAGGATGTATATTGACTGTCTGGTTTCGGAGTGACATGGACTGGGAATGTGCATTCGGTTCAGACAGCCACTTAAGGGGGTTAGGTGTCTCCTGCCTGTCCAGGGTGAGTCAGAGCTGGGCTGAATAGACCTGGGCTGCATTTAGAGTAGGGGGAGGAGATTTCCTTTCACCTGAATGGGCCTGGTCTGCCTTACACAATGCTGTCTCCACCTCCTGCCAGGACGCTGCACCAGAGAGGACAGAACTGGTTTTGACTGGGCACAGGGCTTCTCTGCCACCAGATAACAAAGGATTTTGCTGCATAAATATTGGGGCCCTGACCCCAGCACTTCAGATAACTTTTGGACTTCAAGAGGAACCTCTGCCAAGGAGAAGAGTTGGAGAAACTGGAGGAGGAGTACTGTCCCTTTGCTGTGTGCTGTCTGGGGTTGGCCTGCAGTGGCTGTTTCTTGCCAAGGAGAGGAACTGTGTGTGTATCCTGCTTGAGAAAGTATCTCCAAGGGCTTGCCCCCTGTTCAAGAGGTCTCAGGAACAGCAAAGACCTCACCATCCTTCTGGGCACTGTTTCTGGATCCACTGGTTCCAGTCACCGCTGACGAGAAGAGCAGCCTGCTCCGTCACCTAGTCCATCGCAACTCCGTGTCCTGAAGGCACCGCAGAAAGCACCGCCTCACTTCGCAATGCAACCCTGGTCTCACTGACTCCGTCAATGAGCCGCTGCTTGCACCGCGTCCAGTGGGCACTGCACTCCGCAACGCTTTGCTACACGCTGCACAGATGTCACCGACTCCATCGCTGCCCGACTCACACATCAACCGGCTCCGTCGCCGCATCGTGACCTGCCAGTACCGCATCGAGCACGGTCTCACCCTGCAACGCAAGCCTTGGTCTGTATGTATATGTATGTATGTATGTATGTATGTATGTAATGTATGTATATGTATGTCAACGAGCCGCTGCCTGCACCGTGCCGTGAGAACATCACATGCTGCAACGCTTCCATCTCACATCGCAACCGCGACGGTTGCCCCTAACCGGCCCATACCATCATGTCGGCCGCAAAGAGTAAAGGTACTGTTTCTGAGTCTGTCTTCACTGAAGCTGACCCCGCACTGACACGGTCAGCTGGATTTGTTAGACTCTGTTGTTTCAGAATCGAGGTAGCCTCGAACTGAGCTACAGACTCGGAGGAACTGTGGTTTTCAGCTATTTCTGCAATTTAAAGGTTATCTTGCAAAGTAACAATATTTTACAATATTGTATTGTGGATTTTTGTCTTATTTGGTCTTGTTTTGGTTTAGATAAAGATTACTTATTTTTCAAAACTGGTGTGGTGTCCATTTGTAGTGTTTTCACTGTATTACTGCATGTGTGCAAAAATACTTTACACACTGCGTCTGAGATAAGCCTGTCTGCTCGGCCAAGCTACCAAGGGGGTGAGCAGGGGTTATTTTAGAAGTGTATCCCACTTACCCTGACTAGGAAGAAGGGTCCCTACTTGGACAAAGGTACCTACCTCTGCCAACTAGAGACCCCCATTTCTAACAAGCACACAAACAGTAATAAAGTGAAAACACAAGAAAAGTTCAACATCAATTTGGAAAAATAGAGAAAAGTTTACTCCAGATGACAAAAATCCAAACAGTAGAACCGGAGATCTGAAATTTCAAAGTTTTAGGTAAGTATAGCTCCTAAAAGCATAAAGCACCATTCACGGTCATCTGGTCGTGCTAGACCAGGAAAAGTCACAAGTTCAGGCCAACCACGATGAAGCAGGATACAGGGACCAGGTTAGTTCCGATGAAAAGTTACCTTCTCAAAGTCCAGCACGAAGAGTCCAGTTCTTGGTGGAGGAGGCTGCGAGGAGCAGGGAGAGCATTGTGGATGGTTTTTGCCATAGCACGAAGAGCAGGCCTGGCATCGTAGATGGTCGCAGCTGCTGTGCGAAGATCTGGTCAGGAGTCATGGATGGTCATTACTGGACCTTCGTGTTGGCTGTCACTATGGATTGTCTTTACTGTAGCACAAAGTGCAGTTCTAGCGTTACCGGCCGTCACTGGCTGGTCGCTGTAGTGCGAAGAGTCTGGTTCACCGGAGCTTCCGGTTGATGGTTGTTTCGGGCAGCAGAGTCTCAGCGCAAACTGACTCGTTTGCAGTCACAAAGAGCCCAAAATGTGAGGACTTCCCCTTTCCTCACAGAGGAGTGCACTCTGATGCCAGCCAAGGGTTGAGGACCTGGAGAGGAACCTCTTGGGGATCAGGTACTCAGTCTAGCAGAAGCCAGCAGGGCTCAGGCAGGTCCAGTTGCAGGTCTAAGCTGGTCCAGTTGCAGCAGAACAGCTAGGCAGTTGCAGGAGGGCTCTGGAGTGTGTTGTCTCCCTGTAGCTCAGAACATGAGGGCAGCCAACAAACCCTTGGAGTCACTGAGGTTAGCCTGAGATGAAGGAGCAGGCCCAGCCTTCTTCTTTCTCAGAGAGCAGGGCAGGCCTCCAGCAGCATGGCAGTCCTCTGGTAGCAACAGGGCAGTCCTCAGGGGAACAATGCAGTCCTTCTTCTGTAGTCCACAGGCCCAGGGGTGTACTGCAGAAGTGGTTCAGGAGGTCCAATATTTATAACTGGTGCCAGCCTTTGAAATGAGGGGATTCCCTTTACTACCCCCCAAATCTGGTTCTGGAAAGTTCTTCCCTTCCCCTATCTAGGCTCCAAGTAGTCTGGGGTGACAAATCATATGCTAATGATTTACCCTTTAATGCCCATATGACACTCTTATGCAATTAAATTACTATTTTGCTGAATATATGAAACAAATACATTAATAAATTTTGAGTAAAGCCTTCATTTCAAAACAAATTTGCTTAATCTCTGTTCACTAGTTTTTGCTGCAGTGCACAGCCCAAAATCCTATGGACGTTAACACTGGAAATTGATCTTTTTTCTCCTTTCAAATTACTTTTGACTCCTTTGGCACAAAATGATAAATGAAGAATGTATGTGTTTGAGAGAGCCACTGCCAAATAACATGCAGATATGTCAAACAATGCTGAATTTTAGCACAGTATTTCATACCCATTCCAACTTCAACACATGTGCTCTGGAAAAATGTACTGTAATCCTGTGTGGTAAGTGGCAGCTGCACATTATTCCCCATTGTGACATGCAGAGCCTGGAATGAGAAACCCTGCCTGTTGGAAATGGCCTTTTTTGCAGGGTTACCCCAAACATTTTGCCTTCCTCCTCTTTTTTCTGACCTTCTTTATGTTGGCCTTAGGACTCTGAGCAATTAACCACTGCTGACTAGTGCTAAAATGCATGTGCTCCTCTTCTAAACATGCTTACATTGGTGTATACCTGATTGGCATATTTAGTTTACCTGTAAGTTCCTTGTAAAGTGTTATATCATGTACCCAGGACCTTCAATGTAAATGCTACTAGTGGGCCTGCAGCACTGGTTGTGCCACCCACACAAGTAGCCTATCAAACCTGTCTCAGCCCTGCCATTGCAGTGCCTGTGAGTGCAGTTTACTGCCACCTGGACTTGGCATTTAAAACCACTTGCCAATCCTTAATCTCCCCTTTATTTACACATAGGTCAACCCTAAGGTACGCCCTAAGTGACCTTAAGGGCAGGGTGCTGTGTAACTAAAAGACAGAACATGTACTTTTTACGCTTTGCATGTCCTGGCAGTGACAAACAGATAAATTAATGTTTCACTGCTGCGAGGCCTGCACCTTCAATAGGCTAGCATTGGGGATTCCTTAAAATACATTTTAAGCTGTAATTTCTGATTGGAAAAGAGTAGCTACTTCATGTTTAATATCTTTGGAATGGTGGTGATAAATCCTCTTTAATGGTAAAGGTAATTTTGACACTACCATTTTAGAAATGCCACTTTTAGAAAGTGGACATTTTGCTGCTCTTAACTTTGCTCTCTGTGCGTGCAGCCTGTCTACAATACACGTCTGGGCTGGGTGACAGCTACACTTTGGGCATTCCCTCTAGACAGCCACAACGTAGGAAGGTCTGGATGTGACAGGGGATACATCTGCATTCTTCTGCATATTGATAGCCTTCCTGGGCTGGAAGGGGGAGAGGTGGCTCACACTTTCATCTGAATAGGTTGTGTCCTGTCCTCACACAAAGGGTTGATTTATCCCCAACTGGTAGTCTGGAGTCGGGGCTAGGTTGAAATGTATCCTTGTGTGCTTCAGAGAGTTCCTTTAAAGTCACCCCTACATCAAAAACACTTCTGGATCTTGAAGTGAACTGCTTGAAGGACTCAACTGGACTGCTTTTCTGGAAGAACTACTGCCTGCTTGTTGACCTGCTGCCTGCTGCTCTCTGGCTCTGCTGAAGGAGAGGTGAAGTCTGCTTTCGATCCAAGGTGATCTCCAAGGGCTTGTTGGCTTGCCTCCAGTTTTCTGAAGTCTCAGGGACATAAAAGACTTCCTGCAACTCTGCTGTGGCTGTGGAGTCTGCTGTCTGTGAGTCCTGCCCTTGCCTGAGATGCCCTCTCCAGTTCTGGACCTCAGAGTGGGTGATACACCTATATTGCTACAAAATTGATGCAGTGATGACTTTGCTTAGACACTGCCCTTCGATGCAGGGGCCGATTGATGACATCACCTAGGCGGACTGCGCTGCTCAACATCGACGGAAAGCGCAGCTCGACATCGATGCAGCTCCTGCATCGCAAAGGGGTTTGACACTGAAGCTCCCATCAACGGTGTGAATCAGAGCCAATGCTCGCCTCCATCCTTGTAGCAACGACAACACAGCACCTACTGGACTCCTCGCCTCGAGTCTTCGACATTGACACTTAGTTCCATCCAAGGTACTTTGTTAGCGGGACCTGTCTGAGTCTCGTAGCGGGCCTGCCCTCGTTCACGGTTGGTCTGAACTTTGGATTTGCACCGGTCCCTCGCGACCTCAAGTAACCTTTTTTAGCGCTACTTGCTTCTAAGCGCTTATCAACATTTATTCTTTGAAAATTCAATAGCGCAACTTCTACTGATTGGATTTTTGTCATTTTGGTCTTGTCTTGTTTATAATGTAATAATCTGTTTTTAGAAACCTGTGTGGAGACTTTTTGTGGTGCATTCATTGTGTTACTGTGTGTGTGTGTTGCACAAATGCTTTGCGCATTGCCTCTTTAGATAAGCCTGACTGCTCTGTGTCACGCTACCAGAGGGTGAGCACAGGTTATCTTTTTGTGTGTATCTAGCTTACCTTGACCAGAGTGGTGGTTCCTGCTTGTACAGGATGCATAGTCTGACAACCAGAAATTCCATTTCTAACACCACCCCAGGGGGAAACTGGCACTTGGGGTAGCATGTTTTTTCCAGGACGATTTTACCAGTTGTAAAGACTTCAGCTGAATAAGCCAGTTACAGCCTTTGCTGGCATTAAACGTTCAACATTCTAAATCATCATTCATGAAATAATCTGTCAGAATAGTACAAAGATGAATGAGTAAAGGGCAAATGTCCTTTTTTGTTAAATGCTGATTTTCAAATGCATCCCATGTTCTGGACTGTGCAGCGACATGGCACATTTTAAGTTAGTGACAAATTACTGCACAGTTCACAAAAGAACATGAAGTGACATTTCTTAGAAAGTTTGTGACAGGAATTAAAAACCCATCAAACCTTCCCAGGCATATTTCCAACTCATTAGCCATCCTTAGTGAGTATTTTTAAATGACTTTTGTACTTAAAAGGACAACCTAATCCCATATGACAATTTAGTATTTTTATATTTAACACATTTTAGAATTGTTTTCGGTAATTGCTTGAATTTAATTGAATAGCAAAATGGGCTATGGAAATAAGCTTTAGCTCCTCAGACGTAAATGTACCATACAATGTGCTGACCAGTATCACTGAATATTAAATCGAAATAAGGACACGCTGGTCGTTCTGCAGGTATAGCTTTATCAGAGCATTTTGTAGATTTAACTTTGGAGAACATCTAAACATAAATAGCTAAATAGCGATGATAAGTATGACGTTTATGGCAATATAATCTCCCTAATTTCAGGTAAACCAAAATTCCTTTTGGTCAAGAAAGCATCACTGAGGTCAACAAAAAGTTTAATTTGCGGTCAATAATCATACATCTTTATTGGCAAATTCATGAATCGTACATTTTTCTAACTACAACTTCAACTAACAACAAGGGAATGCATGCAAGTTGGATGTATTATCTGAAGTCGTAGGTATAAGCTTAGTGGTGGGGAGAAAGGTAGTTTCAGGGGAGGAGTAGGAAGCAGCTCTTGGGCTGATGGTGCACACTTACAATGTTGTAACTTCATCTCTATTCGCAGTGCTTTTTCACCCCATAGCCACACAATAATTCACTACTGAAAAGGTTGGAGAAAGTGTACTCATGGGGGGTGGGGGTTGGAGCTTTGGAATTTCGCCAGGAGAAAAAGGTTGCATGTGCTAATGCATATGTCCACAATATTTACTCTTATGGGCACTCTGCAGGAGTATTTATATTGTACCAGGAGTATGCATGGAAATCTATGATTCCTGTAAATGTTCCTGCATACGCATGAGGATTTATAAGAATCCGCTAAGAGCTGGAAATCTACTCAAATCAAAAGGAGGAAACCTACACTACAAAGAATTCGGGAGGATCTTTGAGCAGTTGATAGGATTTTCTTCTCAATATATCATTCAAACAAGCATAGGCAATGGCATTTGCTTTGGCTTTTGTATGTTGAAAGGATGTTTGTAAGCTAGACAGAAGAGGTACATTTTTTGACGGTACTGGTTGGCCGAAACCTGCAGATTAAATGAGTTAAGGTGTTGCTAGAGGTAAAGCAAAGGAGAGTGATATACATGCAGAATCCCATCATGCTGTTGATTAAGTAGAACAGTGTACCTGCAAAAATTATTGGTTGGGTTCAGTGTAGGCCCAGAAATGAGTTTCCTCATGGAATTCTTTCAGACAAATTATCTCTTATACCACAGAAATGCTGCGAGATTTCCAAACATCAATGGGGATGGAGTCCTTGACAGGGCATCCAGTAATGTGGACTCACCATAGTCTCTTGAAATGTTAGTAGCAGTCTACCCCGAGACTAACATAATCTTAGACCCTTAATCCGTGGTACACTGCCTGGAACTTTTTGGACAACACACACAATGTTCTCAGAGGCGGGTCCTTCGCTAAGATGGAGGAGTGTCGCCCCACTGCTTTTAGGCAGTGTGACGAAAGGAAAAATAAAATGATAATAACCTGTTGTTATTATCATTTTATTTTTTCCAGCTGCTTTGCGGGCGGGATGGTGGGGCTGTTCTGCTCTCAGAGCAGGGAAGGGGAGGAGTGGTTTGCCCACTCCAATTGCACATGAATGCTTGGCCAGCCCTCTGGGGCCGGCCAAACAGTCATGCCCACTTTGCATGTTCTCCACGCAGGCTGCATTACAACCTGCAAGGAGAACATGCCCAGGACCCCAGTCTCCATCTGAGCGCCGAACCACGGCGCTCAGACCAATCACAACGCATTGCAGCGTTATGATTGGCCAGGGGAGCCTGGGTGTGCTTCCTGGTTGCTGTTCCGGCTTGAGTCCGATGGAGGAGAGAAAGAGCAGGGACGTGGGACATGGCGATAAGGTAAGTGTTTTTTTTTTTTTTTTACATTCCCCTTCCTCCTCCTCCCTGCCATTTAACCCCGATCTGTGCCGGCCGCCACTGTTTGCCATCATCAGATCTCTTGGATTTCTGCTTCTCACAGTTGAGCTACCACTCAGACTAAATACCATTTGTACAGTAAGGGCCTGATTTAGATGTTGGCGGATAGGTTACAGCGTCACAATGGTGATGGATATCCCATCTGCTGAAATAAATTCCATTATAGCCGTCACGTATGTAGTGCTTCTATACATTACAGAATACTTATTCACATTGAAGTGGAAATAATGCAATTATTGTTAGTTTTGAGAGCATTCCATGTAGTGTGCTCAACCAACAGGCAGCAATCCAGCAGTTATCCTTTCAAATAGGCTTTCTTATATGGATTTCAGGTGACAGGTGAGCACATAAACAAAGATTTGAGTTTGAGTAATGTGAACATTGAAAAATCGATATTATAATTTTACCTAAATGCACAATGAGTGCTGAGGAAGTGCCTTCCTTACCTGTTCCTCTGCAGAGCCATACAGCTGGCTGTAGTGGGAAGGGCCTCATCAGTCAATATTTGAAGTTCTTTGTCAGTGAAGTTGGGGGCCTGTCTCCAGAACTCTTGGCCAATTTGGTTGCAGAGGTAGGTGAACAGCAATCTTGGTGGAGGCGTGCACAGTGCAAAGGTTTGGAGGTAAGTGAAATGTAGTTAGACATCCATGTACACCATAGGGTAGTACGCATACATCAATGGATGTCTACACCCATCATTGTATTTGGCAAAGTCAATCACACAATACCAACCTATGGGTGTGTACGCCATTGATGGACGGTTGTCCCAGTTGATGTAGTTTGTCAGTGTGGCATGATAGACAAGTCAGGCATCCGTCTTTTACGTATGGCATGTGTTAAATTCTAGAAAGTTCAACGGAGGTGTCTAAAATGGCGTAATGTATTCACTATGACGGTGTTACTTTATTACATCTGTCAGTTATAATTTGACAACACTATTGATATGCTAGTGATTTAATGTACAATAATTAAATCATAGGACATGCATTTCAAACCTCCGTTGACGGGGGGAAAAAATGTTGAAGAAAAAAATTAAGTACATACATACAAAAAAATAGCAATGTATAAAAAATGTTTTCGTTCTAAATAATGTATATTAGCTATATGACTAATGAAAAATTTTGTTTGCATCATATGACTCATGAAAGTACATATTTTTCTTTCATAAGCCACAACAAGTCCAGGCACCACACATACGCTCTGCCAGAGCGAGAAGACTCCAGCAGAGAGTTTTCCATCCTTTCCCTGATTTTGCCACCATGCAGGAGAGGGACGTCATGAAAAAATACAAACTGAACCATCAGACTATATTGGAATTGGCACATCAGCTCTCGCCAGAACTGTTTCTTCTAAATAGCAAATTCACTACTATGCCACCACTTGTCAAGACAATGGCAGTACTGCATTTCACCACAGCAACTTGCTCCTTCTAGTACACAGTTGGGGATTCCAATGGGATGTCTCAAGCCACTTTCTCGTGTGTGCTCCAACAATTTACAAATGTGATGCTTAATCACAAAAACAAGTACATCCAATTCCCAAATGATGTGAGTACCCTGCTGTAAAAAAATGGGTTATTGGTTGAGGTGAAAACCCTTCTAAAGCAACAACCACAATCCGTTTCAGGGTTAACAACAAAAGTTACTAAATGAACCTGTGCTTAACTTAATCCTCTGGAAGCTTGGCACAAAAGCAGACAACTTAGAGGCAGTGTGCTAAGTATTTATGCAAAATGCAAACAGTAATAAAGTGAAGCACAACATAAGAAAAAACCCAAACCACATTGGAAAAATAGACTACATTTAATACATAGAATATGAATGAGATCAAAATGCCAAAAATTCAATTAGTAGAACCAGGGAAATGCAATTTCAAATTTTTAGGTGAGTATAGTGCCTAAAAGCGCAAATTGCCACTCGTGGTCATCTGGTTGTGGTAGACCAGTGGAAAGTCGCAAGTTCAGGCTGACTGCCATGGAAAGCGGGTCACACACAAGGACCAGGTTAGTCTTGCTGAAAAAGTTACCTTCTCAAAGTCTGGTACAAAACGTCCAGTTTGTGGTGGAGGAGGCCGCAAGGAGCATGAAGAGCATCATGGGGGATTGTTACTTTTGCACGAAGTGCAGGCCTGGCATCGCGGATGGTCGTCTCTGTAGCGTGAAGATCCGGTCGGGCCTCGCAGATTGTAGTTGCTGGAGTTTGGCGCTGGCGGCCATCGTGGGTTGTCGTTGCTGTAGAGCAAAGTACAGATCGCGTGTTGCCCATCGGCACTGGTGGGCCCTGTAGCGCGAAGAGGCAGGTTCACCAGAGATTAGCGTTGGCGGTATTTGCAGGCGGCAGAGTACTGGCATGAATGGGCCTGTTTCCAATTGCGGAGAGCCCAAAACTGCAGGATTTCTCCTTTCTTCAAGGAGAAGTGCACTCTGATGCCAGCCAAGGAACCAGGACCTCGGAAACCACCTTCTGTGGATCAAGGAGGAACTATATCAAAGGGCAGCAGGGCTCAAGCAGGTCCAGTTGCAGGTCCAGGCAAGTCCAAATGCAGCAGGTCAGCTGGGAAGTTGCAGGAGACCTCTGGAGCTTGTTGTGACCCTATAACTCCGAACAGTAGGTCAAGCAACTGAACCTTGGAGCCACTCAGGTTAGCAGGGATGAAGGCAGCAGGTCCAGTCTTACTTCTCAGGAAGCAGGGCCAGCCTCAAGAAGCAGGGCAGTCCTCTGGAGAACAAGGCAGGCTTCAAGCAGCAGGGGAGTCCTCTGGTAGCGGCAGGGCAGTCCTCTGAAGAACCAGGCAGGCCTGAAGCAGGCAGGTCAGTCCTCTGGGGAACAAGGCAGTCCTTCTTCTGTAGTCCACAGGTCCAGGAATGTACTGAAGAGGTAGTTCACGAGGTCCAATATTTATACCTGGTGCCAGGCTTTGAAGTGGGGATAGCATCCTGACTACCCCACATCTGGTTCTGGAAAGTTCTTTCCTTCCTCTGCCAAGGCTACAAGAAGTCAGGGGTGACAAAAGAATGGTGTCAGGTTCCTTTGTCAGTATGCTGGAGGCAGCCCTTTGAAATGTAAGTGGATCAGCGAGGGAACAGCTCTGCCCCACCCAAGCCCAAGCATGGAACATCCTGCCAACATCTCGTCCACCTTTGTATCACTGTATGGGAGGACTATACAGAGTCCATCTGACAAGCTATTCTCAATTTTGTGACCAGGACACAGGCAGTAGGCACCAAATGGATAGGACAAAAAAGCCAACTTTCCAAAGGTTTGCCATTTTCAGAAACGTGACTTAAAATCCGACTTTATCATTAAAGAGGGTTTTGAATTACAATTCATTTGAGTCCAAACTTGACAGCCCTGTCTGCTCTCCATAAAAAGTTAGCACTTATTGAATGTAATAAGCTAACCAAAGGGTCTTGCAGTGATGAAAAATGAATTCAGAAGTTCTTTTCACTAGCAGGACATGTTAATCTTAAAAACACGTCCTACTTTTTAAATGCAATGCACCCTGCCCTGTGGGCTGTTTAGGGTCTGCCTTGGGGTGACTTATAGAAAGGAAGGTTTAGGCCTTAGCTCATTTAGTTGAATTGGCAGTTTTAAAACTGCACCACAGGCTGCACTAGCAGGCCTGAGACATATTGCAAAGTGCTACTTAAGTGAGTTGCACAATGGGTGCTGCAGGCCTGCTGGTAGCATTACATTTACAAGCCCTGGGTACAGGTAGTCCCCTATATAGGGGCTTTTAAGTAAATCAAATATGCCATTCAGGTGTAAGCCAGTTGTACCATGTTTTAGGGAGAAAACACAAGCCTTTTAGCACTGGTTATTAATTGTGCATAAAGTCCTAATGCCCACAAAAACGAAATTCAGAAAACAAGAGGGATGAAGGCAAAAAGGTCAGGGGAAGACCATGCCAAGGATGACAGGTCTAACACTTGAACACAATAAAGGGTGAATTTTTTGCACTGGGAGGCTATCTACCCATCATTGGTGCCATTGATGGAACTTATATTACTCTGGTACAACCCTACAACTGAGACCAAGTTTACCAAAAACGGAAAAATGACCATTCCATCAATGTGCAAGTGGTCTGCATTCCGGACCTGTAATCACCAGTGTATGTGCAATATTTACAGGATCCACCCATGACTCCTTAGTTCTATGCAATAGCAGCATACAACAGCAGATGGCTCAACGTGGAAATATAAGGGCCTGGCTTGTTGGTGAGTGCTCTGATCATACATTGTAAACCAAAAAATAACCAAGTACCCAGAAGAGTTTAAAAACAATGTAATTTACATGTTTCTGTTTAATTTATATTTTTCAGGAGACTCTGCATACCCAAGCAGACCATGGTTGTTACCACCTCTGTGGAACCGGACAACGCCAGGGGAAGTTCTCTACAATGAGGCACATATGCAAACACAGAGGCCTGGAGACCTGGCTCCTCAGAGTACATTTCCATTGCCTGGATAAATTCGGCGGAGCCGTCCTCTACTCACCTGATAAGGCATACCAAATATTTGTTTTATGAAGTATGCTGCGCTGCATTGCCCTACGGCGGAACATCCCTTTCATCCCTGACAATGACAGATATTTTTACTTCAATGATGATGCCCTGGATGATGCTGCTGATTTGGAGCATAAAGGTGAGAGGTTGAAAAAGAAGGGATCGACCTCAAGCAAGAAGTAATTGGCAACTTTTTTACATGAGGGTAAGTTTTATTTTGATTAAAATATTTAACAAATAATCTATTCATTTTTTGAAAGATACCTGCTAAATCTCAGTACCTTCTGCCTGATGAAGGTAGATCAACATGATTAGCTTCGCTATGTTTATTTCTTTTCGAATAAATAACACTCTCATAGTTTAGCTAATGCAGGGTATGTTTACGTGTACAAATTGGGCGCATTTTGGAAAACACTGGTAAGATTGCATTGCATATGATGATATGAGGCTATTAATGTGCCAAATGTGAAAGATGACAAAATAACATAATTTAAGATTGTATTGTATTTCCAAATAGGGCACATCCCACTGTCATCTTCTGTAGCACTAGAAAATCATTGGTGAAACTTTAAATGTGAGCACAAACACTAGTGATGTACAGATCTTGAAGGTAAATTGTCTGCATAATGATGAGTTTGCATGTATCTTGTTATACAATAACAATCATGAATTGATTTGAGCGTGTGTGTTTTTTTTGTAAATGCCAAGACAAATGTGTGTGTATCTCAGACCTATTTTTCATAAACATGGTGTCAGTGGGACCTCACAGTTGGATTTTGACTGTACTCATAGTTTTTGAGCAACCTGACAAATGTAAGGGCACTGCAAAGGGCAATCAAATATTAAAACAGATGATCTAGGTCATGTATGTTTCTTTGGTGTGAACAGACGTTTAATCTTTGCCTATTTTAATTAAATTTTAATTTGCTTATAAAACATTGATTTCTCAGAAATATATGTTGAAAACTATTTTTTTTGTTATGCATCTTATCATGCTAAATGTGTGCCATTCATTCATAAAGCTTTATTCGATCTTTAAAACAAACAAAGATCATAAAAGCACAATAAATCAGTAGTAAGACATAAAATTAATCAAATATTAGTTAAAAACCTTAAAATCCCAAGTTCGTCACAGTAGTACTAAAAACTGGTTAAGAAATGTTCCTTTTCTTCATACAAGCCCAAAGGAAGTTAGCTACTACAAAGCTGATAAACGGATTGCCGAGTTTTTTAAGAAATCTGAGCGCCACTCTACATTGTCTAAAATTGTAATGTCTCAAAGCCGGTAATAAGTATCTGTCTCTTCCCGCTTTGTACAGTTCCCAGAATAGGATGATGTGAAGGTCTGATTGATCCGATACTCCATCACATGTACACGCGGTCAGGTCGCAAAGCTTGTATTTCCCCGCTGGATAGCCCACCAACAGGGGAAACAGGTTCATACGGAATCTTACTAGGATGAATCTGTGCTGTAGGTTCTGTATTTCCTCTAGATAACAGTAATCACCTTCAGTTAGAGTCGGGAGATTTGTATATATCCTAACTGATGATTTAACTTTATTTTTCTCTATACGTTCTCGCACTAACTTAGCAAAAAAAAAATATTTTAAAACTTTGAATGTGTGCCATATTTGCGCAAGGTGTCACCTGACTTTTCTATATATGTTTTTTCTTTAGTTTAACACAAAAATATGTTATGCTTTTGTTAAGAAAAATGAAAACATACACAATTAAACAACAATGCTAGCATATTGTATTTTTACTTTAAAAATATGCTTTCACAACACATTACAAACAAAAAAATGAAAAAAACGTACTTGAAGTGACATGATATTATTGACTAACATACCATGAGAAGAAAAGGCAAATATACAGATTAATACATTTTTAACGGGGAAAAGGCAAAAATATAACAACAAAAGAAATTCCAGAGACAGAATTAAGTAATTGGTTAGGCTTAGATTACTAGGATGAGTCCACAGATATTTGGAATTCATGTCCAGAAACAACAGATTGCAGAAAGGCAAATATTCTTTAGAAATCTTGCAAAAGTGAATGGTGGTAGCTCAGAAAACCAATGCTTGCGCCTCTTGGTGGTGATCTTTTTGGAATCATCTTCCACTGGTTCAGATGAATGACCCCTCCTGAGGGAAATTATGTCTCCTGTGTTGCAGGCTGAGAGATGATGATAGGCGTCTCAATGGTTTCCTGCGCTTCCCTTTCTGTGGAGGTACCTGGTTGGTTGGTGGATGTTGGGGATTGTCCACAGAAAGAGGTAAATGTTTCCCTAATTGCCCTGCAAATGTCCCAGAAATCATCCTGCACCACCCCATAAAAGGAACAAACAATGGAGATGTGCTGTTCCAAAAGGTCATTACTGGCCTTCTGGGGATCATTATGTTTCCTCAGCCACTCAGTTTGCTGCCCCAGGAGGGAGGCCATTTTTTTTCAGGAGAACTAGCAACTTCCCTATCTGATCCTCATGTCAGGAGGCTGCACCTACGATGTTCTTGCTCATAGTGGCTCAAAAAGTATGGGCATCTGTGGCCTCACTCAGATCGGGCAATCTAAGCCTACCCCTAACATCTCTACCGTGTGCCCTGGAGAGGGTGTACAGCGTTACAGTGAGTCCTGGCTGAACAACAGATGTGTCCGCTGTAGTGCATGCTGGATCCAGGACAACGATGCACACTACTGAGGGGTTGGTGGTTGTAGGGCCACAGGGAGCTGTTACAACCCCAGACTTTGGAAGAGGGGCCTGGACCACAGTACCTGATCTTGGTCTAGATATGGGCTTAGAGAGGCTCACCCTGGAGCTTGTCCAAACAAACCAGATGGGCCTGCCTTTTCCTCCTTGCGATCCACACAAGCAGAAGATGTTTGTAAGGTTTCGGCATTTGTTGTATTGGTGGGTGGGATATTCTCAGTGGGTTGCTGGACATATACTCTTACTGGGGGTCCTGCAATTAAAATGGAAAGAGCCACCAATCAACCACTCACTTATCTTCAAAAACATTTACTACATGATCTTCTGTATACAATGTCTTTTACAAAGGGTGCACTAAAATTCCAACTGATAGAGACACAGGGCTTCAATTATAGTTTGGCAGATGGGAAACTCCATCACAAGTATGACGGATAGCCCATCCACCATATTACAAGTGCCATTTATTAGAATACACTTGTAATACGGTGGATGGGATATCTGTCACTTTTTTGATGAACTTTCTTGTCCACCAAACTCTAAGGGACAGGTTTATCAATGTTTCACGTAACACAGCATGACAACTAGCTGCACTGCCCTTTGTGAAAGGCAGAGGGCAGGAATGCACCATATAAATCAATATATGGCACATTCCTGCTCTCTGACTGTGCTGGCGCATAACCTGCTACCTAGCGCCAATGCAGTTCCCCACTTGTGCCATGATGCATGGGTGCCTTCAGTGCAGGCAGGATTGTTTTTGTGCAGGAAGGAACACCTTCCTGCACAAACAAAATCCTTAGACTAATTTTCCTCTCTACGTGTTCTGCAGAATTCAGCACACTTAGAAAGAGGTAACAACTGCTTTGCAGTAGTCCAGATTTACCAAGTAATGCTGGGCCATGCAAGGTAGCCTTGCGTTGCTTGGTAAATCTGACTTAAGTATTGCTTTGCCCTTGCAACACGCTGCTTGACGAAAGGGCAACACAATGCAAGAATAAATCTGGCTCTGAAATTGGGTCACAGTCATATATACAGTGTTTTATTGTAGGGATGTATTGTTAGCCAGACCTTGATTCTGGTTTGTTACTGAATAAAGTGCCATAATTATTGAAAACCTGTTTTTGAAGAGTCAGAATCAGCTTAAACTATTTTTGCACTGAGGCACTGGTGTTTCATGCCAAATGGACGTGCTCAGACCCTAAAAGACCAATCAATTGCCTAATACCTGATTGACATAAGGAGTACTACTTACATGTAGGTCCAAAGCCAATGGAACTTTGAGAGCTGGGCCATGTGAGGTGAAGTGTCATAAGTGGGTTCCCACTCTTGCTGGTGTACACTGGAGTGGCTAAACAGAAAGAGGCACAAATGTCTGTCCTTCAGCCTGGTGAGACTGAACATAAATTTCCAATTGGATAACCTCTGATTGTCATGGCTAACTTGTGGGTAAGGGCCTACTCTGGACATGTGGGTACCCAGGATATGAAACATTATACTACACTAGTGTCCTTCAGCACTAATTGTGGCACCCCAGAGTGAACACTTGACTACCATTCTGTCATCGCAGCCTGGCAGACCATCTTTAAAGCTGATAACTCAACATTGTCATTTTACCGCTTTGCAAATTCAAAAGTATTAAAAACAATATGTAAGACATCCCTTAGGCAGTTCTAAGGTGTACATAAGTCAAGGTGAAGTAAATTAGATTATATTGAAAACATGCACCACCATGGTGCTTTGTGTAAGATGTAATCCTTGTCTCCCAACTGTGTTTCCAAACATATGGGCTGTAGGGAAAAGCCACAAAGGATCACCAGATAGCAATGTGGTACACTGACCTCTGAATAAATTGTAGCCCGCTTAACTCCTGTGTATTTTGAAGCAACACCACACAAACAATGCAAAAACAGGAGGAAAGGCAAAAATCTGAGACACTGAGGCAGCCAATCATAACACCAGTTGACTGCCCCCTCTCCCCAGACCTTCTAGGTCCCAGTGACTGGATCCCAACATCAGGTAGTCAGACAAGGTAAGCTATAAGGCTGCTCTCAACATTGTCAAGGGTAAACCAAATATGATACTCGCAGTATATTAGAAACAAATGTATAATTTTGAAATGACCATCAGATTACATAATGACCATGGATAGATCATTTCTCCACTACCCCTTAGTATTTTTTGAAAATGTAGGCATAATTCCAAAGATACCAGTAAAGCTTAATTTGAGACCAACATTTATATGGCAAATCGAAATTACAAAGAAACAGTATTAAAGCAGAAATAATTATGAGGATCTAAAGTCTAATTGATTGAAAATAGTGATTTAAATTTCCAGTCTCTCCTCCATCAGGGGTTCCTGCAAAGCCTTCAGTGTGCAGAATGACTCAGCTGTTCTCCAACTGAAAGAGGTTGAGTGCCTGGGAGAGCTACCACCAATCAGCTGTGCCTCTCACTATGTGTGCTTTAGAGGCCAGGGAGCTTACTCTTTTCCGCCGATCATTCTAGAGTTTACAAATTTCCTCGTGTGAGTGCCTGCTGTTAGATACAGCATTTACTTTGATGATAATTTTATCCCACATTTGTCTTTTCAGTTTCATGGTGGTAGCCTGAACAAGGGCACCAAACTGTGGCTATAACCTAATAATCTCATCTACCAGTATTGTTAATTCTTTAACTATAAATTGAAGGTTCCTACCCTGCCATGTTAAGAAATAAAAAATAAAAACACACATGCAAAGTATGGAAAAAAACTAAGGATTTCTAAAGATAAGGACCAAAAGTCCTGTAATTCCTGCTGTTTGACAATTTGAAGGCAAAGGGTTGTTGGTTGGGAAGGGGTGGGATTTATAGTGTGCATTTCAGGTGTGATCAATATTCACATCACGCTCTGGTGTGTTTGATGTACGTGAGGCAGAAGGATACGTCAATGGTAACTACTTCAACAGTAAATACATCCGCTATGAATTTACTCCATCAAAAGACCCCTGAAACACCGCTGTGATGACAACACATGTTAATCTGGCAGGCGGTTGACCACCACTCCAACGCTGATGGAGCAGTGTCCTACGACAGAGGAGTGTATGCAGCCGACAGAGGACAATCATTGGTCCGATGGATGGACCTCTGTCAAGTGCTTCCATCGAATATATAAATCAGGCGGGAGAACCTACACCAGCATGACAGATGGATTGAAACTGTCAGTCCGTCACGGAGGACGGGCGGACGGACCATCAAAATCTAAATCAAGCCATTAGTTTTATTAAAATGACTAGTGTATGTTTAAATTTACAAAATAAAATATGAATGTGTATTTATATGACTCTGCAAGGACTAATCCTAATGTTGTTTTCTATATTATTATTTGAAGGTATCCAAAATGTATAATTTCTACTTTTAATGGATTTAAGTCCAATTTTTGTTACATCACCTCATGCATACTTACCGTTTTCTTCTAATTTTTATTTTAACACTTAATAAAAATGATAATGTATAAAAATATATTTTAATGGACTTCAATAAAGTAGAGCACATACCAGACATAATATTTTCATAATAACATCATCAACATGAACACATACAAAAGAGAAGACCAGAATAGTGTCACATGATTTTTATTCAGCAGTAATTCTGTTAATTCACATTTAAATACCAAATCAGGCACGTAATAAGACAATGCAAGAAATTGTTTAACAATTCTTAATACGTGTACCAATAACATCACAATTAAAGAAATAGACTTTAGAAACGTTCAATGGCGTTTGCATGCTTTAGTGCCTAAAGATCTCATGTCATATGAGGAATGAGGTGTTTCAGTGTCAACACTTCTGATTCTTGTTTGCAGCACACTGAATTTATCCTGCATCGTTATACTGGTTTGGCCTGAAGCATCCTCACTTTCTAGGGCTGCTGTCATTTCACTTGCAGCTACTTGCGAAGTTTGTTAACTTCAAGTGCAATGGTGACTTTCACCAACCCACGTGCCACATCACCAATGTAATGGCCCATTTCAGCCTGTAAGTTTACTGTGCATCTGGACAATACCTCACAAAGTAATCCTAATGCTGTAGTTATCTTCTGGAGATTGGGCTTTATGTGTTTAAATTCAGGCGTATCTTTGATCTCAACCACAGGCCATTTTGAATGGGTGTCATATAGTTCTGCTCTTTTTTACACTTTTTTAGGTCTCGCCGCAGCGCGCATGCGCTGCCTAGGAGGGGACCTTTTGGAATCGATCAGCATTTTGGCTAAAAGCGTGCACGTTTTGCATTGCTTTCTATTGCAACGCGTGCACGTTTGGAGTTTCCCTTGCGGGAGCGAGCATCGGCGCCATCTGTTTGTAATTATCTTGAAAACAGATGGTGCCCCTGCTCGCTCCCGCAAGGGAAACACTGTGTATGTCTGGGATGCAGGCCGTGTCAGTTGCCTTTCAATTCGATGCCACGCCGCATGCCGCACCTCTACCCCCTTCTGCCCTTTTGGTCTTTGCCCCTCCCGTGCTGCGATTGGCTCTGTATATTTTTAATCTTTTAGTTTGATTTGTGCTCTTCCGCACTATATTAACTTATATTTTCAGCTGCGTAAATGTTCAATACGGCTGGCTCAAAGTTTGTTTCCAACACATGACCTTTCAACTTCTAAACGGCTAGTTCAACTTGTGAAAACATAGGGGCCGATTCCGATTCCGGCCGGAAAACGTACCGACCGACTCGGAGCCGGAATTAATTCCGACCGACACGTACCGGTGCAGCCCGACCCGCCAAGTACGATGAGAAGCGAGCAAAACCCGACCGACTCGTACAGAACACAAGCCGAAGGACCGAGCCGCGCGGAAAACAGCAATCCGGCCGGAAAAACACGCGATTCGAACCGACCGACTCGCACCCGGAAAATGCCGAACGAGACGTACCCGCGGACTCCTACCCGCCAAGTACGATGCAAGGCGTGGAAAACACGACCGAGTCGCACGGAGGACAAGCCGTACGACCGACACGCATACAAAACTGCGAGCCGAAGCAACCCAAAACACCGTGACCGATGCGTACGCAGCATAGAAAACAGCACAAACACAGCGTGAACGAAACGGACGAGCCCGTACGAGACAACTGCAGGGTCCGACTCGGTCACAAGAACGTCTCCTACATGCACGAAAAGTACAAAGGGAAAATACACAAAAAAAGGCCAAACAAGCAATTACAAAGCCAATAAATACTGGGGGGAGGGGCAGGGAACAAAGACACACCCACAACTCCACCCATATAAAGGACACAAATCCCTACCATGATCCTTTGCAAATTCAAATTACCTGCCAGCACTCAACAGACAGCAACCACACACCCACAGCTCATCCATCACACAAGCCACACACCATCAGCACCACAACAAATAGAAACCTCACATACACCTAGCAAAACACACACTCACACACCTTCACCTGCACACCAACACACACATCACTCACCATCACCACCCATCACCATGCCCCAAAGAAGAATCACAAGTTCCTTGATAGTGAATTGGAAGTCCTGGTAGATGAGATCCTCAGGGTAGAGCCACAGCTCTTTGGTACACTGGTCCAACAGACACCCATGTCACAGAAAACAAAGATGTGGGAGAGGATCGTCGACAGGGTGAACGCACAATCACCATGTTTGCGCACAAAGACAGACATCCAGAACAGGTGGTATGACGTGCGCAGGAGGGTCAAGGAGCTGCTGAAGAAGGACTACATCTTGAGCAAATACACCGGCAGTGGCCCTCCTGCCAAGCCAGTATACCTCTGGCCCTGGGAGGAGAAGGTGCGGGCCATCCTACCACCAGTGAGCGTCTATGGACTAGAAAACATCCCAGAGCCTGGTGAGTACACAACAAATGTACACAATATTCTGCGACTACACACACACATCACTGTCAAGGGAGAGTCAAACCATGCACTCTTAGCAAATACACAGCAACCAGAACAGAATCATCCCAAAATGTGTATGTCACTCAGAGAAACACAACACATGCCATCACAAAGTGACATTTAACTGTGTCATCACATGTACAAACACAACTACAACTACAGCTAGGCAGTGGCACAAATATAACTGACAAACACATCCAGACAAGTAGCCACCACTACAACACCAGCACAGTGAAGCCCACTGAAAGAAAGGAAATATGTGTATGCTGGGCAAGTCAGTGTAGCCAATAGCATGATGGGAGTTGTAGGCACAGATAATGCTCACCCCCACAACTGTCCCATCAACACCACCCTGAACCATGCGCACATCACAGGGAGTGGAAAACAACTTACAAGATGGCTGACACTGGCTACTGCTGTGGGGAGCACAAGGCCCTGCTGGCAACTGTGCACCAACCAACAGCAGGACACCACTGACTGACATCCTGAAAGACAACTTGCACTCCCTGCAATGGAAGCACGTTCCATGGTGGGATATCTGGCTGGGTGGGAAGGAGGACTCACAGCCCTGACCATAGTTACCAGCAGCGTTTCTCACACACACCCCTAACACAAACTCCACAAAACTCACCTGGGAGAATGCATTGCCCCACACTCCAATCAAATATCCCACAAAGAACCACAACCCTGGGTCATGCTGAGTGAAGCACAGGGACACACATGGGACTTGTAGCAAAACTAACCCCAGGATAACACTGTCAGCCATCTTGTCAGCACAGGCACACAACCCCACAGGAAAGCAGAGTCAAAGGGAAGGAAGCATGGGCATGCTGGGAAGGGGGGTGGAGGCAATAGCATGATGGGAGTGGTAGTCACAGCTCAACATCCCCCACCCACATGGCCCAGCAAGCTCACACTCAAGCAAGCACACCCCACAGAGAGTGGAAAGCCCCATCAAAGATGTCTGACACTGGTGCTCTGTTGTGGGGATCACAAGGCCATGCTGGGAACTGGCCACCAACCAACAGCAGGACACCACTGTCAGCCATCTTGCCATTTCTCTCACACTCACACACAGTGAAGTCCACCCAAAAGCAAGTAAGTATGGGCATGCTGGGAAGTGGGGTGGAGGCAATAGCATGATGGGAGTGGTAGTCACAGCTCAACATCCCCCACCCACATGGCACAGCAAGCTCACACTCAAGCATGCACACCCCACAGAGAGTGGAAAGCCCCATCAAAGATGTCTGACACTGGTGCTCTGTTGTGGGGATCACAAGGCCATGCTGGGAACTGGCCACCAACCAACAGCAGGACACCACTGTCAGCCATCTTGCCATTGCTCTCACACTCACACACACACTGAAGTCCACCCAAAAGCAAGTAAGTATGGGCATGCTGGGAAGTGGGGTGGAGGCAATAGCATGATGGGAGTGGTAGTCACAGCTCAACATCCCCCACCCACATGGCACAGCAAGCTCACACTCAAGCATGCACACCCCACAGAGAGTGGAAAGCCCCATCAAAGATGTCTGACACCAGTGCTCTGTTGTGGGGAGCACAAGGCCCTGCTGGCAACTGTGCAACAACCAACAGCAGGACACCACTGTCAGCCATCTTGCCATTGCTCTCACACTCACACACAGTGAAGTCCACCCAAAAGCAAGTAAGTATGGGCATGCTGGGAAGTGGGGTGGAGGCAATAGCATGATGGGAGTGGTAGTCACAGCTCAACATCCCCCACCCACATGGCACAGCAAGCTCACACTCAAGCATGCACACCCCACAGAGAGTGGAAAGCCCCATCAAAGATGTCTGACACCAGTGCTCTGTTGTGGGGAGCACAAGGCCCTGCTGGCAACTGTGCAACAACCAACAGCAGGACACCACTGCCAGCCATCTTGCCATTGCTCTCACACTCACACACACTGAAGTCCACCCAAAAGCAAGTAAGTATGGGCATGCTGGGAAGTGGGGTGGAGGCAATAGCATGATGGGAGTGGTAGGCACAGATATTGGTCACCCCCACAGCTGTCCCATCAACACCACCCTGAACCATGCGCACATCACAGGGAGTGGAAAACAACTGACAAGATGGCTGACACTGGCTACTGCTGTGGGGAGCACAAGGCCCTGCTGGCAACTGTGCACCAACCAACAGCAGGACACCACTGACTGACATCCTGAAAGACAACTTGCACTCCCTGCAATGGAAGCACAGTCCATGGTGGGATATCTGGCTGGGTGGGAAGGAGGAGCGGATGACAACCAAATACAACCAATGCAGACCATGTACACACCCCAACATCCACATAGAAATGCCCAAATAATGCAGGATAATGTGCTACACCAATATCAACCCCTGACTGTGACAACTTAGGACAATGCATTGTACAGGCCCGCATCCAGAGGCACAGTCACAACTGTCAGGTGTGTCAACCATTGATGCCTGCAGAAACATAACATACATTGTGTGTGTCTCCCAAAAACAGGTGATGATGGGGACACAGCAGCAGATGCTGAGGAGTCCTCGTCCCAGGCTCAAGAGGATACGGAGCTCACTGGTGTGGATCAGCCTCTGCCCTCCTCGGATGAAGAAGACTTACCTGGCACGTCCGGGAGCAAGTCATCATGCAGCACCAGCAGGACCACCAGCTGCACCCCCTGCACCCACCCCTCCAACGACTGTCAACACACATACCACCCCTGCCGACACGGACAGACCAAGGAGCAGCACCACCACCAGCACAGGGACCCTGGACCAACGTGGGGCCATGGACACCACCACCACCAACAACCCACAAGGTGGCCCAAGGTCACCTGTGCCTGCCACCTCAGGTACTGCACGTGTCGCCAGGGGTGGTGGGAGGGGTGGGAGACATAGGTCGGTGCTCACAGAGGGGTCTGGACTGCATGATGACCCACAACGGGCACGCATAGCCGATGCGTACCAGTCCAGCACCGGAGAGTTCAGCCAGGTAGTGGGGCTCCTCAGGGACATTAAACAGCAGCAGGCTGCCCATCATGCCCGCTTGGACTCACACATGTCCCGCGTGGAGTCCAAGTGGGACACACTGCAAGAGATGACGGCGGTGCATAGGGACATATTACAATGCCTCCGCCAGATGAGCAGCAACCAGTCAACACCTCCCTGTGTGCCCACAACATCTGGTGCTGAAACAACTGCAACTGCCACAGGGAGGCAGGATGACTCTGGCGGAGAGTCCCCTGCACCGCAGCAGCCTGCACTTGAGGGTCCCCCCAAAGAAGAGGGGCCGTCCGAGGAGGGGCAAGTGAGAGGCTGATGGCCATGTGCAACCCCCAGGAAGCCAAAACCTGTTCTGGAGAATAACCTTTGTGCGCAAACTGTTCACCCTGTTGACTGCAACACAACTCTCCCACATGACATGGGGAGCTCAAGTTGGACCAATGTCTCTGATTACTGTGGACTTTACTCTGAACATTTCTGCTACCAGGACTTCCAAATTATCTAGGAACTTTGGATCACAATCACAATGTACAGCACCCAACAACCTGTGCACTATACTCACACATGTATGTCAATAAACTCACTTATACACCATACTTGCCTCTGTTGTGATTCCTATGTTGTCTCAGAAGTTGCGATGATGATCAGGGAAATGACACTGTGCATGCTAACTGCTACAGCAAGTACAACACCGGCATGTGAGTCATGGCGACTTCACACATATGGGGGAGGCACACCACCAGGGCTACACAACACATACACACCATGGACATCTGACTCATCGCCTACACTGGTGTTGCCAGGAAATACGTTGCATTGCACAGACCCAACACCTATTCACAGTCTGTGTTAACTAGCCCACTGGTGCAGTAAGCAAATGTCAGTCAGATGTGTGACCACAGACAACGCACATCACAAAGTGAAGCACAGGTTTATTACACATTTGCAACATGTTGTAACCACCACAGATGCAAGGTAATCCCACCTGGCAGCGGGCACATAGTCAACAAGTGTAGAAGGAAGGAAGTCCATGGGTGTGGTGCACATCACCTGTAGGGACACAACAGCTACCACCCGGGAAGTCGAATCACAGTGTTGGGGATCACAGTTGACCAAACGACTCTGAAAGTACCCTGTGAAGGACAGAAATGACACACAGTCAAAAGTACTGAAGAACAGGACAGAACTGCAATACTCATGCACAATACATGTTACAAGATACCCACCCACAACCAAGTTAGCATGTCAACACTGTTGGGGAGCACAGACTACCTGCAAAGACACATCGCTACACGCATACAGACATGTAGCCCATGGACACACTCAAACAGCACCAGAGCACCACCAACACATATCATGCAAACTCACTTCATTGACATGCCATCTCTGGATACTCACATTCAGCTGAAGAAGTTGGTGATGAGCTGTGTGCGGACATCACCCTCAACATCATCATCATCATCACTGGCATCGTGGTCCAGGCCAGGATCCTCCACAGGTGGCGGACGTTGGTCATCGTCATCCAGGATGAGAGGCAACTCCTTCCGCACTGCCAGGTTGTGGAGCATGAAGCAGATGAAGATAATCTTGCACACCTTTGCTGGGGCATATGGGAGGGACCCTCCTGTCTTGTCGAGGCAGCGGAAGTGGAAGCGGCTCTTCAGGAGACCAAATGTCCGCTCAATCACTCTCCTGGTCCGACCATGTGCCTCATTGTAGCGCATCTGGGCTGGTGTCACAGGGTTCCTGAGGGGCGTCAGCAACCACGGCATGTTGGGGTATCCGGAGTCACCTACATACAGACAATTGCACATTAGCAGAGTTGGAAAAGAGGGTGGAACACTACATAGCAGAACACACACAATGGTACAAAGTCAGTACACACCTACAAGCCAGGCACGCTGGTTCCGCATCTGTGCCATCATCCTCGGGATGCGACTACTCCTCATCACGTAGGCATCGTGTGCAGAACCAGGGAAACGGGCACACACGTGTGTGATGCTCAGATCTGCAAGACAGACCACCAGTGCATTGACCGAGTGGTAGTGTTTGCGGTTACGGTAGGCCTGCTCTTGGGCCTGTGGTGGTACCAACGCCACATGTGTCCCATCAATGGAGCCAATGACATGCGGCATCCTCCCCAGGGCATAGAAGTCACTCTTCACGCCAGTGAGTCGTTGGAGTCTAGGGAAATAGATGTACTGGTTCAGGTATATCAACATAGCCTCCAAAACATCCCGGAGCACACGGCTGAACATGGTCTGTGACATCCCACCAGCAGTCGCCAGAGTGTGTTGAAAGGTACCAGTGGCAAAGAAGTGTAGGGCTGCCATCACCTTCACCTTGGGGGTCAGCGCTGTAGGGTACGGACGGCCAGGTTGCAAATGTGGTGCCAAGCGCACTGCCAAATCCTCAATCAGCTGCCTGGTGAAGCGGTACCGTCGGATGCTGTCACGTTCCACCATCGTTGCCAGGTCAGGGAATGGTCTATGGACAGCTGGTGCCCTGCAGTGCATAGGTGAAGAAAGCAAGATTGTCAGTCACCCCACATATGTGGCATTGAACACACTCAACATCACATGATACATCATAATGAGGCACAAGTACATAATGTGTGCAGTTCCGTACGGATATGTATGGCACATACATGGCCAATATCTAACATCACAGTCCAACAAGTGGCATCAATAAGTCCCAGGTCATGCCATTGGATACCATGAGGCCGTGTCCCAGTACCCATCTCCTGCTGCCAAATAACAAACACACGCCACAGTGACATGTGAGGACTGATGTGCCCCAGGCATCACAGCTCAACGACAGGTAGATTCCCAGGGACCCTGTATTGTCACATGGACACTGGCATGACATGGTGTATCATGTATACACCACAGCAAAACAACCATGAGCCCCACAGGTAGTGGTCCGTGTTGCCTCGGCAGGACAGACATGGACGTCTGTGACAGACACACGCACAACATCAAAGTCCATGCACAAACAACGTGGATGTGGAGACTGCCTCCCATTGTGCACATGAAATCAGAGACATTGTAATCACAACATGCACACAGACTGTGGAGGACCATCAACATTGTGCCAATGGGTCACCCTGGGTTGAACATAACGTCCCACATGGGACTCAGGGGTATGTGACATGACATACACATACACCACCGTGAACTATGACCATGCCACATGCTCAGATATGAACAGTTGCACATCACAGTGGTCATGTACACGAAACACCAAGGATTCTGTCCCCATAAACACGTGCACAGCCTGGGGGTGGCTGCCCCCAAGTGACACCCACAGAACAACATGTTCACCCCCATACACGGAATAGGTAATGCAGCCTTACATCTCCTAGGATACAGTTTGGACAGGCTGTGGTGTTGTAGGTGTGCCCCTCACTGCCTGGGAAGTATATGTGGCTGGCATATGTTCACCTGTGACAGGCATGGTGACATATGCCAGTGACTTGTACAGGGATGCGTTGGACAGCAAGGGACCGATCAGTGCGCACACATTGGCCATTGCATTCAATGTGCGCTGGTACGCGTTGTATTGGCAATACGCCTTGGACAGCAATGGACCGATCAGTGCGCACACATTGGCCATTACATTCAATGTGCGCTGGTACGTGTTGTATTGGCAATACGCCTTGGACAGCAATGGACCGATCAGTGCGCACACATTGGCCATTGCATTCAATGTGCGCTGGTACGCGTTGTATTGGCAATACGCCTTGGACAGCAATGGACCGATCAGTGCGCACACATTGGCCATTGCATTCAATGTGTGCGGGTACGCGTTGTATCCTATGTACGCGTTGAACAGCAATGGTCCGATCGGTGTGCCCGGCCGGCCCATTGCATTCAATGTGTGCGGGTACGTGTTGTATCCCATGTACGCGTTGAACAGCAATGGTCCGATCGGTGTGCCCGGCCGGCCCATTGCATTCAATGTGCGCGGTACGCGTTGTATCCCATGTACGCTTTGAACAGCAATGGTCCGATCGGTGTGCCCGGCCGGCCCATTGCATTCAATGTGTGCGGGTACGCGTTGTATCCCATGTACGCGTTGAACAGCAATGGTCCGATCGGTGTGCCCGGCCGGCCCATTGCATTCAATGTGTGCGGGTACGCGTTGTATCCCATGTACGCGTTGAACAGCAATGGTCCGATCGGTGTGCCCGGCCGGCCCATTGCATTCAATGTGTGCGGGTACGCGTTGTATCCTATGTACGCGTTGAACAGCAATGGTCCGATCGGTGTGCCCGGCCGGCCCATTGCATTCAATGTGTGCGGGTACGCGTTGTATCCTATGTACGCGTCCAACAGCAATGGTCCGATCGGTGCGCACCCATTGGCTATGGCCTGGCCTGGCAACGGACGCGTTTTCAAAATTTGAACGAGTCTGATGCTGTAAATTCAGTTGGTCACCCACAACAATGTTGCAATTTCATGGGTGTCACGAAGTTGAACATTTGAAGGATGCTGGGGGCGTGTGTAAGTGGTGCAATTCCATGGATTGGCCAGATTCAGATGATGCAAACGACTTGGACCTATCACTTTGGACACATGGGACAGTATCTGTCTCTGCAGCACACATATAATGCTGGCTGTTCCCCTGAGAGCTCACTTGCCTGCACTACATGCTCCAGGACAACATATGCCACTACACTGCTGCTGTATCTGCACCCTCTGGACCCTGCAATGGCACGTACTGTGGAGAGAGCCCCAGCCTTCAGCACTGAGGAGAACCAGGCCCTGCTGGATGGCCTCCTTCCACAGTACAGCAAGCTGTATGGGAAAGCGGGGGAGCAGGTGAGTGTTCTGTCCACTGCCTTTCTAAATGTGCATGTTGTCTGACTAGCAAGGCTAACTGTCTGCACGCCACTGGCTAGCAGGCTCACTGAGTAGTTGTCACCCCCCATAGTGTGTAGTTACATGCACTGGACAGGTATAGTGCAGTGACAGTGCATTTAAACAAGGTTTTACTTCCCAGGCAATGATACCATGTAGTAACTGCTGGCATACTGTCCATAGCCATCGTTGCACTGCCTGTGTACATCATGTGCCCCTGTGATTGAGACATGTATATCCAACTGTGTAATGCACGGATATGTTGCATGTGTAGTAATGGCATTCTCACTTTGTTATCCTCACAGGTTGATGCCCACCAGAAGCAGAATATATGGCTGACCATCGTCCGGGCAGTGAGATCCGTGGGGGTCTACAAGCGCCGGATCCGCAACTGTCAGAAGAGGTGGCAGGACCTTCGGGGCTGGACCCGGAGGATCGCACGGGTCCAGCTGAATCTGTCGCCTCCTCGCAGGAGGGGCGGACACCGGACCCTGACCCCCACATGCTGAGGATCCTGGCGGTGGTCTTCCCTGATCTGGATGGGCAGCTGAAGGCCAGAGAGCAGCAAGGAGGGGGTGAGTCCATGTCTGCATTGTGAACTATGTCTGCCATGCTATGTGCCCGCCTCTGGCCTGGTTAAACTTCCACAGTACATCAGTCTTGTGGTCCAGGACCCATGTCCCTCTATTGTGCACTGGCCACTCCTCATCTGATACCCAGGTGTGGCCCTTACAGTCAGGGTATTGTGTCACTTGGGTACTGTGTCCTTGCAGTTTGCTTGACTCAAGGTGGGGGACATCATCTGTTTCCCTGACTCTGTGGTGGGCATCATGGGTGGGTCCATTGCTTACACATTGCCTGTGTTCTGACATGTGTTCTGCGTGTCATTTTGATATGTGGCCCAATTGCTGAGCTGATCCACCACATGTGCCTGGGGTATCTGGCACACACCCATGCTGCGGGTGGGAACAATGTTTGTGCCCCAGGAGTGTGTATATAACGTGTGTCACACATACTTAGCCAGCTGCCTACTGTCCAGGGCTCATCCCTCATTCATGTGGGACAGGACAGTCATGCCTACTCCAGGCCATACAATACACTCTGTACAACCACTGCCGTGTATCAGCTGACACGTTTTGCTCAGTGATTTGTCCCCTCAGGTGTCTGCCTCTGTGTCAGTGTGCTGTGGCTTCGTTGTCAGGTCTGCTGGGGTGTCCCTCGGTTGGGGCACCGCATGCCACCGGAGATGTGACCATAGGAGATGATACATGTGTGACACATAGGTGTTTGATCACCTGACCGTGCAGACTGGGGTATGCGAATATGAGGTTCAGGCAGCTGTTTCCCATTCACAGCAGATTGTGATGTGCTCAGGTGCAGAGGGTAGTGTTACAGGTCTCCCATATGTACAATGGGTATGACCTGGACAGATGAGGGTACAGATGATGTGGTGTGTGGGGGATGTACATGTGCACTTGTTCAGCTCCAGGACTTGCATTCCCCATGATCTACTATTGTGACACAGTGCAGAGTGTTGTTGTCTGGCTGCCCTGCCCATGTGACTGGAGACAGTGATGTATGACTTAGCAGGCATGGCTGTGCCATGGCATGTGACTTCCTATTAGTGATCCTGCAGGGGAGTGACATGTGCTACATGCACACCATTGTGGCAATGGCTATTAGGACATGGGTGCATCATGGTGTCTGTCGCTGGTATGCATCACATGCATTTCCTATTTGACTCTGGGCATCCCTTTCATCCGGACACCTGCACTGACTCAGTGGCAAGAGTTGTGATGTGTGCATGTCCACATGCTTCACCGGGTTCTCTGCACTGTCCAAATACTGTGTAGGTGGTGCATGTGTCCACACTGGGGTATTGCCATCCCACAGACACCAGACAGATGGGTGCAAGGCCAGGTGGGATGTGAGTGCCCTGGTTGACCATCAGACTGACAATTGACTTCTTCTGTTCTGTTTGTGCAGTTTTAGCAATATTCAACTAAGGATGCCAGGGCTTGCTCTGTAATGTGCTGTACTTACTGTGGTGTGTGCGTTCGGTGCAGGTGACTGATGTCTGTCTGTTTCCCTATTGATTGCAGATACATCCACGGCCACAGGAGGGGACAGCTCCACGGACCAGGAGGAGCCGCAGAGCCAGACTGGGTCAGCAGCCGAGGAGTGGTCGGAGGGATCCAGTGGCACGGAGGGCGAGGGGAGCCACACCGAGGAGTCCTCAGCACCATCCACCTCAGCTGAGGACCAGAGCAACTCGGACGATGACTCCCTTATGGAGGCTGGTGTCAGCAGCCACCACCCCAGCTAGTGTTGCTGTCCCCGCCACCACCACCACCACCACCGCCCTCCCGTCGGCTCCCATTCCCGAGGTCCGTGGAGGCTCCCATGTTCGGGAGCGTGTCTCCTTCGGGCCAGGCACCGCACCCCCTGCCCCTGTGTCCCCTGCTGCCCTGAGTGAGGAGTCAGTGTACCTCCTCCGCCAGCTCCATGTAGGACAGACAGCGATGCTGAGTGTCCTCCATGCACACACCAGTCTGTTGACTCAGCTGGTGTCATTCATGGAGGGCATCTCATCGGGCATGTCTGACCTACAGAGGGGCGATAGGTCCATGGACTCCTCCCTGACGGCAGCAGTGTCCCTCCTCCGACAGTCCCTCACCCCTCCTGCCACACTCACAGGGGATGGGGCACAGGCACAAACACACGCATCCACAAGCACTGCGCAGTCCTCAGTTGCCTCTCCCTCCAAAGACCCCTCCCTTGCCTCACCTGCAACCCCAAACACACAGCGGCTCTTCCTCTGTGACCTTGGCCTCTTCCCCTCTGACCCAGCTGATCCAGCATTCAGGGGGAAGAGGAACCCCACCCACACGGAGTGGAGTGCCCCTGGCCCCTGGACACCATCCCCCAGGCGCAGACCGACTGAGGCCCCCACCCGCAAGTCCCCCCGGTCCCGGAAGAGCAAGACCCCGCCGCCGCCCTGCAGCTCAGGCACCAAGTCTCCTTCCTCCATCCCTCAGGCCCCCACTCCACAGGTGCCCCCACCACACACTGCCCCAGGTTCCCCCACCCACAGATACACCATCCCCAGAAGGGTCAGGCCTTCTCCCCCTGCCACTTGCTCTTCCGGCCCCACACCCCCTGCTGCGCTTGTCTGTACCACTGATGTGGTGAGGGTGTCCTCCCCCTCTGTCCTGCCCACCTTACCTGATCCCCATTCTCCTCCCCTGGAGGTGGGCACTGCAGTGGAGTCCACTATCACCCTGTCTGACTTGGGCGCTGCAGTGGCGGACCTGTCCACTCCATCTGCAGGGTCCACTGCAGTTGTGCCGGCACCCACAACATCTGAGTCATGCCCCCCAGTTGTGCCGGCACACACCATGTCAGACGCCTCCACTGCAGTTGTCAGTGGCTCTCCAGCACCCACCACCCCTTCCCTGCCTCCTCCTGGTGAGCCCTGATCCTGCCCCTGCGGTGCCTGGCCTGCCCCCCGTATGCCCCTCCTAGGGGATTGTCCACGGTTGTGATCAGTGCAGGCCTGCGTAGGGTGACATCTGCCACTGCCACCCTGTATAGACTTCCTTGATGGACTGGCCATTGGCCTTTGTTGATACCTTGCAGTTCTTCCAAGTTTTGAACCCACATGCTGAATAAAGCAACTTTCTGTTCTCTAGTGGTTTTGCTTCTGATGTACATGATGTTGATGATGCTAACCGTGCCCTTGCTGCAGTGATGGTGATTTTTGGACTCATGAAAATGAAGTGTTACTGTGCATGAACCCATGTGTTCCAGGGGGACAGTGTCCTATCCTGTGGTGAATCCATGTCCTCCTTAGCAGCATCTGAGGGTGTCATGTATTCAATATTTGGCAATGGGATTTCCTACTTACATTAGCAATGTCACATCTGTGGGTTCCACCCATGCACATCTGTTGTGTTTGCCATTGTTCAATTAGTCTAGTTCCCTGACCGTGTGGCCATCTCCACTGGACATGCAGGTTTGGGCATCAATGGGGAAGGACTCTTCTGTGTTGTCAGTGCAACTTGCTATACATGTGTGTTGGATCTGTGCTGTTGATTTCGTTGACATTCCCATGACCAGGCTGATGTGACGGGAGCCTTCATTTGGTGCTAATTGTTGACTGTGTGACCAAGTGTTCTGCTGACATGATGGAGCCCTACTGATGCGACATATGGCACAGCTTTCCTCACACAGGAGTGGAGTCCCCTCATGGCAGTGTGTACTCCTGTGACATCTCGTGCGCCCAAGGTGTGTGTTGTATGAGCATGTGTGTGTGTTCACTTCCATGTTGCTGTGCATGCTGGGATCCCTAGGGATGTTCCTGTTTGTGATGCTTGCTGAGTTGAGCTATGTTCCCCCAAAGTCTTCTCCCTGGGTTCTCTGTGATGTGGGTGCATGGCACATTACTGGTCATCAGGGTGTCACCCATAGGTGTGTTTGCTGTCAGGGCTGAATTTGTGGGCAGACGCTGATGTGTCACAGTCCGGATTCCCCTTTGCACTTGTTGTTTACACCTGTCATGTGATTTCTGGTTTGTGTTAGCTTTCATTGGTTGTGACACGTTGTGTGTGTGACTGCTGGCACTCCTCAGGGCTGCAATGTTGGTAGTTGTCTATGTGTGTTCTTTGTGGGTGACCTTGGCTTCTTCATAGGTGTGTGACTGTGGCTGGGATCCCATTGGTTGGTGTGGTATTGCCGTCATGTCCATGTACAGCGTAGTGTGCAGTGTGTCAGACATTCAGGAGTCTGGTAGAGTGGCCATGTGTGATGTGTTCCTGCACCTTGGTTCCCACCACCCCCTGGGATTGTCATGGGTGCATGTGCAATGTCACCAGTGCATGTGAGCTTCACTGCTGCACATTGTTGGAGGTCGAGGTGTGTGGTGTTGAGTGTGTGCAGATGAGAGTTGTTGCCCGGATAGACCCCTGCCTCCATGTTGGCCTTGGCTGACAGGCCGTGCTGGTTGATTTGTGCTTGTGTAGGTGTGATGGTAGTTTGTTGCTCAGGACACATGACTGTGGTTCACAGTGTGAACGACATCTAGCTTTGTCATCACAGTGGGATTGTAATGCAGCCCAGGGTCACCACATTGTGGGGGCCCTGGGTGTGGTGCTGTGGTGTCTGTGTGTCTTGCTGTGTCAGTTGCTGTTCCTACATGCTTGTGTGACATGTGTGATTTGTGCTCCCTCTCATCTGACAATGCCTGATTGCCCACATAGGGGATTTGGATCCATGAGTTACCTTTGTGTGGCACTGTATGCACATCTGTGTAATTGGTATTCAGGCCTCCTCATGTGTTGTGCGGTTGCCTGGGGACACTGGTACCCCCCTCACCTGTTGTGTTTGATGTGCAGTGTGGGTCTGCCTGTTTGTGTATGTGCATCGGCACCACTGCATTGGCATATCTTAGGTGTGCCATTGGCTGTATGTTGTTTGGTGTGTTTGCCCTGCTGTCCCTGGGACTCCTAGGTCATTAGTCAGCACAATGATCATTGTGTGTGTGTCCCATTGCTGCCATGGTATGGTATCTGTTCACCTCCCTTCTACAGTCTCCACTGGGTATCTGAATTTGTGTGCCCATTGGTGCAAATATGTGGGTCTGCATTCTGATGGTCACTTCTGTCATTGAGTCATTGATGAATGTTGACAGTGTCAGCCCCCATGGGTGATGTTTGTCTGCACATGGCCAAAGGTATGTCTTGTTTGCACTGCACTGTTTGCCTCCCCCATTCTATGTTGCTATGGGACACAAGCACTACTTTGCCACTGATGTGTTTGTTGTTCTGTGACCAGGAATCATCCATGCAGTTTGGCAGTTGCAGCTTATTCTTTGTCAACACATACATTTTGGTCACTGTGATGATGGGGGTTTGGACCCCATTGCCACAATGTTCAATATGTGCTTCAGCTATGGACTCCACACTCACATTTTGGTCACTGTGATGATGGGGGTCTGGACCCCACTGCCACAATGTTCAATATGTGCTTCAGCTATGGACCCCACACACACATTTTGGTCACTGTGATGATGGGGGTTTGGACCCCATTGCCACAATGGTCATGGCCTGCTTGCATTGTGGGTGCCACACACATTTATGTGTGGCACTTGTGATAGGGGGTCACATTGTATGTCCACAGTCCTGTTCAGTGTTGTAGGCATTTGACACAGTCTACACACGCTTGTCATGGTGTTGGGGGATGTCTTTGTGTTGCATTCTTTCTGCTGGTGTGTGCTTCTTGTGGCATGTATTTGCCATCCTGTGAGTGGGGGTGGTAGTAGTAGGCATCCAGCCCCCATGGGTAGAGGTGGTAGTAGTGGTAGGCACCTGGCACCCCCTGGGTAGAGGTGGCAGTAGTGGTAGGCACCTGGCACCCCCTGGGTAGAGGTGGTAGTAGTGGTAGGCACCTGGCACCCCTGGGTAGAGGTGGTAGTAGTGGTAGGCACCTGGCACCCCCTGGGTAGAGGTGGTAGTAGTGGTAGGCACCTGGCACCCCCATGGGTAGAGGTGGTAGTAGTGGTAGGCACCTGGCACCCCTGGGTAGAGGTGGCAGTAGTGGTAGGCACCTGGCACCCCCATGGGTAGAGGTGGTAGTAGTGACAGGCATCCAGCCCCCCATGGGTAGAGGTGGTAGTAGTGGTAGGCACCTGGCACCCCCTGGGTAGAGGTGGCAGTAGTGGTAGGCACCTGGCACCCCCTGGGTAGAGGTGGTAGTGGTGACAGGCATCCAGCCCCCCATGGGTAGAGGTGGTAGTAGTGGTAGGCACCTGGCACCCCCATGGGTAGAGGTGGCAGTAGTGGTAGGCACCTGGCACCCCCTGGGTAGAGGTGGTAGTAGTGGTAGGCACCTGGCACCCCCTGGGTAGAGGTGGTAGTAGTGGTAGGCACCTGGCACCCCCATGGGTAGAGGTGGCAGTAGTGGTAGGCACCTGGCACCCCCTGGGTAGAGGTGGTAGTAGTAGTAGGCACCTGGCACCCCCTGGGTAGAGGTGGCAGTAGTGGTAGGCATCTGGCACCCCCATGGGTAGAGGTGGTAGTAGTGGTGGGCACCTGGCACCCCCATGGGTAGAGGTGGCAGTAGTGGTAGGCACCTGGCACCCCCTGGGTAGAGGTGGTAGTAGTGGTAGGCACCTGGCACCCCCATGGGTAGAGGTGGTAGTAGTGGTAGGCACCTGGCACCCCCTGGGTAAGGGTGGTAGTAGTTGGAGGCACCTGGCACCCCCTGGGTAGAGGTGGCAGTAGTGGTAGGCACCTGGCACCCCTGGGTAGAGGTGGCAGTAGTGGTAGGCACCTGGCACCCCCATGGGTAGAGGTGGTAGTGGTGACAGGCATCCAGCCCCCATGGGTAGAGGTGGTAGTAGTGGTAGGTACCTGGCACCCCTGGGTAGAGGTGGCAGTAGTGGTAGGCACCTGGCACCCCTGGGTAGAGGTGGCAGTAGTGGTAGGCACCTGGCACCCCCTGGGTAGAGGTGGTAGTAGTGGTAGGCACCTGGCACCCCCTGGGTAGAGGTGGTAGTAGTGGTAGGCACCTGGCACCCCCATGGGTAGAGGTGGTAGTAGTGGTAGGCACCTGGCACCCCCTGGGTAAGGGTGGTAGTAGTGGTAGGCACCTGGCACCCCTGGGTAGAGGTGGCAGTAGTGGTAGGCACCTGGCACCCCCATGGGTAGAGGTGGTAGTAGTGGTAGGCACCTGGCACCCCTGGGTAAGGGTGGTAGTAGTGGTAGGCACCGGCACCCCATGGGTAGAGGTGGTAGTAGTGACAGGCATCCAGCCCCCCATGGGTAGAGGTGGTAGTAGTGGTAGGCACCTGGCACCCCCTGGGTAGAGGTGGCAGTAGTGGTAGGCACCTGGCACCCCCATGGGTAGAGGTGGTAGTAGTGACAGGCATCCAGCCGCCCATGGGTAGAGGTGGTAGTAGTGGTAGGCACCTGGCACCCCTGGGTAGAGGTGGCAGTAGTGGTAGGCACCTGGCACCCCTGGGTAGAGGTGGCAGTAGTGGTAGGCACCTGGCACCCCATGGGTAGAGGTGGTAGTAGTGACAGGCATCCAGCCCCCCATGGGTAGAGGTGGTAGTAGTGGTAGGCACCTGGCACCCCTGGGTAGAGGTGGCAGTATTGGTAGGCACCTGGCACCCCTGGGTAGAGGTGGCAGTAGTGGTAGGCACATGGCACCCCCATGGGTAGAGGTGGTAGTGGTGGTAGGCACCTGGCACCCCCTGGGTAGAGGTGGCAGTAATGGTAGGCACCTGGCACCCCCATAGGTAGAGGTGGTAGTAGTGACAGGCATCCAGCCCCCCATGGGTAGAGGTGGTAGTAGTGGTAGGCACCTGGCACCCCCTGGGTAGAGGTGGCAGTAGTGGTAGGCACCTGGCACCCCTGGGTAGAGGTGGTAGTAGTGGTAGGCACCTGGCACCCCTGGGTAGAGGTGGCAGTAGTGGTAGGCACCTGGCACCCCTGGGTAGAGGTGGTAGTAGTGGTAGGCACCTGGCACCCCTGGGTAGAGGTGGTAGTAGTGGTAGGCACCTGGCACCCCCATGGGTAGAGGTGGTAGTAGTGGTAGGCACCTGGCACCCCCTGGGTAGAAGTGGCAGTAGTGGTAGGCACCTGGCACCCCCATGGGTAGAGGTGGTAGTAGTGGTAGGCACCTGGCACCCTCATGGGTAGAGGTGGTAGTAGTGACAGGCATCCAGCCCCCATGGGTAGAGGTGGTAGTAGTGGTAGGCACCTGGCACCCCCATGGGTAGAGGTGGTAGTAGTGGTAGGCACCTGGCACCCCTGGGTAGAGGTGGCAGTAGTGGTAGGCACCTGGCACCCCCTGGGTAGAGGTGACAGTAGTGGTAGGCACCTGGCACCCCCATGGGTAGAGGTGGTAGTAGTGGTAGGCACCTGGCACCCCCATGGGTAGAGGTGGTAGTAGTGACAGGCATCCAGCCCCCATGGGTAGAGGTGGTAGTAGTGGTAGGCACCTGGCACCCCCATGGGTAGAGGTGGTAGTAGTGGTAGGCACCTGGCACCCCTGGGTAGAGGTGGCAGTAGTGGTAGGCACCTGGCACCCCCATGGGTAGAGGTGGTAGTAGTGGTAGGCACCTGGCACCCCCATGGGTAGAGGTGGTAGTAGTGACAGGCATCCAGCCCCCATGGGTAGAGGTGGTAGTAGTGGTAGGCACCTGGCATCCCCATGGGTAGAGGTGGTAGTAGTGGTAGGCACCTGGCACCCCCTGGGTAGAGGTGGTAGTAGTGGTAGGCACCTGGCACCCCCTGGGTAGAGGTGGTAGTAGTGGTAGGCACCTGGCACCCCCATGGGTAGAGGTGGTAGTAGTGACAGGCATCCATCCCCCCATGGGTAGAGGTGGTAGTAGTGGTAGGCACCTGGCACCCCCATGGGTAGAGGTGGTAGTAGTGGTAGGCACCTGGCACCCCCTGGGTAGAGGTGGCAGTAGTGGTAGGCACCTGGCAACCCCTGGGTAGAGGTGGTAGTAGTGGTAGGCACCTGGCACCCCATGGGTAGAGGTGGTAGTAGTGACAGGCATCCAGCCCCCCATGGGTAGAGGTGGTAGTAGTGGTAGGCACCTGGCACCCCCTGGGTAGAGGTGGCAGTAGTGGTAGGCACCTGGCACCCCCTGGGTAAGGGTGGTAGTAGTGACATGCATCCGGGCCCCTATGTGTATATGTGGCATTGGTGATGGGCATCCCGCCCCTATGGTGCTGCTGTTTCTGGAGTAAGTAATTTCTGCATCCCTGTGTGTGTGTGTGATATGTCGGGTACGTGTAGTTTGTGTTTGGTGTCTGACCTACCTTCTGAGCCGTACGCGTCCGTGCCTGTTCCGGTAGTAGATGTAGAATATTGGTAGGATCGGAACGATGGGATTCATTGTTGGTTCGTCTCGTTCGTCTTCGTCGTTCCTTCGCCTCGTCCTCGTCGCTTGCGTGTTCGTCTCGTAGCCGTGGATCGTGTTGTGGCGCGAATCAGAGCTTATGTGCGCCTCTCCCGGATGCTTTGACGTGCCGTGCGTAGCGACGGGTTCGGCGCGTACGGGAAGCGCATCGTACTTGTCCGGCCGGACGGGGCTGCTTTTTGGCTTCCGGGCGACTCGTATCTGCGTTTACGGATCCGGCTCGGTCGGGGATCAGGACCTGGATTGGGTGAGTACGACTCGGTCGGAATCTGTGCTGTTGTGCGCATCGTACTTGTTCGTTCGGATTCATGTGCGGATCGGTCGGGAAACAGGCATTCGCATGGCTTTTTTCCCGACCGAATGGCGTTGGGTGCGTCTCCGACCGAGATCGGAATCGACCCCATAGTGTACAATATATAGCTTTTTAACTTGATGTCACGCCGCATGCCGCACCTCTACCCCCTTCTGCCCTTTTGGTCTTTGCCCCTCCCGTGCTGCGATTGGCTCTGTATATTTTTAATCTTTTAGTTTGTTTTGTGCTCTTCCGCACTATATTAACTTTGGTCCCAAAAGCGAGACCTATTGGCTATGCCAATGCTTGTTCTTTTATGAATTAGAAATGTGTGTAATGTTTCTTTAAGAATATATTTCTTGGAAATAAAGTACTTTTGACTGTGGCTTTGACTTTGAATGGGTGTCAATGACAACCACAGTGTTTCTCCCATCAGGGAAGTTCCCACAGTGCCTAAAGAACTTGACCTGGTCTTTAAAGAATTAGCATTTTTCTCTGTGTAATAAGAAGCCGTGATCGAAGCGCCTCAGTATGGTGGCCCTCACATGTCGAAGAAGCTCCTCTACAGTCTTTGAGTATATTAATATATCATCACTTATACTTATGTTTCTGTTTAGTCCTGACAGTGCTTTCCTTACTGTGGTCGTAAGTGAAACAGCACTTGCTGGTGCTTTAGGGCAATGAAATTGATAGTTTTGTCAATGTGTAGCTTGACGGTGTAATCTTTGAGACACCCTATGCCTTGAAAGAGATGTTCAAAGTCTTTTATCAAATGTTCTGTTTAACAGTCATAAACCTGGTAACACTAACCTCAAACCTTCTGCTGTGTGACAACTCAGCAGGGTGCCATCCATGTCAATGGTTATATAGAACTTTGCTTTCATACCTCCGGCCATATGGTGCATCGTGTCTTCGAAGGTCCTAGAAAATGAAAATTGTTCTTGACCCCCATAGCCATAAATCTTGATTCTATTTGGGTGAAGCTTGGGGCGTATTAGGATGACCTGGAATTGCTCATAACCCATGATGTTTATTGATGCTCCTGTGTCCATTTGTGCTGAGATGCGTAAACTCAAAATTTCAACTCTGTAGACAGAATGCAGCCTTTTTGAGTTTGCTTCTTTTCCTGCATATGATATCAGGAAGACATCTCCTTTGTGAGCATCTAGTTCATACACTGTTGCAGCATCTGGTTGTGACTTAGTTGGGCACTCAGTATTGGTTGTAATGGTCTGTGCAGGTTGAGTCATTGCGGTCGACCTGGGGTTCCTTTTGTTTTCGCCTCCACAGTTTTCACAAGAATTTTGAGGAGCCCGGTGCCGTTTTAATGTTTTTATGGTCTCTTTTTCTGCACTGCGTTGACGATTTCATGTTTAATTCAAGGTGGTGGTTCTGAATCTACTTTGAGGCCAGTCTTTGAGACTACTACTTCCATCTGCTTGTCCCTACAGTTCGACAGTTCATAATAACGGGTGAGCACTAGCATATCCTCCAACTTCTTTACAAGTTCATGCAGGATGAGGCAGCAAAGAATGGTTGATCTGCACCCTTAGATTATTTGCGTGCAAACCTCTTTTTGCGGATAATTCCAAGTGCATGTGCTGGCCATCTCATGCAGGCGCTCATGGAGGCAGTTGATGGCCTCTCCATCCTACTGCTTTGCTTGTCATTGCTTGAATCCTACATAATCAGTGTTGATCTGTGGATCAAAGTGTGCCTTAAGTGCTGCAACATCTAAATCCTAGTCGTCCTCATTGCCAGTTGTGGGGAGGTTCTCATGGGGATTGAACACCTCCTCATATGTAATGTGCAGCAGCAAGGATGTCTTTGTCATGGCACCTGCTTCACGCATCAGTCAAAAGTAATTGTTCAATCTGATGAGCCATGTTTTCAAGCTTGTTGCTGCTGTGGCCAGATCAGCTAGCTTGCTAAATGGTGGCAGGACACTTGTCAGAGAGAGCGCTAATGTCCCTGCTCATGCTAGTGGGACCGCAAGAGGTCATCCAGTCATGCCATTAGTGGGATTAGGCACAGGGGTGTTGTTGCAAATCTGTTTATCGGCCATAGCATATCCGTGATGTTTCTCAGTTCTGAGTTTGGCTGGTTGGTCCCACCCTGTGCATGTGTTCCTTCTGGTAGCTCGTTTTCTCCCATTAGGATGTGGGTGCTTGCAGAAACATTGAACAGTCACAGTGTTTCTTTGAAAATTAAACAGTGTCGTCTCAGGTATCCTGAAAGGTACAGCATTGTGCTTTTATGAATGCAGTTCACTATTTCAACTTGGCATACAGGCTAATCACAGATGGGTGCAGAATTTAGGGCAATGTGTTCATTTCATCATCGCTGCACAACACAACTCTCCTCACTTGGCATGGGCAGCAGGCAGGACTGCATGATGCTTGTGCATCTTTGACCACGCCTGCAAGGTATAGTGAAGTCTGAGCATATGTGGACTGCTGCACGTAGGCGGGGGTGAGCAGCGCTAACACATGTGCAAGCTCAGACCCCTCGTTACCAGTGTAAGGTGGTAATGGACCAAGGCCAAGTATATCACTGGGCACAGTGTGCAAGAGCACACAAGCAATCTGGTTGCTCTGTGGACTCACCTCGAGCGGTCCAACGTCCCTTTATTTAAACCTTTGGCTATGCCCACCTCAGGGTGCATGTGACAACAGGGCGTCCCTGTCGCAATTGCTGCGCTGCTCACTACATTTACCAAGAGCACATTTACACTGTGACTGGCTAGTAATATATAGGAACACTACTGAGACAAAATTGCACCCTGACTGCAGAAGGAATCACTGACAGAATATCGACGACCACAATATCGAGGTCCCAAAATATCGGGACCTTAATATCGATGTCAAGAATTTCGACATCCTATCTACATCATGGTAAGTACAAAAATATCGAAACAAAAATATAGGGGCTGATTCCGATTCGGGCCGGAAATCTCCCCGACCGAGCCGGACCCGGAGAGATTTCCGACCGAATCGGACCCGTGCAGTCCGACCGAACGAGTACGATGCGCACGTATGCCATCGGACTCGAGTCGGTCGGACTCCCATTGAAGTCAATGGGAGCCTGTCGTACAACGCGTACGCGGGCTCCCATTGACTCAATGGGTGCGATGCGGACAAGTGTGCCCCCTACAGCGTGTACGCGGCGAAGCGATTCGCGCCGTACACGCACAGGTAGGGGGGACCCATGGGTCCCCCCTGTGTGCGACTCGAGCGGCTACGCGTACAGGGGGGTCCGACACGGACCCCCAAAGTACGGCTCCGACAGCTCTTTCGAGCCGGAGTGCGCGGCTCGGTCGGACTGCTCGCGGCGCGCATCGTACTTACCCGGCCGGGGAACGTCTCCATTGCGCGGTGCGAGTCGTGTCCGTGCGAGTCGGTCGGTGCGGTTCGACCCGGGATCGAGTCGGTCGGAGCGGTCGGGACGCCCGGACGAGTTGGTCGGCGAATACGCATCGTACTCGCTCGCCCGGACGCGCGTACGGATCGGTCGGGAAATAGGGCTCCGAATCGGATCCGGTTAAGCCGAATCCGATTCGGAGCCCTACCGGCCGAGATCGGAATCGGCCCCAAAGTTGTTAAAAATATCGATGTAAAAATATCGTTTTTTTTATATATAAAAAATAATATAAAATAAATTAAATAATACATAGAACTTTAAAATAAATATTTATAATTATTAGAAAATGTTAACAATTATAAGTAATAAATGTAATGTAAAAATAAATTAAACATACATATATAAAATATAATATATATATTTACTTAATAATAATCAATAAATAATTATTTTAATAAATGATAAAATATAAATATATTAAAAATTATAAATAAATATATATATATATATATATATATATACATACACCTGTAACATAAAATATATATATATATATATTATAAATTAAAATATTAAAATATGTATTAAATTTTAAAACTACATTTTACACTACATTAATTGCAACAGTAAGGAAAGTGTTAGATAGCGGAGGTGAATAAATTACTATTCCCACTGCATCAAGTGCAACAGTAGTGAAAGTGTTGGATAGTGGAGGGGATAATTTATTATTCCCACTCCAGCGAGTGCAACAGTAGGGAAAGTGTTGGATAGCGGAGGGAATTAATTTACTATTCCCACTCCAACAAATGCAACAGTAGGGAAAGTGTTGGATAGTGAAGGGGAAAAAATTACTATTCCCACTCCAGCGAGTGCAACAGTAGGGAAAGTGTTGGATAGCGGACGGGAATAATTTACTATTCCCACTCCAATGAGTGCAACACTAGGGAAAGTGTTGGATAGCGAAGAGGATTAATTTACTATTCCCACTCCAATGAGTGCAACAGTAGGGAAAGTGTTGGATAGCGGAGAGGAATAATTTACTATTCCCACTCCAATGACTGCAACAGTAGGGAAAGTGTTGGATAGCGAAGAGGAAAAAATTAATATTCCCACTCCAGCGAGTGCAACAGTAGGGAAAATGTTGGATAGCACAGGGGTAAAAATTACGATTCCCACTCCAGAGAGTGCAACAGTTGGGAAAGTGTTGGATAGCGGAGGGGAATCATTTACTATTCCCACTCAAGCAAGTGCAACAGGAGGGAAAGTGTTAGATAGCGCAGTGGTAAAAATTACTATTCCCACTCCAGGGAGTGCAACAGTAGAGAAAGTGTTGGATAGCGGAGGTGAATAATTTACTATTCCCACTCCATCAAGTGCAACAGTAGTGAAAGTGTTGGATAGCGGAGGGGAATAATTTACTATTCCCACTCCAGCGAGTGCAACAGTAGGGAAAGTGTTGGATAGCGGAGGGAATTAATTTACTATTCCCACTCCAACAAATGCAATAATAGGGACAGTGTTGGATAGCGAAGGGGAAAAAATGACTATTCCCACTCCTGCAAGTTCAACAGTAGGGAAACTGTTGGATAGCGGATGGGAATAATTTACTATTCCCACTCCAATGAGTGCAACAGTAGGGAAACTGTTGGATAGCGGACGGGAATAATTTACTATTCCCACTCCAATGAGTGCAACAGTAGGGAAAGTGTTGGATAGCGGAGAGGAATAATTTACTATTCCCTCTCCAATGAGTGCGTCAGTAGGGAATGTGTTGGATAGCGGAGAGGAATAATTTACTATTCCCACTCCAATGACTGCAACAGTAGGGAAAGTGTTGGATAGCGAAGAGGAAAAAATTACTATTCCCACCCCAGCGAGTGCAACAGTAGGGAAAATGTTGGATAGCGCAGGGGTAAAAATTACTATTCCCACTCCAGAGAGTGCAACAGTTGGGAAAGTGTTGGATAGTGGAGGGGAATCATTTACTATTCCCACTCCAGCAAGTGCAACAGTAGGGAAAGTGTTAGATAGCGCAGTGGTAAAAATTACTATTCCCACTCCAGGGAGTGCAACAGTAAAGAAAGTGTTGGATAGCGGAGGTGAATAATTTACTATTCCCACTCCAGCAAGTGCAACAGTAGGGAAAGTGTTGGATAGCGCAGGGGTAAAAATTACTATTCCCACTCCAGAGAGTGCAACAGTAAAGAAAGTGTTGGATAGCGGAGGTGAATAATTTACTATTCCCACTCCAGCAAGTGCAACAGTAGGGAAAGTGTTGGATAGCGAAGAGGAAAAAATTACTATTCCCACCCCAGCGAGTGCAACAGTAGGGAAAATGTTGGATAGCGCAGGGGTAAAAATTACTATTCCCACTCCAGAGAGTGCAACAGTTGGGAAAGTGTTGGATAGTGGAGGGGAATCATTTACTATTCCCACTCCAGCAAGTGCAACAGTAGGGAAAGTGTTGGATAGCGAAGAGGAAAAAATTACTATTCCCACCCCAGCGAGTGCAACAGTAGGGAAAATGTTGGATAGCGCAGGGGTAAAAATTACTATTCCCACTCCAGAGAGTGCAACAGTTGGGAAAGTGTTGGATAGTGGAGGGGAATCATTTACTATTCCCACTCCAGCAAGTGCAACAGTAGGGAAAGTGTTAGATAGCGCAGTGGTAAAAATTACTATTCCCACTCCAGGGAGTGCAACAGTAAAGAAAGTGTTGGATAGCGGAGGTGAATAATTTACTATTCCCACTCCAGCAAGTGCAACAGTAGGGAAAGTGTTGGATAGCGCAGGGGTAAAAATTACTATTCCCACTCCAGAGAGTGCAACATTAGGGAAAGTGTTGGATAGTAGAGAGGAATAAATTACTATTCCCACTCCAATGAGTGCAATAATAGGGAAAGTGTTGGGTAGCGAAGGGGATAAAACTTATGATTACAGCTATTGAACCTAAATCCCCAAACAAAATAAAAACAAAACAATTACCAAAAATATTTATCAATTAATAAATTAATATTAATTCTCAAATAATGATTAATTTATTTAAAGTATATTACTTTCCACCCTCTACCCCAAAAATTCACCAAAACACACACACAAAAATATTTACACATTTTCCATAACTAATTTAACATTAATAAATTAATAACAATTATCAACAAATCATTAATTATTTTTAAAAATGTTTCTTCCCAACATTTACAACTAAAAACCCCACAACTCACACATCAAGATTATTCCACAATTAGCATATTAAATATTTTATTACTTAATTATCATTAATTTACAAATATTTAAATAATTATAAATAATTTACATCCCACCATATTCCATTATAAATCAAACCAACAATGTTGTAAAACATGACACAATTAACATAATTAATTAACAATCAATTAATTAATTGATAACAATTAACAATCAAAATAAAAACAATTAATAATAAATTAATTCACACAAAATTATATTAAAAATATTTAAAAATGTATTAAAATTAAATTACTTCCCACTATACTCCCCTATCAACACACAACCCGCTCCTAAAAAAAAGGACACGATTAACATAATTACCAATTAATTAATAATAATTACCAACCAATGAATAATTAATTAATAATATAAATAAATTACCACAATTAATAAGAAAAATATTAAATACATAATTAATAATTATTACAAAATATTAATTAATTATAATTAAATTACTTCCCACCCTACTCCCCTATCAACCCATAACCCACTCCTAAAAAAAAGTACACAATTAACATAATTACCAATTAATTAATAATAATTAACAACCAATTAATAAATAATTAATAATAAATTAATTACCACAATTAACAATATAAAATATAAAATACATAATTATTAATTAATAACAAATATTAATTAATTAATTATAATGAAATGACTTCCCACCCTATTCCCCTATAAACCCACAACCTGCTACGGAACTAAAAAGCAAAATGTATAATTAAAATAAAATTAATAACTTCTAAAAATTATTAATATATTTATTATAATTAAATTACTTCCCACCGTATTCCCCTATAAACCCACAACCCGCAACGGAAATAAAACGCAAAATGTACTTAAAATAAAATTAATAACTCCTAAAAATGTAATACATATTTTAAAAACAAATGCAGTACTTAAACAAAAAATATAGAACACATACATTTAAAATACATACTAAAATACATAACACTAATATAAACATCGATATTATTAACAACGATATTTTTACAATGATATTACTAACTTCGATATTAACAAAAACGATATTTCTTACCTTAAAGTCGATATTCTGGTCCACGATATTCTTGCAGTCGATATTCTGTCATCACGATATTTGCAACTCGATATTGTTGTATGTCGATATTTGCAACTCGATATTATGTCTGTGCACCCTGCAGAAGACTTGTTGGCAATTTCTGTCAGAGGATATAAGTCTAGTGAATTATAAAAGCATACATATTCAGTTTATGAAGGTCATTAAGGGTTGACCTACATTTTGCAGCACAGGGTTTAGGGCATATTTAGTGGGAGAGGTGTGTCAGTTTGCTAGAGTCTACCACACAATACAGACACTCAGGTATAAGGAATGTAGAACACATTAATTAATTACCTCCAACCATTTATAGTAAAATCTCCTCCTGAAAACTAACAGAAAGTGAACTTTCAGCAGTCACATAAGCCATGTGTGCAAAGTGAAATTGCCTAATGTGATATTACGAGATTAACCCTTGCTCCCAGGGCTGCTAACTTTATACCCCTGTGTGTCCAGACACTAAAAAGGTAAACCGTAAGGAGATGAAGCAAGATTCAGCAGTGATTCATATTGTAACATTCATGTTTTAAAGTTGGGTACCTTATTTCACCAAAGGTTGGATAGCCCTCTGTAGTATTCATGTTGTTAGGTACCTTGCATATCGAGGATACTGAGTATAGATTATGTGGGCTATTGTTTTCCATGTTAAGGTTCCACTATGGAATGTAAGGGCCACTAAGTTTTTTAGAATATTGAGAGTGGGGAGTTGGGCAGTTGGAAGCTGTGTTTCGCCCAGAGCAGTTTGGGGTGATTTACAGCATCTGCATATTTAACAATAAAGCCATTTTCAATCAACAACGTGAGCTTCCACTTATATGTGGAGACGAGCAGACGGCAATCACCCCATATAGACAGCACCCACACTTCAGTGATGAATTTCCCTCCTGTAGTATCCGGCAGGATACAGTCTAGTGTTTCCCCCTATGTTGTAACCTACACTGTACACCCACCCACCACAGACGTCACCAGTCAGGTGACCCTGTTAATAAAGGGGGCCAGGCGCACGTGCCAGAGGCCGATTCCAGTATCTGACTAGCTGTGTCAGTGTCCGTGTGTTCCTCACCATGGGGGCCTAGGGCCCAACATTACACTGGCGACGAGGGGGCTGTGCCCGTGCGTGCCGCAGCCCAGCAACGGTGAAAAAGGGGGAGAGAGCTGCCCGTGTTGAGGGCACCCCCAGAAGCCGGCGCGGAACGCGCCCGAACGCCCCAGGAAGAAGGCGAGGGGACCGGGAGCCCACCCCGCACCTCGTGTGCCTCCAGCAAATCCGCCCCTGTGAAGAGGCGCCCGATAGCCCGCGGGGCGTGTGCGAAAGCCCCGGGCCTGCATGCAGGGCAGAAGGTGATCGGGAATCCACCCCGCACCGATGTGAAGACCCGCGGGGGGAGTGTGAAGTGCCCCGGAGAGAAGAGCGAGCCGATCGGAGCCCACCCGCATCGGCCGCGACCACCCGCCAGGCAGGCGGCGAGCCCGGTGAGTGAGCGTGGGGCCGTGGCACGCCGAGAAGAGTGACCCTGAACAGCGGGAGGTCGGGAGCCCACCCCGCCTCTGAAGAGTGTGCTGCCGAGCTATCCGGCGTGAAGAGAGGCCCGGGATGGCGGTGATGCAGCGCCGGACTGCCAGGAGGCCAGCCACCGCCGCAGACTGCATGAAGTGAGTGGCGAGCGGGCAGAAGGTGAGCCCATAAAATAAGGGGGCAGTGAAGCGAGCCCGCTGCGAGGAAGACAGAGAGTGGAGTAGCTACCCATTCCTCCGCCCCCTGCGAGGAAGAGTGACTGATGCCTGATAGAGGGCTGGCCGTCCCCGGCGCCAGCCCATGCCCCAGCGCAGCGAGTGACGAGAGAGAGGCTGCGGCGACTGCCTCGGGTGTGGGCACAAGCGGAGCCCACCCGCGTTGAAGGTGAACACTATCCTGTAGCCAAACTACGAAGCGTCCACGCAGCGACTCCTGGTTCCCCCCCCCGCCCCGCGCAGCGTGTGAACTGCGAGAGGCTGCTGCGGTGGGGAAAGGAGACAGCGTGAAGCCCGCAGCCGCTCAGAACGGCTATAGAGAGAAGTGCCCAAAAGGGGAAAGAGGCAACCTCCCATGGCAGAAAGAGTCAGAGTGCCGGAGTGTCCATCGTGCAGCTGCGACCCCGTGCAGCCCGTGAGAGAAGAGGCTGCTGAGGAGGGGCGTAGTAAGAAGTGACTGCGTGCGGCCGGCGCCGCTAAAATAAATAAACACTTACCGCGGCGATGGGGTGGTGGTCCTGCGGGACCCGGCTGCGAGTGTGTGTGTGTCCCGGGCGGCAGCCGTCGAGACAGGAGCCCCTCCCATGAGGTTGAAGAGCGCAGGGCCGGCAGGATCCAAAGGGAAGACCTGGAAGTGCCCGATATCAACCGGTAATGGGAAACACCTCCTGTGAAGGCCCCACACTGAGTGACAGAGCGCCGGTAGAGAGAAGAGAGGCTCTGTATCAAAGAACACAGCGTTACACGAAAGCAAGGCCACAGACCGCAAAGAAAAGAGCAGCAGCGCCACCTGGTGGCCAGTTAACGATACCGCACTTGGGAATAAAAGTAATGTAGGCACGGACAGACCTGCAGCAAGGACTACACTTCTGTGGTCCACGATTCACCTGGGAGCATAGAGAAACGCATTTACAGCATTTTAAAATGTAAGGACAAGACAACTCTTACTGAGTAAAGAAAGCTACATACTGACATGGAGAAGAAAAAGAAAAAAAAAAGGAAAATGGGAGAAAAGGTGCAACTGCCTTAGGGGATGGGGCAGACTCCCAACAGGTGACCGAGCAAGGAAAGCCCAAAGGACAGGCTGCCAAAGAGGGAGTGAGATGCGATGACACCTACTGGCCAGGGGAGGTCATCGCAGAAGGAATTGACATCAGAGACGGAGACACTCAAATGGCAGGAGCAGCATGGAACACAAGCGTCAAGCCTGGAGATCAGAGGGGGCGCGACGGGCGCAGCATGAGCCCCCAGTGGCAGAACCAAGCCACCGCAAGAAGAGCGCAGCATACGCGCCAAGTGGTGGAACGATGCCACCGCAAGAAGAAGAGCGCAGCATACGCGCCAAGTGGCAGAAGGACGCCACCACAAGGAAAAGTGGCACAAAAGAGGTACCGCGAACAGTACCGGAAGGACGCCATGGAAGTCAGAGACCTGGAAGAGGTCAGAAGTCAGAGACCCAGGAAGAGGTCAGGAGTCAATGACCGATTCAGAGGTCCAACAAGGCGGAGGACCGCGAAAAAGACCAGGATGAGGTCCGAAGAGAAGAAGGACAAGTTTGGACGGAATTCAGAAGTAAGCGAACGGAAGAAGGTCGCGATGACAGGTCCAGTCTCAGAGTGAAGTGAGAGCAGTGTCCTAGAGGTAGGACCAGACCAGGCAGCCACGGGTGGAGTGCACGCCACCCGGAGAGGCCTGGTTAAGGCAGAGAAAGAAGAAGAGGAGACCGGACGGTGTCGCGAGGGAGGAGAAGAGAGTGGCAGGACGCCACTCTGCAAAGGAAGAAAGGGCAGTGGCACAACGCCACCGGGCAGACAAACACCACAGGCATGCCGGAGGAAAAGGAACAGGGCGACAGCACAGAGAACTAGTGCCATCAGCAAGAGGAAGACGCGAGCGTCAAACTACCTCTAGGCCACTCACCCCCAAGGCCGCCGAATACAGGAAGATCACCGCCTGTCTGCCCACTAAAGAAAACTAACAGTATGTTATCACCATCCAGGTGCATCACCACCAAGGAGCATCGCACCACCCGAGGGAATCCACACCTGCCCCATACCACCGGAAGACAATAAGGCGAACCACCCAGAAACCTTCTGTACACCCCGTCAACCTACAGCCTGCCGAAGTTGAGCACAACCGGCCATTGGAAGATCCGCCCTTGGGGACTACACAAGACTAGGCCGTGGCCCTGTTGGGTGTTCCGCAGCGACCCCTAAGCGTGGCCTACGCAAAGGCCCGCATAGCCCACGCAGTCACGTGGCAGTCCAGGGGACAAGGGCCTCGATGGAGTTCCCATGCTATGGAAGTCCGAGCAGGAGAGATGCGTCGGCACCAGCTCCACGGCAGGCATGGGAAGAAGGGAGGCCACGGTTGAAGACTGGGTACGAACAAGATCATCAGAGGAAGGCGAATAACCCAAGTCCAGACGGCGAGGACGCCCAGACGGAGACACCACCACCGAAGGCTACATGAGCGACTAGGCTGTGAGTCCGTTGGCAGTTCGGCAGCGACTCCTTCGCGCGGCTCACACGAAGCCCCGCACGGTCCACACGGTCCCATGGCAGCTAGCGAGAAAAGCCCTCTGAAAAGCTCCAGTGAGAGAGGAGTGCCCTCCAAGAGGCTCCACTGAGAGAGGAGTCCGGGCGAAAGAGGCAAGTCGGACGTCGCTCAAGAGTCAGGGGCAAGGAAGGCCATCGAGTACGCCACCTCCAATGGAAGGCCTAACTTCCAAAGATCATCTCCACCAGCTGCAGGTTCTGCCATCAACCGAAGCCTGAGTGGATTTCGCCAGCTCCAGATACACCGACACTGAAACTTTGCATATAAAATTTGGCACCGTGAGATCAGGCCGGTCCACAAGAACATCGTCAAAGCAGAAGAAGACATCTTGACCCCGTGGTCCGAAGGTCCAGCGCCGGCTGGCGGACGGCCTGAATATAATCATTTGTCCCACATGCTTTTGTGTGTTTTATTACAGGTTGGACTCCTGTTTGTTATGTTTACTAAGGTTTGGGAGGGATGTAGTATCTGGCAGGATACAGTCTAGTGTTTCCCCCTATGTTGTAACCTACACTGTACACCCACCCACCACAGACGTCACCAGTCAGGTGACCCTGTTAATAAAGGGGGCCGGGCGCACGTGCCAGAGGCCGATTCCAGTATCTGACTAGCTGTGTCAGTGTCCGTGTGTTCCTCACCATGGGGGCCTAGGGCCCAACATTACACCTCCCAAAAATTCACTGTGCCATCAACAGCTGTGAAGTACCTCAAAAACTTTGATAAAACAGATAGCAGGCGGTAAGCAGCTTCCAGGTCACCGGAGCGGGTAAGAGGCAAGCGCATATGCAGTCTGCAGTGACTTCTGATGAATGTCGAGACTGTGCACAGTGCTGTAGGCAGGTCGCAACTCGCAACGAGCGATTATGTGCAGAGTGTAGTAGGCAGGCCTCACCGATGTGTGAACAAGAAAATTAAGCCCACAGCCCCTAGAAACAAGACAAGACGCAGGCAGCCATTTTAGCAAGTTGGGAAAGGCACTACCTGCCTTTATGCTTTACATGGGATGCAAGGAAATAGGCAGCCATTATAAGACAGCGACCGAAGCATCGGTAACGGTGTTAATGGGCACAATCAGTGCTTGAAACAAGAACACAGCTGGCAGCCATCTTAGGGCTTTGGGCTACAAAGCTATCATTAACAATGTCTTTAAGAAATTCTTGAAGCATGCAGTGCGCTGCAGGTTTAAACATTGCGAAAAGAAAATATGTTACAAGTTCTTTTTAACGATTGAATAAAAAAAAAACGTTCTGTTGATTCTATCTAGTGGAATATACAACTAAACCCGAAGAATTTTCATTATTGAGGCCATTCTCCAGGAGACATATACTCTATCTGTTATTGTTGCACAGATATATACTCTTTCTGTTCTGGCTGCACATAAGTCAACACATTGTGACAGGCACACCACCTCTGGCCTGTTCCGATTATGTAGAATTTCATTTTTGTTGTAAGAGTGCAGTGTTTTGCTTGCTGTGTTGTTAGGTTGGACAACACAGTGACAGGCACACCACTTCAGTGCTAGTCATAGTTAATACCATCAGCAGTTTTTTTCATCACAACTAGGATTATTTTTCCATTGTTATTGTTACAGTCTGCATTTGGATGAAATATATTGCGGACTTTCTATCACACCGTCTATGTGCTAATCGCAGTGATTGGCACACCTTCACTCATTACACTCCTGCTTTTCATAAGTTAAAGTCAGTGAGCATTCCTACAGCATCATCAATAGTTGAAATAACATTGATTCTATTCTGCAGGTTTATTCTGGTAAGGATTTCACCCGGTATATTTAAGTGACTTGTGTGCTTAAATACGCGGGTGGGGTGGTCATTATGCAGTTGGTCAATCCTTCACCGTCATCTTTAGAAAACCCAGGTGATCCACTGATACCGTGGAAACAGTATGATGATGCCTTCGAGATGTACTTTGGAGCTATTGGTGCTTCCAGATTTAGGCCAGAGAGGAGAAAGTATTTGTTATTAAACTCCTTAGGATTCGAAGGTAGGTCCACTTTTAAGTATCTGCCAGAAGTTCAAGTATTCGCTGAGGGAGAACTTGATGTTTATCAGTAGGCTAGAAAGAAACTGCCTCAAGGGTTTGATGTTCCACCCAGTTCAGTGATGTCAAGACACAATTTTTCAAAATAGAACAAAAGTCGAATGAGAATGTTGACACATACATTTCATTTTTTCATAAGTTAAGTGCTGAATGTCAATTTAAAAACTTTGGTGAACAGCTTATTTGAGATTAGTTTATCTGTCACTGTATTGATAAACCATCAAACAAACGTTATTGTCAATGGGTAATCCTTCATTGGGGGATACCATCAGGAATGCGAAAAAGCATTGAGACATCAATAAAGTCAGCAAAAGAACTTGAGGATAAAACAGCTGGCCAAGTAAATTTAATATGTTCGAGGGACAAGAAAGGAAAAATGAACAAGGCAATGTCTCCAATGCTTAATTCAACAAAACCTCACCAACAAAATGTATTAAAACAATCTAATATTTGTTTTAGGTGTGGAAATCCAGCACATCAAAAAAGAGGAAGAGTATGTCCAACCAAAAATGTGCAATGTCGGCTTTATGCTAAAATTGGACATTATGTAAAGGTGCATCAGAGTCTACAGCAAAAGGTACCAAGGTTTCAGCAGTATGTGACGAATATGAGAATAGTGTGGATGACCTGATGGGTGAAGTTCAAGACATGGAATTAGTAGTAGGTGATGGCAAGGTAGAGAGTGGAGATCCAGAACAGTGTGTTAATCCGTATGTCTATGTTCAAGTTTGTGATAACTGGGGCAAAAATCACAATGATAACTAAGGAGGCATATCAACAGAATTGAGATAATCATATTTTGTTTCCACCAGATAGGACTCCTGTCTCATATGAAGACAGGAAGATTGAGTTCGAAGGATCTTTTGAGGAAATCATGATGTTTAAAGGAAGCCGCATTGAAAAGTTTATGTGGCAGTTTTAGGGGGTTCAACATATTGGGATGGTTCCACCATGGAGTGTTCGGAATGGTTCTACGCCCAGGCACAGAGGAACAAGTAATGGTGCTTAGGGACCCCAGTGATATTGAAGGCTTGTTAAATGACCTTTCTTAAAGTGTTCTCAGGTGATGAAGGAAAAATAATAGGGTTCAAACATAAGATTAGAACAAAGCAGAATGCCATGCCTGTCAAACTCAAAATGAAGGGTGTTCGTTTCAGTGCTTTTAATGAGTTGGAGAAAGAATTGGAAGGGTGTGCATTAAAGGAATCATAGAACCTGTTGAATCTTCACTGTGGATTTCTGCCTCAGTCGTAGATAAGAAAAAGAATGGAAAACTGAGGGTGGGTGTGGATCTTAGGGCCCTTTATTAAGAAATGTGGGTGGACTTACACCCATTCCCAAAAATCAGTGAAATGTTGTCCACCATATCTGGAACGCGATTTTTCACAAAACTTTACCTAGCTGCAGCTTATCATAGGCTAGAATTGGCACCTAAGTCACAACATCTGACTGCATTTGCGGGTCCATGGGGACATATCAGTGTTCTTGAATGCCGTTTGACCTTGCCTCAGCGGCATCAGTGTTTCAAAGGTTGAAGACCACCTTACTCAAAGGCTGTAAACATGTCTCAATCTTAAAAGATGATTTGCTAATTCATGCACGTGAACGTAGTAAAAATTACAACATCCTTAGACAGGTCCTCAAAGCTTTCAATTAAGCTGGGGTTGTCCCTAAAAGAGAGAAGTGTCAGTTTTTAAAGCACCTGTGGAGTGCCTTGGGCATGTCATTTCGGAGGAGGGTGTTCGTCCCAAACCAGGGTTGGTAGATGCAATTGTCGCGGCACCTCCTTCAGGAGATAAAGCAGGGGTCAAATCATTCTGTGAGTTCTGCTCATAGTTCATACAAGATTTTGCTTCAAGAGTCAGACCCATCTCTAATTTGTTAAAGGATAGAGCGGAATTCCTATGGGATGCTGAGTGTGCTGCTGAGTTTGCAGATATCAAACATCAATTGACTACTAAGTTCTCTTAAACTATATGACTATAATCTGAAGTGTTGTTTGACAGTGGATGCAAGCAAGTTAGTGGTGAGTGCTGTTTTGATGCAGAAGTCTGGTAGTCAGGAGAATACGAAAAGTTTGAGAGTTACCTTTGGGACAGGATTTTTTTTTTTACAAACTGATCATATTTTTAATGGTACTAATGTCAAAAGCAGCACCCCTAGAATTGCAAGGTTTGCAGCAAGATTGCTTCAATTTGACTTTGAAGTAATTCATATATCTGGGGAAAGGTATGTAGGAGCTGACTATTTGTCGAGATATCCAATTAAGGACAACATTGTTAGGCTGACAATCATGAAGATAAATGTTGTTTAATCGTAGCTGTTGAGGTAGAAACAACAAGCACATTCGCTGAGGTTGAGTGGAAAAATGCTTCTGCAAAAGACATGGCTTTGGGGGTTGTGATGAAATTTGTCAAGGAGGGTTGGCCTTGAAAGAGATCGTTGGATTTCAATATTCAACCTTATTTCAAGTTTTCAGATGAATTGGCCATAGAGGATGATTTACTTATGACAGCTGACAAATTAATACCTCCTGTGAACCTTAGACACTTAGGGTGTGATTAGGATGGCGGGCGGATCGCCATCGCCAGCCAGGCGGTGGCGATCCGCCCGCCATCTCCACCCGATTTACCCCCCGCCATATTATAATGGCGGGGGTACCCCAGCGGACGTAAAGTGCGTCTGCCGCTTTTCCGCCAGTCGGCAATCGTTCCGATTGCCGGCCGGGCGGAGCTGGGGCCTAATATGGCTAGGCACCGCCATCCATATTAGGATGTATGGTTTTTAAGACCTTTCCATAGCGGCGAGGCCGCCATGGAAAGGCTTGCGGGGAATCGCTTTGGGGGCCCGTTGCGGGCTCCCGGGGGGGTGGGCCCTTGGGGGGCTGCACTTGGGGGGTACCTATGGTACCCCCCTACATTGCCATGCACAAGGTGGCAGGCACCGCGCGGTGCCTGCCACGTTGTGCATGGCAATGCACAACATGGTAATTTAGCATTGCGGCGGGTGCTGCTTACAGCAGCACCCGCCACAATGTCAAAATTGCGGAATGCGACCGCCAGGGTGGCGGTCGCATCCTAATCAGCGGTGCGGGACCACCGCACGTCTGGCGGACGGTCCCAGCACCGCTAGGGTGGCGGGCGGACTAAAGTCCGCCCGCCATCCTAATAACCCCCTTAATCCTGGAAAAACCTCATGAGGGTCATTTAAGAGCAATGTTAACTAAACACAGAGCACACACGTCATATTGGTGGCCACATATGGACGGGGAAATTGATTTTCTAGTTAAAGGATGTCCAGTGTGTGCTACATGTGACAAATCACTTAAAACATCTACACCACCTTTGTTACCAATAGAACGTCCATCAGGTCCTTGAAAGAAATTGGGTATTGATTTAGTGGGGCCATTCAATTCACTTCTGCATCAGTCACATTACGCTTTGGCCCCTATGGATTACTATTCACAATGGCCTTATGTCAAGTTCATAAATTGACCAAACTTAAAATCTGTGGTTGTTTTTCTTGAAGACATTTTTATGTGTGAAGCTTTTCCTGAAGAGCTGATTACTGATAATGGGGTACAGTTTGTATCTGTGGAAGTGGAGAATTTTTTAAAAGAGAGTTCTATTAAACATCAGAAGAGCTCACTGTATCATCCCCAGATGAATGGTCTGGTAGAATGCTTTTATCGTGTTCTAAGAGAATGTATACTGTGGGCGTAACTCAGTTAAGGCCAGCGTGGATGTCTAAGCTGTTAAAGAGTCAGTTATCCTATGAGTGTTGTGATGTCATTATTCACCACAATGTCAAGAAAGCTCAAAGCAAGCAAAAGCTTTATTAAGATAGCAAAAATAGTGTTAAAGAGGTACCATTTGTTGTAGGAGATTAGGAACACATTAAAACAGTTGAAAGGTGACCAAAAATTCTATGAACCAGTGGTCATAGGCAAAGTGTGTGGAAATGCTGAAAGAGTGTTGGAACGCAATTGGTGGAATATGACCAAAGTAGTTAAGGTACAGGAGAAACACAATGAAGGATGTTCAAGGGAAAACAATTCGAAAACTCTAACCAAACTCAGGATGATTGTCAGAGGAACAGGGTTTGCCACCTGGTAATCAGGCTGGCATAAGCAACCAGGCACAGGATGATTCATTCCCTAGTGTACCTGTGAGGAGGAGTGTTAGAACCCATAGAGTACCGTGGAGATTTTGCTAGCCACTCATGATTTTCTTATTCCTGCATGTACTTTATGTACCTGTTATTTGTTATGGAGTAATGATTCTCATATGAAATGTAGTGCTTTACATTCACTTATTGATCTATGTTTTATTTTACTTTATTACATTTTTTTTCCATACAGAGGTATAGTGTATGTGTGCTTTGAAAAAAAGAAGAAAACTCAACGCAGTATTCATGTTGGTTAGTTATATCCAAGATATGTTGTTAGGGACCCTGCATATCCAGGATACTCACTATAGAGATATGTGGGCAATTGTTTTCCATGTTAAGGTTCCACTATAGAATGTAAGGCCCACTAGGTTCTTTAGAATGTTGGAAGCGGGGAGATGGGCAGTTGGAAGCTGTGCCATGCCCGGAGCAGTTTGGGGTGATTTACAGCATCTGCAGGTTTAACAATAAAGCTGTTTTCAATCAACGACAGGAGCTGCCACTTATTATACCCTCACACCTCAGAGGAAAGAGGAATTCTGAGAAGTTGCTGTGACAAACACTGACATGACCTTCTTAACTGCCTGGCCCAATGGAGATACAACTCCAGCAACATGCTGCACTAGGCCAAAATGTAACTTGCACGGGCAGTGCCAATTGGTGTGCCTTATAAATGAAAGCCCCTTTCCGGTCATTGGTTAGTTTAGGCACTCCATAATTCATAATACATGCACTGACACTGATTCTCATCCTTGCATCCATTCAGTTACTCATTCTTGCATTCACGCCTGCATGCATTCACCATGAAGAAAAAGTCAAGAAGCATATGCAAAATAAATTGAAAGAATAAAAGTAGAGGAAAGGAAAAATTGTGATGCCTAAATGAGGCAGGCCTCTGAATGCAATAAAAGAAAGACAATTTAACATAGCAGTGCAGGGCCATCTGTATGGTATTGTACATAGTGTGTCTGTGTGATTGTTTTAAGGTTCCGAAATGTCTATTATATTTAGAAGCAACATTACGTTAATTTTGGAATAATAAAACAATGATACGTATGCACAATATTATACACCAAGGTATCTACTCAGTAAACAATGCACTGTAGGGTCATCTTTGATTGGTATTGTGCATCATTGTTCCTCATGTATCATTGTAGTACTGATCCAAAATGGCCAAGATGTTGCTTCTAGGCATAGCCACCATCCTACAATGGTAAAACAATAATTCATGATTAATAATAATACTATAAGGTTCTCATCTGATTTAGAAGCAGTGGCCACATAGGATGCAATGCACTACAGATTAAACAAGTGGCAAGCAGTCCAGTAGCACTGTCTGAAAACCTGATTTAGAAGCAGTGCCCACATAGGATTCAATGCCCTACAGATTAAACAAGTGGCAAGCAGTCCAGTAGCACTGTCTGAAAAGCTGTTGAACACTCTAAGGGCCTGATTATGAGTTTGATGGTGAGACGGCAGGACTGTCAAACCCGCTTGAGAACCGCCTGCCGCATTATGACTTGTTTAGTCACTGGCGGGCGATTCCTTTGGCGTTCTCTCGGCGGTGCCTATAACATAGCACCGCAATGGGAATGTCAAAAACAGTTCCAGCATCTGTGCATGCACACAAGGAGGCACATATTGTGCCCCCCTGTGTGCATCAACAGGGCGTGAGGCACAAGGGGGCCCTGTAGGGCCCCCTTTGTTTCCTCTCTGTCAGGGTTTTCATGGAGGAGGAACCGCCTTGAAAACCCTGGTGGAGCCGAATCTCCTAATATGCTTGGCGGGACCATGGTGGTCCCGCCAAGCATATGGATGCCTCTGGACCGCCGCACCACCACCAGGGAATGGCGGTTTCCTGGTGATTTCAGTGGTTCCGGGGCGGCCAGACCACTAGGGTTGTACTGTGGCAGTCGCAAGACCACCACTGCCACCTCACCATGAGTCTGGTGGTCCAAGGATCGCCAGACTCATAATCGCCCCTAAGAAACAAGAATGTATATATATAAAAAGGAAAAGGGAAGAAATGAAAAGAGGAATAAAAAGGAGAAAATGGAAACTAGAGGATTGTGCATACAACTAATTATTATGCATATATTTACAAAGCCCATAGCGGGTGGTAAACTCCATCTAAGGCTAAATACGGGCGCGAGACCGATAGCCAACAAGTACCGTAGGGGAAAGTTGAAAAGAACTTTGAAGAGAGAATTCAAGAGGGCGTGAAACCGTCAAGAGGAAAATGGGTGGGGTCAGTGCAGTCCGCCTGGAGGATTCAACACAGTGGGAAGGTCGGTGGCCCGGGAGTTCCGGATCCCCTCCGTGGGACCGGCGCCCGGGCCCTACCCGGCCCCCGCAGGGCGCATTTCCTCCGCGGCGGTGCGCCGCGACCAGCTCCGGGTCGGCTGAAAAGGCTTCAGGGTGGTAGGTGGCCCTCCGCTCCGGCGGAGGGTGTTACAGGCCCCCTGGCAGCAGCTTCGCCGTGTCCATGGGGCCGAGGGAGATTTGATCACCTCCGCGCCCTCCCCCAGGCACCTGCTCCCGGCCGCCCCTTGGGGCGCGCCGGGGCTGGGAACGGGGAACGGGGCCCCCTGCTCCCGGTGCGACTGTCGACTGGGGCGGACTGTGCTCAGTGCGCCCCAACCGCGACGCCGGGCGGGGAGGCCCACGCCGGGCGCCAGGTGTCTGCAGCGATGTCGGTTACCCACCCAACCCGTCTTGAAACACGGACCAAGTAGTCTAACACGTGCGCGAGTCGGAGGGCCGAGCAAAACCCTGTGGCGCAATGAAGGTGAGGGCCCGCGCACGCTGGCTGAGGTGGGATCCCGCCGCGCATCCAGCGGCGGGCGCACCACCGGCCCGTCTCACCCGCTCCGTCGGGGAGGTGGAGCATGAGCATGCGTGATAGGACCCGAAAGATGGTGAACTATGCCTGGGCAGGGCGAAGCCAGAGGAAACTCTGGTGGAGGTCCGTAGCGGTTCTGACGTGCAAATCGGTCGTCCGACCTGGGAATAGGGGCGAAAGACTAATCAAACCACCTAGTAGCTGGTTCCCTTCGAAGTTTCCCTCAGGATAGCTGGCACTGGGATCCCCCAGTTTTATCTGGTAAAGCGAATGATGAGAGGTCTTGGGGCCGAAATGATTTCGACCTATTCTCAAACTTTAAATGGGTAAGAAGCCCGGCTCGCTGGCGTGGAGCCGGGCATGGAATGCGAGTGCCTAGTGGGCCACTTTTGGTAAGCAGAACTGGCGCTGCGGGATGAACCGAACGCCGGGTTAAGGCGCCCGATGTCGACGCTCATCAAACCCCAGAAAAGGTGTTGGTTGATATAGACAGCAGGACGGTGGCCATGGAAGTCGGAATCCGCTAAGGAGTGTGTAACAACTCACCTGCCGAATCAACTAGCCCTGAAAATGGATGGCGCTGGAGCGTAGGGCCCATACCCGGCCGTCGCCAGCTCTGAGAGCCGCGGGGGCTAAGCCGCGACAAGTAGGAGGGCTGCTGCAGTGCGCACAGAAGCCCGGGGCGAGGGCCCCGGTGGAGCCGCCGCAGGTGCAGATCTTGGTGGTAGTAGCAAATATTCAAACGAGAACTTTGAAGGCTGACGTGGAGAAGGGTTCCATGTGAACAGCAGTTGAACATGGGTCAGTCGGTCCTAAGAGATGGGCGAGCGCCATTCGGAAGGGATGGCCTCCGTTGCCCTCAGCCGATTGAAAGGGAGTCGGGTTCAGATCCCCGAACCCGGAGTTGCGGAGACGGGCGCCCTCGCGGCGTCCAGTGTGGTAACGCAAATGATCCTGGAGAAGCCGACGGGAGCCCCGGGGAGAGTTCTCTTTTCTTTGTGAAGGGCAAGGCGCCCTGGAATGGGTGGAATGAGCTGATGAATGGACTGCCACTCTTCTGGACTGCTGCTCTCAAGGCACTGCTGCCCTGGTGTGCTGACATGCTGCCCTATTGCCTGGGTGAGAAGGACTGGACCCTCATCTCTTGAACCCAGAATCCAGAGTGACTCCAAGGGCTAGTTGGCTGGCCTACTGATCTGAAGCCTCAGGGACACAACAGGCTTCCAACAACCTTGCACCTACACCTGGACTCTGCCATCTGTGAGTCTACACTGCCATGTGGTGCCACCCCAGTCCTGGACTCTTGAATGTGGGCTTTAGGTGCTTGACAGTCTCTGTGGATCTAGCGGAACTGATGCATCTCCTCTGCTGTGCGGCGCAACCCCAAGCAGAACCAAAGCATCACAGCTGCTGCATGGATTGGACCAGCTGCAAAGATGTGCATTGCCTCCGCAGGTAGGAACCTCCTTTGGAACCGCTGCTCCGTGACGCATCCTTGGTGCAGGCCCTTGCATTCCTTGTCAACCTCAGCCTCGCAGCTCCTCAGAAGCAAAGCATCGCCCCAACTGGGTGCTGCATCCTTGATGCCAGGCTTCGCATCACAAGCCCCATCAATGGGATCCTTGAAAATTATGCAGGCTCTCGCATTGCAGAATTTCCTCACCTCACAACCGAAGCATCGCTCAGCGGCGCAACGCAACTTTGGTGCAGAACCTCGCAACGCTCCACAAACCATGGTCAAATGTACTTTGTCCAGAGGACAAAACTGGGTCCCTGCAGTTGGCTCGTGCTCCTTCACGGTGTGCCGAAACTTGTGACTTTGTCTCAGTCTGGGGCGACCAGATATCCACAGTTGGCGTTTCGTGCTTTTTTGTGCAATTTTTACCAAAATACTTAAAAATGTATATCTCCGGGTCTACCAATTGGATTTTTGTCATTTTGATCTTGTTTTATGTATTAAAGAAAGTTCTATTTTTCTAACTTGGTGAGCCTCTAAGTTAAGCCTGACTTCCATGTGCCAAGCTACCAAAGGGTTGAGCACAGTTTAATTTAGGGTTTGTTTGTGCCTCACCTTGACAAGGATTGTGGTTGCTGCTTGACCAGGGCTCACACCCCAGTCAACCAGCTACCCAATTTCCTACACTCTTCTAAGAGGCTCCTCCAAGAATTCTTACAGTGTAAACCTTGCACCCCCAGGTTTTGACATAGGGTTAACCCACAGCAAAATCCTTGCCTATCGCTGTAACCTGTGAGACACAATTTCGCTAAACATTTGCCTACAAGCCTTAATACAGTATAATAACAATCCACACTTAAAGACCTTATTGCTTTAAGATATTCTTTTCACAATAATTAAGTTAGTCCTGCTGCCTTTGTTTCATAATTAACGGATCAGACCTATGGCATCGGACATAATATTTTGCTGAGTAAATAATTATGCATTAACGAAAGCTTTCCAATAAGGCAGTCACTTATGGCTTGGTTACGATGATGGTTGGAGTTGCCTCCGACTGACACCGTTGCAGTCTCAGGACTGACTGCCCTCCGGTCGGCGGTCCCAACACTGCAATCACAATGCGACTGCACATGGTGCGGTTGCTTACTCCCATTTCTCAATAGGAGCTTGTGCTGTGGCCGTAAACCAGCCGTAGCAAAGCTCCCATTGAGAAATGGGAGATTCTGTTAATCCCTTATTAACAGGGGGGCACCATAGGTGCCCTGTCGGCCCCCAACCAGATGCCGCAGGGAGAATGGGGCCCTGCTAGGGGCCCCCAAACTCGCTTTCCGACAGGCTTTACATGTCTGAAAGCCCGGCATGGACAGCCTGTCGGATACTGAGCATCGTAATCCCAACAGCGTAAACACCGTCATTGGGATTACCTGCCAGTCTCTGACTGGATGGCAGGCTCCTTGAGCCTGTCGGAATCCAACTGGAATGACCGGCCGGTTTCGACCGCCAGCATTGTAATTCGGCGGTCGGAGCTGAAACCGCGATGAGCCAGAGAAAGCTTACGACCTGGGGTCAGAGGCTTTCCGAGCCTCATCATAATAAAGCCATAAGAGTACAATCAAAAAATTATAAAATTACTATTGGTTAAACAGTATTCAACCTCTCCTAAGTGGACTAAACACAGTGCATACCTTCCACCTACAGGATTTGTCAGATTGGGTAACCAACAGCAAAACCTTTACCTACTACAGTAATCTGTGAGATTCCATGTAACAGAATACATTTCTACAAGCTTTAGCACAATAACAATCCACCTGCAAAAGAATTGTTGGCATAAAGTATGTTTTTAAAAATAAATATGGCAGCCCAGCTGTCCTTCTCATAACATTTTATAATAAACAGATCAGGCCTATGGTATGTGACTGACCTTTTCCAAATGAACCAATCAAGCCTATAGCCTATAGCCTCATCATGGACTTGTCACCATAACCACCTCATGTCTACTGTAATGACTTTCCCACAAGTGAAAACAAGCACTCTATTTCAGTGAAAGTACACATCTTCTATTGAAACAAAAACTTGTAGTGAAGAAGATCAACATGGGGGAAGAGTCCAAATCGCTCTCTCAGGGCTGCATCCTAAAATTCTTTTTCTGGGCACCATGGAAGTTCTGGGGATAGCTGTACTTTAAGGGTGGACCTACAAGGAAGGAGAAAACACAGAAATGGATGCAGAGAGTGGTACCATCACTCTTCAATCACATGTATTATAGTCATAAAGGGAGCCAAGAAGCTCAAAGGAGGTTGAACTGATTGGTTAGACGCGAATGAGTGATGGTGTTTCACATGTCAAGCATGAGTCTAAAGCAAATATTCACTGCTGTAGTATTGCTTGGTAATTCATAATTGACAGTAGTTGAAGGCCACAAAACAAACCACATATCCTAACAGTACTACTATGTACTCATCAGATGCATGTGACTATATCTCCTTCTTATACAGTTTAATACAGTGGTCATCCTGGAATGGTAACTTTGCTTGTACTGTTACAAATTGAAACTGACAAGTGGTAAGATGCCCCTGATTCCTGGTCCATGCACAGATTTATGTGTGTGCTCCCCAGGTGTCAAGGACAAAGTCCCAGTCTTCTGATGAGCCCAGCCTTTAGTAAAAACGTTATCAGTGGCATCCAACGTAAGTCCAGGAAGTCACAATCCATGCCAGATTTTCAGCATAAGCACTGACTATGTAAATATGTTCCATTTGATGATTTTTTGTAGATTTACCTTGTTTGTCCATTCTGACAATCTGCCATCAATCTGTCACTCATTGCTTAGCTTTGGAACCCGCCCCATATAAAAGAATACAAAATACAAATAAAATAAAATAAGACATTAACCATTACCCTGTGTTTTCTCTTTTCACTGGTCTTTGTTATCAGGCCATGTGGACAGCTTCTAACCCTCCTTCTTCCCAATAAGATAGGCTGTCATGTCGATAATACCCTTACTGTTACTGCAGGTATGGGCTTTATGTTCCATGTGTAGACTCTGGGCCATATTTATGACCCGGTTTGCATCGCGTTTGCACCACGCAACATGATACATGTGCGGCACAAACCTTAAGTGAGATTTATGAAGCCACGCAAGGCCGCTTTGCTAGGGCCTCAGTGGCTCCATAAATCTGGAGTAATGCCATGCAGAGCAAATCGCTGCATTGTCTTACTCTACCCTGGGAAGGCGTTCCATGGGCATTATGTGGGTGTTCCCACGCAACTCCCATGGATTTTGGCGTATTCCCAGATTTACCAGAATAGGTAAACCTGGGAATGTGCCACAAAGATACACCTTTCCAGGAGAGGCATAACGAGGTGAAATATCTATATTTCTCCTAGTTACTTCCTCTTATCTAGATAGATGAATTTGCCTCTCATGGTTGCTTATGTGCAGGAAGGTGCCCCTTCCTACACAAAAAGGATCCTACATGCAACGGAGCACCCTTGCACTAGGGTGCAAGTGTGCCTGCTTTGTTGCTAGGCTGCCAGAAGGGCGCAAGCGCAGGGAAAAGGCAGGAATGACTTAAATTCAGGGCATTCCTGCCCTTTCACTGTCACACAGTGCAGCGCAGCAAGGTGACTTGCTGCGCTGCACTGCATGACAAGTTCGTAAATCTACACCTCTGTTTTTAGACCAGCAACAACCACTGACATCATATGCACTTCCTATATTTATACATAGTCAACGTAGTTTCAAACAAAAAGTAGTATACAATAATTTTACATTAATTCAGAAAGCAACGTTTTTTCACACTGTTGAGATTTTGCCAAAATATTGATTAGTTCACCATGTTGGAGAATATTGCAAAGCTTTATTACAAAAAAAATTTGTTTTTTATATTAGACATAAAGGGGCATATTTACTAAGCTTTAGCACTGTGTTTGTGTCACAAACATTATGCAAATCAATGCTATACCTTATTTTACTAATTTACTTTTCAGAGCTAAACTTGTTTAGCACTGGAAATCACTCAAAGGTAGCGCAAAGCAGCGCAGAGCACTGCTTTGCATTACTAAGCGTCAATGGAGTGTACCATGGGTGGTGCATGGGCGTTCCCATGCAACCACCCAAGGTTTCTGACCCTAAGCCCTACTTACTTAAAAAAGTTGACAAGGTTTGGAATCAGAAAATAGCGTCCACTTCAACCAGGCGCTATCACTGAGAAATGCTTTCATTTCTCCTTTCTTGTCTGACTTTGCATCTGTGCTGCACTGTACAGCACACATGCAAGGTGGGAAAAGGTTTAAAGTGAGTCTCAGAATAGTATTTTGTACTGGGAGTCTACCCTTCTAGTACAACACCTATGCTAGCCTCACGTAGACACCCTTGCACTATGGTGCAAAGGTGTGTATGTGGCGCATGGTGCGAGGGAGAGGGGAGGAGAGTGCCATATTTCTGTAAATATGGCACTCTTCTTCTCTCTCCTTTTCACACAGCGCAGCATTTGCAGTCGCTGCATTGCGCTGCGTGAAAAACTAGTAAATCTGGACTAAAACGTAATTTCTGTTTAGTAAAAATGGGGGCCTCCTTTACTATAAAATGGCACGGCGCCGCTAGCCATTTTACTATGCCGAGCTGCGTCATTTTATAAGCATCGTATTAACAACCATACGATGCATCCGTGAGCTTTCCCATGCACTGGCGCACAATTGGCTGCCATGTGTCAGCGCAGGCACCCTTTGGTCATGTTGCAAGGGTGTCTGCGTTGCGGTGATGATTGTTTTTGTTCAGGAAGGGACACCTGCACAAAAACAATAATTGATGGCATTTTCCTCTTTCTATGCGTGCTGTAGAATGCACGCATTTTCTCCCTGCACCACTCCTAATCCTCCCCTGGGGAGGCGTAGGATTCTGACGCATTCCAAGCATTACAAAACGTTGTAAATCTGGGACTGTGTCAGTTTCCATGGAGGTTGCGTGGGAACACCCACAGTAACACCTTTGGAACCCCCCTTTCATGCAGAGCAATGCGTGAAAGGGGCCCATATTTACAAAGCCATGAAAAGTCACACAGGGTGACTTTACGTGGCCTTTTAAATAAGGGCAAGCCCATTGTGCCACCGGTGCGTTAAATAAAGTGACGCACCAGCTGCGCAATGGGCTTGTAAATGAGGCCCTATATATTTTTGTCACACTTTGAGGCTTATATAGAATTTTTTATACCTTAAATATAAAAAGCCCTAATGTTTGAAATGCTATACGTGAAAAATAATATAGTTGCAATATTAGTTTAGGAAATATGACACATTACTGACATCAGAATATTTTGTCAAAGAATTGCTTCCCATTTGTGAAGCCATATCTACTAGGGTCTTCTGATCCGTTTGATCGGCCTTGAATATTTCTATATGTCTCCTGTCTGACACAGCGCAGTGACTAATATAAACAGGCTCAATTTTTTTAAATTAAATAATTAATCATTTTAATGGTTGTTCACTGAAAATTCATATGAAATACTTATGTTGTCATGCCAACCTGAAATAGCAAATGCTTTCCACTTTGCTATTTGGCTATTGTGTAGTCAGTCATTCACCATTCTTCAGCATTCTTAAGAGGCACAAAGGAAATTAGACAAAATGACTGTTATTGCTGTCCCGTTGCTAAATTGAGTCTCTGCTGGTTCTCAAAAGTACAGGTGTCAAGCTGCTGAAAAGTATGTTGCTCTTCCTGCCTCTCCCCCATTTGCTGCTCAGGAAGATGTTTTTTTCATAATGGCATTCTTAATTTCTCAGCATTGAGGTGAACTCCACCACAGACTAAGAATGACCAAGAAGTCTCTCTGATTTACTTTTAAGTGTAATACCAGACAAAGGGTCAGATGTATGACCATTCCATTTTGCGAGTCTGAGACACTGTTTGTGATTCCCAAATGGGTCGCAAGGGACCTGCCTCACTAATATTCATGAGCCAGGTGCAATTTGCGGCCCATTGGGAGGGCCAGCACTCACAGGGACGGTGGCCTGCTGGGGTCTGCTTTTAAAATAAATCAATTTCTTTTTTTTAAATGCAATAATGAAATGTTTCTGTTTCATTTTTTAAAAGTAGGCAGTGGTCCATGAGACCACTTCCTGCTCTTAAAAAATATTTTCGCTGCCCAGCACAAAAGGGAAGGGGTCCCCTGGGGACCTCTTCCCATTTGCGAGTGGGTTAACACCTACTTGAAGTAGGTGGTAACTGCGATTGTTTTGGGACCGCATTTGCGATCGCTAAACAATCGTACATACCAGTGAGACTCTCTGTTAGGAAGGGAGGCCCTTGGCACTCCTCTTCCTAATAGCAGGTCGTAAACCCTATTTTGCGAGCCAGTAATAGGTTATCGACTTGCAAAATAGGGTTTGTACATGCCACAGACCTATTTAGCAGTCGCAAACGGGGAAAACGGTTGTTCATGATACCGTCTGGCATTGCAATCACCTTAGGTTGACATGATGATTTTGTTTAGATGGATATCTTGTTACAATTTTTTCACTTGTTTTTACCAGTTGTTCGTCTTAAATGTAACCAGAGAGACCACACAGTTGGACATTGCAGAGCACCCATGTTCACCTTACATAGCAGATCATGGTTTAGTTTTCCGAAGATATCTGAAAGAATGTGTTTGTTGTCACTACACATGTCCCTGGAAGTTAAAGAACGTACACACTGATAAATGCTAGAGACAGTCATCGTGCAGACATTAGGAAATACCAAAAAGGTGAGCTAGCAGGTCTCATTTCAGCGCTGCTGACAAAAGATAGTCCAGCAGTGCTAAATTTGAGCTGAATGTTGCAGGCAGGGCCCAGGGGCACTCATGAGGACCAGCACTTGTTTTTCCTCATCAGACTCTTACCCAGAGCAAGAAAGAAAAAAACACAAAAGGAGGAAAGAAAGAGGAAGAAAAAGACAGAAAAAGAATTACAAAGGAAGAAAGCAAGTATGGAAACGAATCTGCAAGAGTCAGATAAAGGGGCTGAGTGTGTCTGGTAAAGGATGAAAGAGGCATGAGGTGGAATCAAGACTTTACAGCCTTGGTATTTGGAACCCCGATTTTTGTTACACTGGGCATCGGCTTCTCAGCAAAACTTTGGGAACAGGCACTTATTGTTTTACAAATTAAGTACTGGAGTCTAGATACTTCGGAACCTAACTCACCTTCTCCGTAGCTTTCCCAGCTCAACCAGAATCCCAGTTTGTCAAGTTCAAAGAGACCTCAGAAATACAGCCTACTTCCCTAATTTGTGTTTCATGTAGTGAACATGTCTCTTTTTAATGCTGCTGCAATAAGAGTCTCCGCTCTTCTGAAGTATGCCACCCCAAACAGAATCCCATTTTGATCAAGCTCAAAGAGACCTCAGAACTAAAGCCTGCTTCCCTACGTGATGTCATAGCGTGACTGGTGACAATGTAATTGCTTAATGCAAGACTGCGCTGCAAGAACTCTCTCGGCACAAGAGACTTTCTGCCCCAGAAAACTCTGTTGAGCGTACATGTTGCAAATGCTCAACACAAGATATAAATACTGGTTGCTGAAGGAAGGCATTGCCTTAAAAATTGACAAAGCATGATCCATACTGCCTTCACTCAATTAAAAAGTGAACACTTTTCGAATCATCACAAAGCAAGTGAGCCACATAGGCCTCCCTGAACCAATGATGCAACGCCTGTCACAGAGCTAGAAATAGCAGTGATGGGCTGAATTTTCCTCAGAGCATATTGAACAGCACAGCCATGCCACCATTTTGTAGGATCTGTCTCCCCTGGCATCCTTTCTGCCCAATGGGCTCGAATCTTTTTTTTTTTTTCTTGTCCTCATTCGCCATCAGATAATTCAGAGCTGTTAAATTTACTCCTGTGGCCCCCCTCTCAAATAGCACCAACTGGAGAGCTCTGTATCTAGATGGATACGCTTTACACAGAGCCTCTCTACAAGCTTGTTCTGTATCACACGGGGCGCCTCACAGAAACCAGAGAGATGAAGTAAATTAGTGTAAAGGCTTAATCATTGGACTGATTTTATCCTATTGATCAAGAGTGCCCAAACATTCCTCACATGGATCCCAAAAATCTTTTCTATTGTCTTTATTGTCTTTATTATTTTTATCTTTTTCTAATTTAACTCTATCTAACTTCATTGCGTATTTAATGGAGATCACCCAATCTAATAGAGTTGGGGAAGTTTCCTTAATCCACCTTTTGCAAATTTCTCTTCGTGCAAGTAAAATCAGATATAGACATAACTTGTTTTCCCACCTGGACATAGACTCATAATCTGGAAACAGCCCAAAGAAAACTAAAGTTATGCTTACCTGAGTGCTTACACCAAAAATATCTTCCATACCTCTATTTACCTCCGCCCAAAATTGACGTAGCTTTGGACAAGTTAAAAACATATGGACATCATCTGCATTGATCTGGAGACACTTTGGGCACTTTGGCGCTGGACCTTTCGAGAATTTAGAGAGCTTAAGGGGAGACCAGTACACCCTGTGGATACAAAAGATATGGTTCCTTCTTAAATTTGCAGGTTGCACTGCTAGTATACAAAATGTCATGAGATACTTGCCATAAATCTTCAAGATGACTGCCAGGCAAGTTCTCTACCCACAGCTCCATCGGTAGTTTAAACTCTCCCTCTTCCAGGTCCAGCAGTAACCAGTAAAGAGTCGCCACCTCTTTCTTTTTTGCAATTTTCCTCCATTGTGTCTTTTCCAGTTCATTGAACATGCCCACATCAGTCCCGACGGTTTGGTGCCAACTTTTTATTTGCCAGTACTTGAATTTAGACAGCCCGTTGTCTGCGAGTGAATTAATCTCATCCCAAGATAGCAGAGACCCTTCCGGTATTAACTGTTCCCAGCGCAAGATACCTGCCTCTATTAGAGGAGTTGGCAGAGAATCTCTGGTCCACCCTGGTGACCCCGGAGCATTCCAAATGGGAGCAAGAGCACTAAAGTAAATAATCTTTAAGGCCTTCTTGATCTTAACCCAAGTGCCAACCAAGCCGCTTAGTATTTTTAGGCGAACTTTCTTAAAAAATCTCGGATTTCCATATTTGTATAAGAAACCCTGACTCCCTCTCTCAACATCTGAGAGCATCTCCTTGAACATTACACCGACATCTGAGCTATCTGGTACGTCCATGAGCATTTTACCTGCCCTCAATGAGAATACCCTTGCGTACAGAACTAGATCTGGGAGGCATAACCCCCCCTTGGTTTTTTTTCTGCGCAACTTCTTACACGAGATTCTAATACCTTCTGAGGCCCAGATAAAGGTATTTAGTTTCGACTGAAGAATCTTCAACCTTTTTTCATTAAATACCAGTGGGATGTTCTGTAATAAGAAGATTATTTTAGGCAACAGCATCATTTTTATTAAATTAACTCTACCAATTAGAGTCAGAGGTAAGTAGGCCCATCCCGTTAAGGAGTTGTGTATTTCTTTCGTGATTTTTTGAAGATTCGTTTCTGCAGTCTTGTCAATATTTTGGGTAATCAGAATTCCCAAATACCTAATCACTTTTTTTGTTGGATAAGCCCAGGCGCCCAAATTCCATGCCATACATTCAGTTTTAGCTGCATTTATTTCATATCCCGAAACACTCCCAAAATTCTTTGCTTCTTTATATATTAACGGGATTGTGACATTCAAGTCCGATGAGTAAATCATTAAGTCATCGGCGTATAACGCCACCTTCTTTTCCCAATCCTTAAATTTAAAGGGAGGTATACCTGGGTGTTGTCTAATCCTTTCAGCCAAAGGCTCAATGTATAAGTTAAAAAGCATTGGGGATAGTGGGCAACCCTGCCTAGGACCTCTCTGGATTTTGACTGGAGCAGATAGGTTCCCATTCACTAGAATTCTAGCTATAGGGGCTTGATATATCAAAGAAACTGACCTGCAAAAGTTTTTTCCTAAGTTACTCTCTTTTAATATATATTTTAAGTAGGCCCAGTTTACTCTATCGAAAGCCTTTGTGGCGTCTATAGTTATTATAGCTAGAGGGGTTTCGTGTAGAGTTGCTATATCAATTGCCCCAATCAGGTTGTATGTGAGATCCCTTATTCCTCTTCCTCTAACAAATCCCTTTTGATCCCTATGGAGTAGGCTCTCTGTTACTCCGTTCAACCTCTCTGCCAATATTTTTGCAAAGATCTTATAATCAATATTGAGCAGAGAGATAGGCCGATATGAGCCACATGAGCGCGGTGATTTAGAGGGTTTGAGGATTAACGCAACCGTTGCTTCGTTCCAAGAGGGTGGTATATCCCCGCCCTCTTCAAAGATGTGAGAAAATAATATCATCATAACAGGGATAAGAACTTCCCTTAAAACTTTGTATAGTTCTGCAGGTAACCCATCTGGGCCTGCGGCTTTCCCGGATTTACCCGAATCTATGGCTTTCCTGATCTCAACACTTGAAATCGGCATGTCTATATTGTGAGATTTATCTTCAGCAATCCTATTTGGGGGGGTCTGACCCAGCCATTTTCTTATTTCCCCTTCCTGGACATTTAAGTCTTCATGATAGACTTCCTCAAAATGCAACTGAAAGGCCTTTTCGATTTCATCTGGGGTCTTGAGTATATTCCCCGGGACAGCAGAGTTCAGCTCATTAATGGTACCTCTAGCCAGGTCTTGTTTGGTCTTCCATGCCAGAAGCTTTCCGCAGCTCTCCCCATACTCGAAATGAGCTAGTTTGCCGGCTTGCCACTTCTTTTCCAGCCTTGAGTCAAGGACAGCCGCCAAGTCTGATTTAAGAGACTCTAGCTTTACTGACTTGTTCACAGCCGAAGGATTACTCTGGTGTGTGATGAGGTAATACTCTGTTTCTTGTATTTCCTTTTCTATCCCTTCGACTTCTGCTTTATACTTTTTATGCCTAGCAAATTGTAGAGAGGTTATTATACCCCTTAAAAAAGCTTTGTACGCATCCCAGACCACTTGTATCGGGGCAGTACCTAGATTAGTTTGAAAAAAGGCCTCTGATTCTAACGTTAACTTCTCAGTTATACCCTCCTCCAAAAGAATGGCACGCTCCAAGGTCCATCTCTTGGGGGTCGGTCTAACTGGCACCTTGAGAGATAGTGTCACTGCTGAGTGGTCAGAAAGATGTTCCCCCAGTGGTTAACATCCTGAACCCATTTCTTTAAGACTGTGCTCAACAGGAAGTAGTCTAGTCTAGACTTGTGACCGTATTTTTTATTGTGGAAGGTGTAACCTCTTTTCTTGCCCATTTTACACCTCCACACATCATACCAGGCTAGCTGTTTCATCGCATTTTTAATCAATGCACCCATTTTGTAGTTTTGAATAGCTCTACTTCTCTGTGATTTATCTAGTGCTTGGTCCAGGACCACATTAAAATCTCCAGCCAATATTAGCGGGTCTGTATAATTTAACAATTCAGACAATAAGTTTTTAAAGGGAGCCGGGTCATCTGTATTCGGGCCATAATATCCTGCCACTGTGAACTTGAATGCATGGCATTTAACTTTAGCTATAGCCCACCTCCCCATCCTATCCGCCGTGCTGGACTCTAGAGAGATAGCTGAGTTTTTTTTATAATTATTGCAACTCCCTTAGTTGAGAGTTGTTGCGTTGTACAGATCACATCCTGAATCCACTTTCTGGGTTTACATAAGGATTTTAACTCACTTTCTGACATATGTGTCTCTTGTAATATAAGGATCTGTTCCGAAGTATCCCTCAAGTACTGAAAAATGTTCTCCATCCTATATTTTGTCCTTAAATCATTCAGGTTCCAAGAAAGCACCTTTAACCCAAAATTCTGATTATCTAGTGAACAGGCCATTTCTCTGTTATCTTCTCTGGGTGAAACATTCTACTCTGGTGATTTGGACATATTTTTTAGTTTTTTCCCACTGCTCCCCACCCTGTGCTCCCCCTCCTCACCCCCTCTAGTGATCCCTTCCTTGGAGAACCCCCCCTTTCCTCTTCCATGGCCTCTACCTAGGCCTATGGCCCCCCCCCTTAGGTCAGGAGTTTAATACTAAATTGCAAACTTTCATACCCCGGGATTTACTACTTTTCTATTCCTGTTCCCTCTGCACCCCCTAATAAGGACTGTAAAATCTTCTTAGCATCTTACACTCGTCTAAATAACCGCATCATGTTATTATGCATTACTTTCAACGATGCTGGGAATTTTAATTGTGCTGTTGCACCCAATTTTTTTAGAGGATCAAGTAGTTTCCCCAACTCCCATTGCCTAGAGGCAGTGATTGCCGAGACATCTGATCGTATCTGGAATGTTTCATCTTCTGCAAATAAAGAATTTAGTTTAAGAGCTTTATTGAGAATTTCTTCTTTTAAACTGTATGTTAGAAAATGCACTAAAATTTTTCTAGGTCTCGTTTTGTTGGGATTGAGCCTGAAAGGGTCTCTATGTACTCTTTGTATATCTGCCATAAGAGCCTCCTCCGAGCACTCAACACGAGTGGCTTGTTTTATTAGCTTTACTACAAACTCTTTTAGTTTGCTCCCCTCCGCCCCTTCTGGCACCTTAAGTAAGCGGATGTTATTTCTCCTTTGAGAATTCTCTAGTGACTCTAGTTTGTCTTGCATTTCCAGCTCTTTCTCTTTTAGTGCTGCTATATTCCTTGTGTTGTCTCCCGTCTGGGTTGCTAGTTCAGCTACAGTGAGTTCCAGTGCCGTAGTCCTAACAGCAAGTGAGTCCAACTTAAGTTCTAGTTTTTCACATGAACTTTTAATGTCTACTTGGTTATTTTCCGAAGTCGAGAATCTATCTCTCACTTCCTTCGCAAGGGCTTGTAGTAAATCACACATTGATTGTGACTGATTGTAGTTAACAGTATCACCAGTCTGTGCTTGTACTGCCTCAGGCTCTTCCAAGTTGTCCCTGGCTAGTCCGGCTTGAGTTTTATCTAAGGGCGCCTGTGATGCATCTGCTTTTTTGGGGCTACCCATGGCTCTCTGCTCCACCTCCGCTGCCACCGTGGTTTTCTCTGCTTTGTCGGCCATTGCTGACCCCTGTAAGCTGTTCTCTTCCTGTAGTCCTCCCTCGTCCATAAGTAGATGAAACCTATTAGAGGTAGGGATATTATTCAAAGACTCGCTGGGGTCGTACGCAGGGATCTCGTCTATTGGTTTTAGTATTAGCGTGCTGGGGGTAACTTTAAAATAGCTTCTTAAAGAAGGCGTTAATTTGGGGGTCTGTCGAGCCAAAGGTATACTCTTCTTTTTACAGGAAGCCTTAAGTTTGCCTGCCCCTAGGTCTTTCTTAGTTGATTTATTTTGTGATGGAAGTTTTTTGTGATTTCTAGGTTGCTGTGCCTCAAGGTTTTGTGTGGCTTTGCCGTCTTGGGAGTCCACCATATGTGTACTCAGTTTTGAGCTCCTTAAAGAATATCTAGATCGCGCCCACCCCGGATCTATTGACATACAGTCCAGTTTTTCCTCTGTATCCCTTCGCTGCTCTACCTTACCTCCCTTTCTCACTCGAGGGACTCTGCACAAGCTTTCCAAACCCTGGCTCCCCCTCCGTGGCTTTCACCTTCTGCAGCTGCTGCCTCTGATTCCGACTCAGACTCTGAGATTGTAGTCCCTCCGGCGCCGTAACTGTGCTGCCCCTGCCTCTCCCGCCCTGGAAGGGAAGCCCAGCCACGGCCCTCCGTCCACGATCCAGCTCGCGAGCCGCGCGGGACCAGAGCAGCTCCCAACCTGCCTGGAAACCCGGTGCCTGCTGCTTCTCCGGAAAACACTGCAGCGTCAACTCCCCTGGGACGCTGACCTCCACCGCCTCCAGCCCCGCCACCTCGCACCAAGGCCCCCGGCAGCTTTCACCACACAAACGCCGGCCGGCGAACAAAGCGACGTTGGCAGGCATACAATTAACACGGGTGAGAGCTGAACCAAAAAGATCCAAATTTTTCGGGTCTGAGGGTGTCGCAGCCACCACCTTTGAATCGTATTTTCTGGGGTCCAATTCCAGGTTACAATTACACCATCGCTAAGCCTCGGGGTATATTTTTAATGCATTTGCGCTCAATGACCTGCGGGAGCCTCCGCGACCTGCTACTCGCCGGCCGCCATGTTCTCCAAACTACTGGGCTCGAATCTTGATCTCATCATGAGGTGCGCCACATGTTTTCTTGTAGATTTCTACATTTTTCTAGAGTGTGGAAAAATCTAATACACCTTCACCATGGTCAAGAGGGGCTATTGATCCCCCTACATAGAGAGAGTGATGATTTGCGATGGGTGGCATTTGATTCAAGGCCTTTTACCCTACACCTTGGGTGAGTAGACCACTGACCCACATGTAAAACATGACGTGTCTCAAAAATGGGACCCTTACCTCTAACTGTCATCTGCTCTGTGGTGTATTTTAGGGTAACGGTGCAGCTGGTGTCCAAATGCAGGCTCCGTAGAAGTCAGTGACAGCCGTATCAGCTACTCTTTCTTTAGAATTTGCCACTGCCCCTACACTATACATGAATGTACAGTATTTTCAATCCATGGGTACCTTTTCTCTTTATGCCGTGGTCTCATAATAATAATACGTTTGAAAAAGTTATTTGCCCATAAATTGAGAAAGGCAAGGACCCGTTCCAGAAACGTCTTGCTGCGACCCTCAAAGCTAGAGCTAATCCTAGAAATTCAGAGTCACCATATTTGTAATTATACATTTTATTTATACAGCACAATGTGTCCCTGATGATGCTTTGCAGCACTTTGTGGGAAGTAGCATGCTACTTCGGAGCCTAAGGTTAGAGGTAAAAAGGTTGTAGATGAGTAAAAGTGCTTCCTTTTTTGTTTCCTTGTGAATTAGTTATGGTATGTGTTTAATGTTTGTGCTCTTGACGTCTCTTGCATTCATTGCATCGTTTTGAAAGGGATAGATAGATTGAAGTAGATTACTAAAGGGAAGATGTGAGGTGTTATTGGAACCGGTGAGAGGTTTCTGAGTCCATAGTAGTCAGAAAGGTTTTGGATAAGTTAGAGACGAGGTACCCAATAAGTAAAAACTAATATGTGCATGTATAGAGAAGACATACCCACACATCTAAGTATATAGCAATATATATAATTACAAACACATATAAACACATTATACCTATTACATTTGGTGTACAAGGCACAAACTCCACTGTATATATACCTACTGGTACATAGATATAGTAATGTATACGTGGTCAGACATTTACATATGTGTTGTGCATAAATATACATAGACTGTGTAATAATTGTTTTTTTTACTTCTGTATTTATGTAACTGCTTATAAAAGGAAGCACAATTCCATGTACATAGAGAGAAATATATAGAGAATGTCATCTGCATACATATTACGTCATGTCCGAATATACGTGCACTGACAGCATGTATACATATATATATTTGTATATACTTACAGGTATCTTCCCTTTAATCATATGTACAAACTGTGATATATATGTGTTATAATAGAAAGAAGAATAACCCCATATGCACCAGTCATCTACTTATATGTTATCTACACACATGTGCATATATATATATATATATATATATACACTGAAAAAACCAAAGGTTTCAGGTACGTTATAGTTAGGAATTAGCATGTAAAAAACCTTAGAAATTCAATGAAAAAACCACAGGTTTCAGGGACGTTATAGTTAGTTGGACATTTCACTCATACAAAACCAGAGAAATTCGGCCGTTATAGTTAGTTGAGCTAACTATAACTCGAGCCCCCGCAATGCACTGCTGATGACGTCACATATTACATCATTCATGACATGGTCAGTGACATCACTGATGACATCACTGATGACATCTCAAATGACATCACTGATGATATCATCCAGTGACTGTGTGTTTCTGTAAAGTTCAAATATGTTTTATATATATAAATGCCAAGGTGTATTGAAGAATGAGTGGGTGTATGAGTGTCTGAATGGATGATTGAGTAGGTGCGTGACTGACTGTATAAGTGAGTGATTAAATGTGTCTTACTGAATGCATGGGTTAGTGACTAAACTGTGTGAATGTCTGTATCAGTCTGTCAGTTGCTGTGTAAGTGGCTGCATGGGTTGGTGAGTAGCTACATGAGTGTCTATATGGGTTATTGATTGGTTGTCTGAGTATCTGTATGGGTGCCTGAGTGTCTGTGTGGGTGGGTGGGGGGTGTGTGACTCTGTGCATAATGTGTGAGTGGGTGATTCACTGGGTGTATGGGTTCAAGACTGCATGTGTGAAGGGCTGTATGGGTGGGTGAGTGTGTGTATGGGTGTGTTGGTGTGTGAATGGATGTTTCAGTGGTACATGTGTGAGTAACTACATATGTGAAAGGCAATATATGTGAGTGTTGGAGTATATAAATGACTATATGTGAGAGTGAGTGATTGTGAGAGGGGCTGTATGGATTTGATTTGATTTGTGGATTTATATAGCGCTTGAATCACCCCCATAGGGGTATCTCAGCGCTCGCGGACTCACAAAAGGAAGCTGTCACATAGAGGCAAGTCTAGAATAGGGCAGTTTTCAGAGCCTTCCTAAACTTCAGATGGTCTGGGCACTGCCTTAAAGCTATGGGAAGTTGGTTCCAGAAGGAGGGCGCCAGATATGAGAAGGCTTTTCCCCCTGTCCTGGCTATCTTGACCATAGGAATCTTAAGGAGAGATTTCGAGCCAGAGCGGAGGTCCCTTTGGGGAATATCTTGATGGAGCCTCTCAGCCAAATAGGTTGGTCCATTTCGCCATATTGCCTTGTGTGTCAAACAGCAGATCATAAATTTCACTTGTTTGCGCACAGGTAGCCAGTGGAGCTGTTGGAGAAGGGGGAGTGAAGCTGTTCTGTATGGGGCATTCAGGGTTAAACGCCTGTGTGCTGCTTGTATCAGTGATTGTATAAGAGAGTAAGTATGTGTTAGTATCTGTATGAATAAGTGAGGTGGTGTGTGTATAACTGTATAGGTGAGTAAATGGGAGTGTGATTGATTCTTTGCATGACTGACTAGGTGTGTGAGTAAGTCTATGGATGAGTGGTGGTGTGTGAGTGTCTGTATAGGTGTAAGAGTGCATATGATAGTGCTGTATTGATGAGTGACTGCATCTATGAGTGACTGTATGGGTGAATGAGTGGATGTGTGTGTAGACCTAGGAATCAGTGAGTGGGTATGTAGTAACTGGTATTGGTGTGTCTATGGTTTCGAAAATGGTAGTCTATATTTTAGACTGGGTGTATCAAACGTTATATTAGGGTATGAGGAGGTGCATCAGATTATCACATGGATAATGTCATCAGTGATGTCATTTGAGATGTCATCAGTGATGTCATCAGTGATGTCACTGACCATGTCATGAATGATGTAATATGTGACGTCATCAGCAGTGCATTGCGGGGCTCGAGTTATAGTTAGCTCAACTAACTATAACAGCTGAATTTCTCTGGTTTTGTATGAGTGAAATGTCCAACTAACTATAACGTCCCTGAAACCTGTGGTTTTTTCAGTGAATTTCAAAGGTTTTTTAAATGCTAATTTCTAACTATAACGTCCCTGAAACCTATGGTTTTTTCAGTGAATTTCAAAGGTTTTTTTAAATGCTAATTTCTAACTATAACGTCCTTGAAACCTATGGTTTTTTCAGTGAATTTCAAAGGTTTTATAAATGATAATTTCTAACTATAACGTCCCTGAATCATATGGTTTTTTTCAGTGAATTTCTAAGGTTTTTTAAATGCTAATTCCTAACTATAACGCCCCTGAAACCTATGGTTTTTTCAGTGAATTTCAAAGGTTTTTTAAATGCTAATTTCTATTATGCCTACAGAGGTAGGACATGTGCAGAAAGAGGAAGAAAAGCGCAGAAAGAATCAAGAGAAATGCAGAAAGAGGCAACAGAAGTCCAGAAAGATGAAGAAAGGTGCAGAAAGAAGCAAGAGATATGCAGAAAGAACCAACAGATGTGCAGAAAGAGGCCTTGTTGCAAAGTCATCCTGTGCCCCCAACTTTTTGCTGACTTGTACTGGTGGTAACTGGCTCTGACTAACCAGGCCCGGAGCCAGTGCTATGCTCAAAGAGACTTAGAATACAGTGAAAACACCTATATATACTTGGGTACACTATAGGTTGGGGTACCACTGTCATTGGCATGACCTCCCCTGTAAGGCCCTAGTACATAATAGGGTAGGGGGATTAAAACTACCTCTAAGTCCCTAGCATATAATAGGGCATTGCAGTTTAGAGGCCAGCAACCCTTTTCTGCACATGCATGTGTGCACTGCTGAGCCTGAGGTCAGCTTAAAAGTAGCCCTGTGTGTGCAGAAAGAGGCAAGAAAAGTGCAGAAAGAAGCAACAGAGGTGCCGAAAGTGGCAAGAGAGGTGCAGAAAGAAGCAAGTGAAGTGCAGAAAGAGGCAACAGAGGTACAGAAAGAGGCAGGAGGGGTGCAGAAAGAAGGAAGAGAAGTGCAGAAAGAGGCAAGAGAATTGCTGAAAGAAGCAACAGAGGTGTAGAAAGAAGCGAGAGAAGTGCAGAAAGAGGCAAGTGAGGTGAAGAAAGAAGCACGAGCAGTGCAGAAAGAACCAACAGAGGTGCAAAAAGAAGCAAGAGGGGTGCAGAAAGAGATAGAAGATGTGCACAAAGAGGCAAGAGAGGTACAGAAAGAGGCAGGAGGGGTGCAGAAAGAAGGAAGAGAAGTGCAGAAAGAGGCAAGAGAACTGCTGAAAGAAGCAACAGATGTGTTGAAAGAAGCAAGAAAAGTGCAGAAAGAGGCAGGTGAGGTGCAGAAAGAAGCAAGAGCAGTGCAGAAAGAACCAACAGAGGTGCAAAAAGAGGCAAGAGAAGTTCAGAAAGAAGCAACAGAGGTGCAGAAGGAGGCAAGAGGAGTGCATAAAGAAGGAAGAGAAGTGCAGAAAGAAGCAACAGAGGTGCTGAAAGAGGCACGAAGGGTGCAGAAAGAGGCAAGAGAAGTGCAGAAAGAAGCAACAGAGGTACAAAAAGAGGCAAGAGTGGTGCAGAAAGAGGGAAGAGAGGTGTAGAAAGAGGCAAGAGAGTTGCACTAAGAGGGAAGATGGGTGCAGAAAGAGGCAAGAGGGGTGCAGAAAGAGGGAAGAGAAGTGCAGAAAGAGGCAAGAGAATTGCTGAAAGAAGCAACAGAGGTGTAGAAAGAAGCAAGAAAAGTGCAGAAAGAGGCAAGTGAGATGCAGAAACAGGCAAGAAAGGTACAGAAAGAGGAAAGACGAGTGCAGAAAGAGACAACAGGGGTGCAGAAAGAAGCAAGACAGGTGCAGAAAAAGCATGGAAAGTACAGAATGAAGCAACAGGGGTGCAGAAAGAGGCAAGAGAAATTTAGAAAGAAGCAACAGAGGTGCAGAAGGAGGCAAGAGAACTGCAGAAAGAGGCAAGAGAGTTGCAGAAACAGGCAAACAAGGTACAGAAAGAGACAACAGGGGTGCAGAAAGAAGCAAGACATGTGCAGAAAGAAGCATGGAAAGTGCAGAATGAAGCAACAGGGGTGCAGAAAGAGGCAAGAGAAGTGCAGAAAGAAGCAAGTGAGGTGCAGAAAGAGGCAAGAGAGGTGCAGAAAGAGGCAAGAGAATTGCTGAAAGAAGCAACAGAGGTGTAGAAAGAAGCAAGAAAAGTGCAGAAAGAGGCAAGTGAGATGCAGAAACAGGGAAGAAAGGTACAGAAAGAGGGAAGACGAGTGTAGAAAGAGACAACAGGGGTGCAGAAAGAAGCAAGACAGGTGCAGAAAGAAGCATGGAAAGTGCAGAATGAAGCAACAGGGGTGCAGAAAGAGGCTAGAGAAGTGCAGAAAGAAGCAACAGAGGTGCAGAAGGAGGCAAGAGAACTGCAGAAAGAGGCAAGAGAGTTGCAGAAACAGGCAAAAGAGGTACAGAAAGAGGGAACAGAGGTGCAGACCAATGCAAGAGAGGTGCAGAAACAGGTAAAAGGGGTGCAGAAAGAGGCAAGAGGGGATCAGAAATTTTCAAGAGAGGTGCAGAAAGAAGCAAGAGCAGTGCAAAAGAACCAACAGAGGTGCAAAAAGAGGCAAGTGAGGTGCAGAAGGAGGCAAGAGAACTGCAGAAAGAGGCAAGAGAGTTGCAGAAACAGGCAAAAGGGTGCAGAAAGAGGGAACAAGTGGGAAGACTGAGGCAAGACAGGTGCAGAATGAGGGAAGAGGGGTGCAGAAAAAGGCAAGAGGGATGCAGAAATTTAGAACAGAGGTGCAGGAAGAAGCCAGAGCAGTGCAGAAAGAACCAACAGAAGTGCAGAAAGAGGCAAGAGAGGTACAGAAAGAGGCAAGTGAAGTGCAGAATGAAGCAAACGAGGTGCAGAAAGAACCAACAGAGGTGCAGAAAGAGGCAAGAGAGGTACAGAAAGAGTGAAGTGAAGTGCAGAACAAAGCAAAAGAGGTGCAGAAAGAACCAACAGAGGTGGAAAAAGAGGCAAGAGGGGTGCAGAAAGGGGTAGGAGAGGTCCACAAAGAGGCAAGAGGGGTACAGAAAGAGGCAGGAGGGGTGCAGAAAGAGGAAGAGAACTGCAGAAAGAAGCAACAGAGGTGATAAAAGAGGCACGAAGGGTGCAGAAAGAGACAAGACAGGTGAAGAAGGAAGGAACAGAGATACAGGAAGAGGCAAGAGTGGTGCAGAAAGAGGGAAGAGAAGTGTAGAAAGAGGCAAGAGAGTCGCACAAAGAGGGAAGAGGGGTGCAGAAACAGGAAAAAGGGGTGCAGAAAGAAGTAAGTGAGGTGCAGAAAGAGGCAAGAGAGGTGCAGAAAGAGGCAGGAGAGTTACAAAAAGAGGCAAGTGAAGTGCAGAAGGAGGCAAGAGAACTGCAGAAAGAGGCAATAGAGGTGCAGAAAGAGGCAAGTGAGGTGCAGAAAGAAGCAACAGAAGTGCAGAAGGAATCAACAGAAGTGCGGAAAGAGGGAAGAGGGGCAGAGAGAGAGAGGCAAGAGGGGTGCAGAAAGAAGCAAGACAGGTGCAGAAAGAAACAAAAGAAGTGCAGAAAGAAGGAACAGAGGTGCAGAAAGAGGCAAAAAGGGTGCAGAAAGACATAAGAGGGGTACAGAAAAAGGCAAGAGAGGTGCAGAAAGAGGGAAGAAGGGTGCAGAAATCGGCAAGAGGGGTACAGAAAGAAGCAAATGAGGTGCAGAAGGAGGCAACAGATGTGCAGAAAGAGGCAAGAGAGGTGCAGAAAGTAGAAGAGATTTGCAGAAAGAGGCAAGAGAAGTGCAGAAAAAGAAAGAAATGTGCAGAAAGAAGCAACAGAAATGCAGAAAGAGGCAAGAGAGGCGCAGAAGGAAGCAAGAGTGGCTTGCACACCATTAGTACCAATTTAACACCCACATTTAGCAATAAGTAACAGGTGACCATTCTAGGTTTGCAAAGGGCCTTCCACCACGCTGTAACATTTGTCGCTGCCTTTTTGGTAACGTTTGAGCTATAAGCAAGGCTTTTTTTGTTCAAATCTGCAGATTAGGGAGCAGATGATGAATTATGTGGCTAATGCGGAAAATGTATAATTGTGCGAAAGTCGGTGCAGCCAAACAGTCGCATAACTCCAGTGGCCCTGATCATACCTCTGACTAGGTCCACAAGTGCTCCTTATTGATTCCTTCTTTTTTTGTCTCACTGAGTTCATAGTTGAGCTTCTATGGAAACGAGAAAGACTAAACCTGAGGTTACCACTCCACAACACAGACTACCATACCACATAATTAATCTCCATAACACATAATCCCACTCTACATAATTCCTATACACTAAATACCACATACTTTCTATCCACATAATTTCACTGCACAACATATCACATAATTCCACTATAAACAACGTACATCCACTCCACTTCAAAAACATTAGTAACATTTTTTTACATTTACAACGCCAATAGCTCTAACTCTCGCAAATGCAAAACCTATTACGTTGCAAACACTACTTTAACTAATAGTCGCGTTTGCAGAGTGGTGGAGAAAGGGTGCTGGGCCTCTGACCAGCGCTCAGGAATTCCGCTCTGAAGGACTTACAGGAGGTACCAGGAGGGCTTCTTGGCCCCCAAAGTCCCTCAGGAGTAAATTGGACTTCATCCCCCATCCCGTAGTCTGCCAGGAGGCACGTTTGCAGAGTGGTGGAGAAAGGGGGGCATGGCCTCCGAAGACGTCTTAGCAATCCCACTGTGTGGGACTTACTGGAGGTAACAAGAGGGGTAGTTGGCCCCCAAGGACATCCTTGGGGGTTTAACTACCCCTCCTATTACCTCCAGTAAGTCCCACAGAGCAGGATTGCTAAATTCTCATAGCAGGCCACGCCCCCTTTTCCCACCACTCTGCAAATGCGCTCCCTGGTGCGCTCTTGAATGGAGATTGAAGTCCCCTTCGCTGCTGGGGGTCCTTTAGGGGCCAACTAGCCTACCTCTTACCTCCAGTAAGCCCCACACAGTGGGATTGCTGAGAGGTGGACACAGGCCATGCCCCCTTTCTTCACCACTCTGCAAACGTGCCTCCTGGCGCGCTCTTGGTTGGGGGATGAAGTCCCCTTTCCTCCTGAGGATCCCTGGGGGCCAACTAGCCCTCCTGTTACCTCCAGTAAGCCCCATACAGCTAGATTGCTGAGAGTGCTCAAAGGCCATGCCCCCTTTTTACACGACTCTGCAAACACGACTCCTGGCGCACTGCTGCTCGGGGGATGAAGTCTACTTTAGTCCTGAGGTCCACATCACCCCACCAGCAATGAACCAAGAGGCGCGTTTGCAGAGTGGTGTAAAAAGGGGTGTGGCCTCTGACCACCTCTCAGCAATCCCACTGTGTGGGGCTTACTGGAGGTACCTGGTGGGCTAGTTGGCCCCTACGGACCCATAAGATTCTAGGGGACTTCCTCCCCCAAACCAAAATGTGCCAGGAGGTGCATTTGCAGAGTGGTGCAGGGAGGGGGCGGGGCCTCCGGCGAGATGCCGGCTTCTGTTTTTTTTTCTTTTGTTAGAAGGGGGGCTGTGTGGCCCCTCTTCGCTTAACATTTTTTGGGCCCTAGGGACCCCATCCCCCAGGGCCTGAGCATTTTTTTATTTAAAAAAATTAAAGAGGAGGGGGGCCGAGTGCCCCCCTCTCGGGCCACTTCTGGCCCCGGGGACCCCATCCCCTGGGGCCGGACCCTCAAGTTGGGGACCGTGGGGGGAGCCCCAATGCCCCCACGGTCCCTGCCGGCTCCCCACCTCCTGCGGGAGCCGGCATTGCTTTTGGGCAAAGGGAGCTGCTGACATGCAGGTTTCCTGCTCTCGCTTCAACGAAGCAAAGCAGGAGTTTGCTATGACAGGGCAGGAGCCATGCTCCCGCCCTGCCATAGCAAACAGCAATGTCCCAGGGGTGGGCACCTCGGTACATTGCAGGAGCCGTCCCTGGGAAGTGGCGGTCCCCACGGCCAAGGAGGGCTCCAGGAGGGGGGCTGAGCGGCCCCCCTCCCAACTCTTTAAAGCCCCAGGGAGGTGGTGGTCCCCGGGGCCTGGGGGTCCACAACGGACCCCCCTATGTAAATAATTAGTGCCCCGGGGAGGTGGTGGTCCCCGGGGCGAGTGGGGGGGCTTGAGCCCCCAACACAATTTTTTTTTTTTTAAATCAGAGCCCCGGGGAGGTGGCGGTCCCCGTGGCAGCATGGGGGGGCAGGAGCCCCCCATGCATGTTTTGTATAAACAAGCCCCAGGGTGGTGGCGGTCCCCGGGGCTGCAAGGGGGCTGTGTGCCCCCCCACACATCATGAATGGAATGAAGCCCCGGGGAGGTGGCGGTCCCCGGGGCTGCATGCCCCCCGCACATCATGAATGAAGCCCCAGGGAGGTGGCAGTCCCCGGGGCTGCAGGGGCCCCCGCGGGCCCCCGCTACATAATTGGGCATTGCCCCTGGGACCTGGCCCACCCGGGGGCTTAAGTAAAACAAAGCGCGGGAGTCCGCGTTTTTTTTTAAAAATTATTTTCTCGTCCGGATTCGTGCACCCAGCGCGAATTTGGCCGATTTGTTTTTTTTTTTAATGCTTTTTTTGGTACTGGGGGTCCTTGTGGGACCTCCTAAGCAGGCTTAGGGGGTCAGGGTGTTTCTACCCTGCCCCCTTTTCTTGTTTTTCACCTTTTTTGTACTGTTTTCTTGTGACTCGGTTACCGAGTCACAAGATGGCTGCCAACACATTCTGGTTTGGAGTGTTGGCAGCCAATCAGAAGTCAGCTCGTGCTCGGGAGGAGTCGCGACTCCTCCTCGGTGCTCATATACATTTTTATTTTTTTAATTTCTCAGCAACTACTGAACGGATTTACACCATTTAAAAAAAAGGTCGCTTTCTGGGCCAAGAGCTACCTTTTTGCCAAATTTGGTGTAATTCCGTTCAGCAGTTCGGGCTGTAGCCGTGTCTAAAGTTCCTATGGAAATTAACATGGGGAAAACGTGTATATATATGTGTGTGTGTGTGTGTCAGTCATAAACATACATTTCTGTTTATATTGTTTTGTTTTTGCAGACTAAAAAACTATGTATGTATATATACAGATAAATCCATATATCTCAGAATATACATATAATTATAATTATACATACATACACACATTAGTGCATTACACTTAGTAATATTTCTGTACACGGATTGATCCCTACATGCATACACCCATATGTACAGCTATAATATGTGAGTGAGCAGAGGAGTTGGATTGTGGTGAGTTGAGAAGAGGTGTCCAAGACTTTATTAACCAAACCGGATGTCCAGCTGACAAAGACCTGCTGTAGGGACCTGTCCACAGGGGACCTGTTGGGAAGATTATACTTCACAGCCTACAGAAATACAATGTTTAGAGGAGTTCGCTGAGGTAAATCCAATGTACCCCATTGCCATGTGGCTGCACGAGAACCCCTGGGTGGACCCTGAAACCAAATACCTGAACAATAATTTGTCAATTTGGGACACATGCCCTTGAACATTCTGAAAAGTGTAGAAGTAAATTAGTCCTTACCTTTACCTTGAGATTACTCTCATCTCCAATCATTTGTTGGCGAGGTTGGAGGTGCTTAGAAGCTAACTTTTATAGCAGTGTTCCTGGCTGCTATGATACTTAGGGGCATATTCTCAAGGAGCTATCGCCGAGTTATCGGCACTTTATCGCAGCCAAAGTCGCGATAATTTCATCGCCCCATTCACAAGCTGGTGCTAACAGCCGATACCACCAGTTTACTTGCGAAAGCATCAGCCAAAAACATCGCCACAGATGACCCCGGCAACTATCGCTAATGAGATGCAGAGTAGGCGTTCCCGAGCAAAAAGCCGCGACAACACCACACCTCAACATTCTCAACGACCAGCCACATCGGCGATAAGACCACAAAACAGGCGATAAGGCGCGTTAGCAGCAGGAAATTAACACCTACTCTGACCTGGTGTAAAGACGGATGACAACCTGCACCATCAAAGGAGCCCTGCCCAGAGCCACACATGAAGAACAACAGATGCCATGGAGCCACTCACCATGCATCCCGGAGCCCCGAGAGGGCACCAACACCCACCGCCACCCCCAGGATCGCCACCCCCGGACCCCTCCCGCCCCCGGACCACCACAGAGGCAGCGCAGACAAAGACAGCGGACCTTCAGGAAATGCACCAGCCTCACAGACCTAACACCAGACAATGTCAATGCCCACTACAGGCTCAAAAGGACAACCATCCTCCGCATCCTGAACATCATTGCCCACAGGCTGACGGTACCAACACAGCGGACAACCAACATCCCTCCGCAGACAAAGCTGCTGGCTGTGCTGCACCTGTTGGCCTCTGGTACCTCCCAACCAACAACCGCCAGAGTCGGAGGAGTCTCACAGCCAGCCCCATCCAAGTTCCTCACACCTGTCCTGGATGCCATCATCAGCCAGGTACCCTAGTACCTATACGTCCCCCACAATGCGCAGGAACAGCTGGAGACTAGGCAAGGACTATACGCCATAGCTGGATTCCCGCACGTGTTGGGGGCAATCGACTGCACACATGTCCTACTTGTGCCCCCTGCCGACATTGCACACAATTACCGCAACAGGAAGCACACGCATTCCATCAATGTGCAGGCAATAGTGGACCACAGGGGACTCTTCACCAATGTCGTAGCCAACTACCCAGGCAGTGTGCATGATCCCCTCATCTTCCGACAGTCCAACATCAACCAACGCTTCCAGGAATGCACCTATGGGAATGCAATGCTCGTTGGCAAGTACCAAATCAACACACCACACACCTCAACTCCACAATCATGCAACTCACAACTCTGGCACTGCACACGTCACAAAATCACATACAACATGCCAAACAACATGCCCACCCACCAGACATGACAGCACAACTTACTGTGGCAACCTTGGTTAGCCATGTACATGAGCCATCAACGGCATGGCACCTAAGCCACACAATAGAGGAATGTGGGGAGAGGTGGGAACCAGGCATGTGCGAAGGAGGCAAGTGACCCATGAATGAGAATGTACACAATGCCAAGTGTGGCATGGAAGTGCTGGACAGACTGCAGTATGCAGACCACAGACATATCCATGTCTACATGCACTGCTGGTGTTTGGAGTGTAGTGGACAGTGGACGCAACCATGTCACCCCAGCCAGTGGGGAAGATCGCGGAAATGTAGCTTGTGACGTCCCCCCCTGTAAGCGTGTGCGGAGTGGGCTGGCCCGGAGGACGCCAGGCCAGCGTAGGGGTGTGAATAAAAAGCACGTAGCTCTGGGCGTGGTTCTCTTCCGGAATGCCCAACGTGTCTGCCAGGGCGGTGCCTCCCACCCCGCCACGATGCCGATGCTGTCACCGTGAGCGGTGTGGCCTGCGATCCTGTGCACCGGCTGCACCCCGGGCCGCTGGTCCCCGAACCCGTCATGCCCGGCCCTGTGCAGCCAGGCCTCACTGCTCACCTGCCGACACCGGCATGTGTCGAAGAGGGCCCACCACGTGCCAGCGCAAGCTCCAAGCCTGAAGTCCGCGACCTTGGCAGCCTCCCCAGACCATCACGGCCTCCGCGACACAGGCCCGCGTTACTCCTTTTTCGTTTATGTACTGCACCGCTGCCTCCGGCCTACACTACGGTCAAGTAGGTCACACAATTGGAAATGAGTCTTGATTATGCAATGGCAGAGTACACACTTTATGGCTGAGTTTATATCACTGTACTCCCTTCGATGTGGTGCCACCAACTCTGTGCATAGCATTCGAACTACACCTGTCTGTGGTCCCTTGCTGACTACTGCCTTCGGCCTACACTGCGTTCGAGTAGGTCACACATGTGGAACTGAGTCTTGACTTCTGCATGGTGGAGTTCATATCAATGTACGCAAGGAGACGGAGTAAGAGGAAGACGCGCTTCAGTCCGGAGGAGAAAGGATCATCTTTACGGAGGTGATCGAACACTGCCGACAACTGCTCTGGTGTCACTAACTCTGTGCATCGCGGGCCAACGACACGTGGCTGTGGGCCACTGCTGACCGCTGCCTCGGGCCTACACTGCGGTCAAGTAGGTCATACATCTGGAACTGAGTCTTGATTACACAATGGCCGAGTACACATATCAATGCTGAGTTTAACTCACTATACTCCCTTCGATGTGGTGACACAAAGTATGTGCATGGCATCCCAACCACACGTGTCTGTGGTCCCTTGATGACTACGCCTTCGGCCTACACTGTGGTCGAGTAGGTCACACATTGGGAATTCAGTCATGATTCATTTATGTTAGACTTGATATCATTGTACTGGCCTCATCGCAGACTGCATCCCCTTTCAGCTCCGGTGCCACTAAGTCTGTTCCCCGACATCCATGGACACTTTCTGGTTGAACTTTGGTGGTGACTGAGTCTATGGACTGGGGGTTGTCTTCATCATCATGTCGGTGATACTGACTTTGTGGCAAAAATGAGGCTGTAGCATTTCACTCCTCCATTTGCCGCTTCCGGCCGGCTTCTGCCCTTTGCATCATGCCCTGGAGGACACCTTCCACTGTCCCCCGCAAACCTCCGCTACATTCACCTTCGACATCGACGAGGACCCGCTCACCTTGCGTGGCCCTATCTCACTGCACCGCAAGTCACCGTCCCGTGGCGGTGTACCTGTGACGGCCGCAGTGCATCTGGGGCCACTAACTCTGTGCAGCTCAAGTCATGGCCCCTGTCTGATAGCATATTGGATGGCCTCTGGGTCGATGGACTGGGGGTCATCAACGCCATGTGTCTGTGGCCCTGCGCTGTCCGCTGCCTCCGGCCTCAACGGCAGACCACCTGGGCTCACACATCAAATCGAATCCTGACCTGCCCGGATGTCGCATCACCGCAGGATGCACACGCCACCACCGCCAGGACCAACTCCAAACAACAGGTGCCAGAGTCGGAAGTGTCTTACTGCCGGACTATCAGAGTTGCTCACACCTGTCGTGGGTGCCATCATCAGCTTGATACCCTACTCAGCTCTTCAGGTGCCACTGACTCAATGCACCACAAATCATGGACCATTCTGCTTGCATGTTGGGTGCACACTGTACTTTCTCCGGCTACCACCATGATGCTTCACAGTTGTTTCTGTTATGCTGGTGTTTTCTGTTTCCGCTTTAATTGTGATCACTGTTCAAGTTGTTGCCAGCATCAACGACTCCATCAGGGCTGGCTTACACTCACCCAACACACATCCAGCACATGCGTCACAGTACATGTGACCATGCCAATAAAGGTGTCGAGCGCACGTGCCCGTAGCCATTTCAACGGACTATCTGAGTGTGTCCGTGTGCTCATGATGTATGCATTAGGGCCCCGGGACCTACAACATTACATTGTACATGTGTACACAGGCAGCGGGTGAGACATTGCACATGTAGCTTTGTCGTCCCCCACTCAATACGTAAGAGGAGTGACCTGGGCCGGCATACGCCAGTCCAGCGTGGGGGTGTGGATGATTATCCCGTGGCTCTGGGTTTGGTTCAGTACTGGAAATGTGCGAAGGCATGTGTCTCTGTCACAGTGTGGGTCTCCGTTGGGGAGTGTAGGTGGTCCCTGGTGGGACTTGGACACCCATGTATGTGATCTAGTTTGGCTTCCATGAGGTAGTACCCCACCTGCACATGTTCGGCCACCCCCTTCTGGCAGTCTGACACCTGGCCTTGGAATGCGATGTGTGCTTCGGTGGGCTGCTGGGAGCCAGCCGGGGTGGTGGGTGCGTCCAGCTGTGTTGCCTGTGCAGGGGGTGGGGTATCCTCGATGCAGCGGTGCTGCCCTGCTCCTGGAGGTCGATTGCCTAAGATGTCCATGGACTGTTGTAGGGCGTCGGTGTCGGAAGTGTGGAGGTCCTCTTCAGCATCACTGTAGAGTTGTCTGGTCTGCCCTGCTGGAGGTGTTGTGTGTCCCTCTGCAATGTGAAGGGGAGATGCTTGTTGACATTGTGTTGGCATGTATGTTGCCGCATTGTTCAAGTTTACATACAGACTGCATGCCGATGTACATTGTGACTGTTTGGGAGGGCGGACTATTTGATGCGGGACAGTGGACATTTGGACTACATGAGGTAGGTGAGGTTGTACACGTACATTTGCATCTCACAGTTTCCTGCTATGTCCGATGTGATTGGACATTTTCTATGCACAGGCGGACCCAGTTGTGTCCTCTGTTCTGCAGTGTAAGTGTTGCACTGTGTACCACATTGACGTCCATGTGGATGTGCTGTCATTGCTATGTGTGTGTGCTGCATTGTATGAGAGTCGCACCTGCAGCTGTGATTTTGCTGCCCCTTATCCCTTGGAGGCAGTGTGCCTTTGGCTTTTGTGCTTTTCAGGTGCTGTGATGTTGGCGACTTGGGTCATTTGTGCTCTTGGACGGTTTTTGTACTCTTGTGCATTGTTTGTCTGCAGATGTATTGTTGACATCAGTGGTTGTTTGTGCAGGTGGATGTGTCAGAGTGTGACCTGCTCCTTTCCGGATGTGGTCCACACTCAGCCACCTCAGTCTTGTGGCGTGCACAATGTCATGGTGATTGTACTCCAGCCATGCTGCTCGACATGTGGTGTCACTTGCATTGTCAGTGTGGCTCTCACATACGCATCTTTGTTGTGTTCGCACGGGTGCATGTGTGTGTTGTGGAATTGGTGATGTGTGGGGTGGGAGCCCTTTGGGCACATGGTGGAAGGGGGCCTACTTGATGTTTGTATGTGTGCTGCAGTGTGCCACAGCGATCAGGGACATGACCCAGGGTCATTGTGGGTGTGCGGTGTGCTACACGTCGTTGTGCATGTGTGCCATTGTGCCCGTCCCCCCGTCCCCACAGTCCCTGTTCATTACTCACCCTGTTGATGTTGTGTCAGGTCATGTCGAGCAGTGTCCGGACTCCCGACTCCTTGCACCGTCTCCACACTGATGACTGTGGCCAGCATTTGCTCCAGCTCCTCCTGTGGCGCAGGACTCCCACCTCCATACGCCATTGCTGCCTTCCTGCGGGTTTCTGCTTGGTTTGGATTTTCACATCGTGCCAGCGCATCTTGGCCTCCTCGTCACTCCGGCTGCATTCACGATGGAATGCCATTTTTCCGTCTGTGTTGCCAATGACACGGTGGAGGTGACGGACAGTTGTTGTTAGTGCTCTGTCACCTCCGTGACGACGATCCGGTTGTCATGCGGACTGTACCCCGTCTTCCTCTTCCTCTTCTCCTTGGCCTTCGCGGACCCCGAGGTTCCTTGCTGGTGGTCTGTGTGGCTTGTGGGGTTCGCGTTGACCTGGGCACTCGTTCCGGGTGCATCCATGTTGCTACGCAGTTTATTTTGTTTTTGGTGTGTCTTTCTTGTTCGGCTTTTATGGTGCATTTTCCCGCATGACGCATGGGAATTGCAGGCCTGTCGCTGGTTATCGCAGATTTTTGTATCGCGGTTGGCATCATCGCAACTTCATTTGACGCGTTATCGTGGGACTATCGCATGGTGCCGCCAGGTTGGGAATACTACGTTAACACGGCGTTGTTTTCCCGCGATAGACTGCGATGTGCAAAGTTGCGTTAAGCTACTCTTGCGGTGGTTATCACACGTTCTTGAGAATATGCCCCTTAGTTTTAGTTTTAAAGGGGAGTTGAAAAGACACTGTTGTAGTAATTACCCTTTCAAGAAGCTTGATCTTTATTTTGTAACTCACTTGCATTGACTTGCAAGACTTTCTCTCATCCATGATGAACAGCTGCTAGCTACATTCACAAAGTTTTGGCTGTGAGTAGGTGCGGCTTATTTTTGTATTCCTGGCTTTATAAGGTATTCCTTTAGTAAGGCAAGAATACTCCTAGCTTACTCGTGGAATTCAGGAGTAAGCAAGGAATACTACAAGTAAATAATACAATTATTGTTTGTGTACGTAAAAACATTAACTATCATTAAGAAACATATATTAAGTAGATCGTACCTAAAATCCGAATTAGAATATATTTGAAAACATTTAAAAGATACCCAGAAATCGTCAAATGTTCAAACAGTTAAAGTTTTTTTCCACAGCTGTAATATATGTAATATATGTGCAGTTCAACTGAAGGTGTCTCCCTTTAAACATGCTATTAAAGCGTGGTATCAGGTGCAAATGTTCCTATTTTTGAAAAGAGGCCTTAACAAGTGTCTTAGTTTGGAAATATGGTCTGAACACACACACAGTAAATGCAAGATAGATTCTCAATTATAACATCAGCATGCTTAGTCACTCAGGGAGGATCCTGTGTTTTTTGGTAGAAAAATGACAAGTCTGTGCCACATAAGTTTTAGTTTAGCTTTTGCAGAGGTATGCCCGAAATATGCTTGGCTTTTAACTTTGGATCAGGGATTAATCATCACCCATGCATGAGAGTACATCACACCTACTCACAGCCAAATCATTGTCAATCGAGCCCCTATGTCATGCAACCTGAAGGCAGGTCAGTACCCCAAGGCATTGCAGCAAGAATCTTGACTAATATCAGGCTTTCTCTTTAGTGGGTGTGGCCCTCAGAATTTAATGTTAAAGATTCAGTAACACCTACAAGAAGTAGTAATATACCAGAATTACATCATGTTTCATCCCAGCATGTACAAGGACAGATGGCTTTCTACATTACTTTGTTGATCATCCTTTTTACCATTTCATCACATGCAGTTATATAGTATAAATTAAGGCTAATGTATTTTTAAACTACACTTATAGTTGAATTGCTGGTGTTGTTCTGTATTCAAATTAGACAAACATACTTATTTGAAATTAAGTAATTCATAATAATGTAAAATGCAAAATAATATAAAACAAAAATGCAAACGTAAAAATAAAAATCTTCAGCGTGGTATATTTGAAAAGCTTGTTATTACATCGTCGTAATTAACAGTTTAATTTTATATTGATCAGGTAAGCAAATTAGCATTAGTTTTTTACTAGTCAGCTCATTCCACTACAGCAGTGGAGGCTCTTCCACTAAGGCAGAAGAACGTCGCCCCACTGCTCCGTAAACAATTCAAAAAGGAAAAATAAATTAATAATAATGCAATGTTATTATCACTTTATTTTTCCGTCCTGGCTCAGCTGGTTTACATTTTAGGTGTGGGGTGAGCTGGGCTGTCACAGGAGCAGGGGGGAGGAGTGGTGGGCACTCTCTTAAGTGCGCATGACGGTTTGGCCGGCCGTCTTAGGCTGGCCAAACAGTCATGCGCACTAAGCATGTTCTCCACCCGGCTGAATTGCACAGCCTAAGTGGAGAACATGCACAGAATCCCAGCCCCTGTCTGAGCACCAAACCACGGTGCTCAGACCAATCATGACACTGCTGTCATGCTGGTGACAGCAGCATCGTGATTGGCTAGGGAAGTCTGGGAGCCTGTGTGCTTCCTGCTTCTGTAGTTGACCGAAGGGGACCGAGAGGCAGCGGCCGGCCTGCAGGTAAGTCATTTATTTTGCCCCCCATCGTCCCGCCACCCTGTTAGGTAGCAGTCGCCATTGCACTACAGCCTACAACATAATGTACAAGCCATCCTCCTTTTCCAGTTATCTATTAAACACGGTATTGCCCAGGGTTGGAATGGCCTTTATAGCAATCTGGCCATGCCAGGAGGGCTGCACTGACACATCAGTGCAAAGGCCGTTTTTGTGGCTGTTTTACTGTCTGCTGTGCCGGTGTACACTGTTTATTTCCTTAATATGAAAACAAACATTACCTGCAGCAAGCTCAAAGCCATGCAGTCTTCTGTACCTTGCAAAACACTCATACAACATGTCTTTATAAATTCAAAACTGTCCCGATTTGGAAACATGGGCCACTTTTTAAGTATCTAATTTACTTATAGGGGGCAATTTTATTTTAGTGCCTGGGCATATTTTCTGTCATAGTCCCATCCTACCCAGCATGAATTGATCAAAATCCTATTACACAAAATCACAGAAAACCAACAATGGTATATAAACAATAATTTCTTTGGATATTATTAAGGTCATACTAATCCATAGGGCTCCCACAGCTGGAAAGACATAGTATAAATGTAATTAGACATTCTCAATAGATATTATTATATAATGTTGCCCTTTATTCTGCCACCCTAGCTAGTTTCTATATTTAATCCACTGCATTTTTTGCACGCTTAAATGTTGCATTAACCTTTACTATTTTGGGAGCTGTTTTACAGTAACAAAGATTAGAGTGAAAGGATCTCAACTGCAGGTTATGACAGACAAGTTCCAGCCACAACATTTTTATGTCGAGGTACAAAAAGCATCAGAACTAAAAGTATTTAAATGGTGCTTTCTGGACTAGGTAATAACTAAGGAGCTGATCACGATTTTGATGCAGTTGCGCCCACTCTACGCCGGAGTGGCTGCGTCAAAGCCACACAAAGACCGCTCGCCTGATAAAGAGTTCAACTTGTGCAGGCTGATGGTCTTTTTGTCTTTCCCATGGCGGTGCCCTGAAAAAGGGCACCGCAATGGGAACTGCAAATGTGTTCCAGCATGGCATGGACTGTGAAGTCCGTGTCGTACTGGAACTGGGGGTGCAAACAGACAGGGGGGGACATGTTGAGCCCCCCTGAATGCATCCCCATGGCAGGGGGCATGGGAGCCCTGTTGGGCCCCTTTTCTTCCCCAAACGCCAGCCTTTTCGTGGTGGGCTCACCACCATGAAAAGGCTGGCAGTGGAGGAACCCGTAATATGCTCGGTGGGACTGTGCTAGTCCCGCTTAGCATGTTACAATGCCACTCCACCGCACCAGCGCAAGGGAATGGTGGTTCACCACTGGTACAACGGTGAAAGTCGTAATACGGCAGACGGTGGACCGCTACTGCTGCACCACCGTTAGTGCGGCGGTCGTTCGTAATCAGGCCCTATATTGGTTGGAGCAACATTTTCAAGTACTCCAATAGGAGATGAACTTTGCCAGAGGCAATGTACCCATTTTAAATTTAACCCCTTCGGTGCGTCGGAAGGCCGGGGGCCGTCCGACGCACCAGTGCTCATGTGCGTCAGATGGCCCCCGGTCGTCCGATCACATGACACAGGGAATCCCACTTGTGCGGGCACCAGAGGGATTCCCTTATACCCCTAACAGCCTCGGGAGCTGGGGAAGAGCTTCCCCAGCTCCCGAGGCTGTCTCTCTTGTTTCTGTGCAAGGACGATCAGCACGCACGTCGCGCTGACGTCATTGCACAGCAATTTAAACTGAAATGAGCCAGTAGGCTCATTTCAGTTTCACTTTCTACATGCTCAGAGGGCTATCTCAGCCCCCAGACCACTTAGAAAGTCAGGAGAGGAATCATTGGAAAGGGGAGAATCTCCAAGCAGGGATCCACCCACTAGACACCCGGGAGGGGGAGCGGCCCCTTGGGCAAGGGCCTTTGCTCCCCCAATTTTCTATTTGGGCAGTTCAGTCTTTCTGCCCCGACCGGGGGCAGATGGGGGCAGTAAGCCCCCAATCTGCCCCCCCGGGGGGGCAGAAAGCCCACTAGATCCGGGGATTTCAAAAATTATATCGCAATAGGGGTGGAGGCTGGAGGAAATTTGTGTCAGCCCGATCATCCCACCTCTTTCCCACACAGAAATGTGAGAAAAAAGTGATTTTTTCAGCTAAATTTGAGGTCTGCAGGGGATTCTGGGAAGGAAAACATTGGGGAGGTCCACGCAAGCCATACCTCCCTGGACTCCCCCAGGTGTCTAGTTTTCAAAAATGTGTGGGTTTGGTAGGCTTCCCTAGATGGCCACCAAGCCCGGGGCCAAAAACCCAGGTGACCCCTCTTGCAAAACCAGATCGTTTTGTGATAGGTAATTTTGATGTCTCCTCAATACATTTTGGGCCCGTGCCTGTCGCGGGTAATTGGGCCACCCACACGAGTGAGGTATCATTTCTATCGGGAGACCTGGGGGAACGCTGGGTGGTAGGAAATTCGTGTCGGCCTGGTGATCCCACAACTTTCCCACACAGAAATTTGAGAAAAAAGTGATTTGTTTCAGCTAAATTTAAAGTTTGCAGTGGATTCTGGGTAGGAAAACGTTGGGGCGTCCACGCAAGCCATACCTCCCTAGACTCCCTCAGGTGTCTAGTTTTCAAAAACTGTGTGGGTTTGGTAGGTTTCCCTAGATGGCCACCGAGCCCGGATCCAAAAACCCAGGTGACCCCCCTTGCAAAACCAGGTCGTTTTGTGATAGGTAATTTTGATGTCTCCTCAATACGTTTTGGGCCCTTGCCTGTCATGGGTACTTGGGCCACCCACACGAGTGAGGTACCATTTTTATCAGGAGACCTGGGGGAACGCTGGGTGGTAGGAAATTTGTGTCAGCCCGGTGATTCCACAACTTTCCCACACAGAAATTTGAGAAAAAAGTGATTTTTTCAGCTAAATTTGAGGTTTGCAGGGGATTCTGGGTAGGAAAACATTGGAGGGTCCACTAAAGCCATACCTCCCTGAACTCCCCTGGGTGTCTAGTTTTCAGACATGTATGGGTTTGGTAGGTTTCCCTAGATGGCCGCCGAGCCCGGGGCCAAAAACCCAGGCGACCCCCCTTGCAAAACCAGGTCGTTTTGTGATAGGTCATTTTGATGTCTCCTCAATATGTTTTGGGCCCTTGCCTGTCACGGGTACTTGACCCACCCACATGAGTGAGGTACCATTTTTATTGGAAGACCTCGGGGAATGCGGGGAGGGTGGAATTTTGTGGATCCACGCAGATTCTAGAACTTTCCATCACAGAAATGTGAGGAGAATGTTTTTTTTTTACAAAGTTTGAGGTTTGCAGGGGATTCTGGGTAACAGAACCTGGTGAGAGCCACACAAGTCACCCCCTCCTGGATTCCCCTGCATGTCTAGTTTTCAAAAATGTTTAGGTTTGCTAGGTTTACTTAGGTGCCGGTAGAGCTAGGGTTCAAAATCTAAAGCTAGGCACTTTGCCAAAACAAGGGTCAGTTTTCACTGTAAAAATGTGGTGTGTCCACGTTGCGTTTTGGGCCGTTTCCTGTTGTGGGCACTAGGCCTACCCACACAAGTGAGGTATAATTTTTATTGGAAGTCTTTGGGGAATGCGGGTGGGTGGAATTTTGTGGACCCACGCAGATTCCAGAACTTTCCATCACAGAAATGTGAGGACAATGTGGTTTGTTTTGCAAAGTTTGAGGTTTGCAAGGGATTCTGGGTAACAGAACCTGGTGAGAGCCACACAAGTCCCCCCTTCCTGGATTCCTCTGGGTGTCTAGTTTTCAAAAATGTATAGGTTTGCTAGGTTTCCCTAGGTGCCGCCAAAGCTAGGGTTCAAAATCTCCAGCTAGGCACTTTGCGAAAAAAGGATCAGTTTTTACTGTAAAAATGTGGTGTGTCTACGTTGCGTTTTGGGCTGTTTCCTGTCGCAGGCGCTAGGCCTACTCACACAAGTGAGGTACCATTTTTAACGGAAGACTTTGGGGAAAGAGAGGTGAGTGAAAATTTGTGGATCCACGCAGATTCCAGAACTTTCCATCACAGAAATGTGGGGAAAATGTTTTTTTTTTTACAAAGTTTGAGGTTTGCAAGGGATTCTGAGTAACAGAACCTGGTGAGAGCCACAAAAGTCACCCCCTCCTGGATTCCTCTGGGTGTCTAGTCTTAAAAAATGTATAGGTTTGCTAGGTTTCCCTAGGTGCCGGCTGAGCTAAGGTTCAAAATCCACAGCTAGATGGTTTGCAAAAAAAGGGTCAGATTTCACTGTAAAAATGTGGTGTGTCTATGTTGCGTTTTGGGCCGTTTCCTGTCGCGGGCACTAGGACTACCCACACAAGTGAGGTACCATTTTTATCGGAAGACTTTGGGGAGCGCGGGGTGGGTGGAATTTTGTGGATCCAGGCAGATTCTAGAACTTTTCATCACAAAAATGTGAGGAAAATGTGTTTTTTTACAAAGTTTGAGGTTTACATGGGATTCTGGGTAACAGAACCCAGTGAGATCCACTCAAGTCACCCCATCCTGGATTCCTCTGGTTGTCTAGTTTTCAAAAATGTATAGTTTTGCTAGGTTTCCCTAGGTGCCGGCTGAGCTAGGGTTCAAAATCCACAGTTAGGCACTGTGCAAAAAAAGGGTCAGTTTTCACTGTAAAAATGTGGTGTGTCCATGTTGCGTTTTGGGCTGTCGCGGGCACTAGGCCTACCCACACAAGTGAGGTACCATTTTTATCGGGAGACTTAGGGGAACTCAGAGCAACTGTTATTACCTATTGACTTTCTATGCATTTCTGCCTTCCTAATGTAAGACAATGTGTAAAAAAGAAGTCACTTTGAAAAATGTCCTACAATTCACAGGCTAGTATGGGTAACCACAATTTCGGAGATGTGCAAATAGCTACTGTTTCTAAACTCTTTATTTTGTTCCCATTTCGGAAATACATAGGTGCTTTGATACCTATTTTTCACTTTTTAATTTTACCAAATTAATTGCTATATAAACGGTACACAATGAAAAACCACTGCAAGACGCTGCTCAGTTATTGGCTCTGGGTTCCTCAGGTTCTTGGTGAACCTACAAGTCCTATATATCCCCACAACCAGAAGGGTCCAGCGGAGCTAACGGTATATTGCTTTCAAACATCTGTCTTACTCAGAAGAAGTTACAGGTGAAAACGTTGTCACAAATGGCTGTTTTTTTCCAACTCATTTTCAATTTTTCTTATTTTCAACGGTTAGTTTCTATAAAAAAACCTTGGAGGATCTACACAAATGACCCCTTGCTGAAGTCATAATTGTATCTACTTTTCAGAAATGTATAGCTTTATGGGATCCATTATTGCTTTCACACCCATTTCTACCACTAACTGGAAGGAGTTTGAAAACACAAAAAGTTGCAAAAATAGGCTATGTCCCAGTAAAATGCCAAAACTGTGAAAAAAAATTTGATTTTCTGACAAAAGTCTGCTTGTCCCTGAAAGCCGGGAAGATGATGATTTCAGCACCACAAACCCTTTTTTGATACCATTTTCAGGGGAAAAAACAGACGCTTTCTTCTGCAGCACTTTTTCTCCATTTTTCCAAACAACAAAACCAAAATTTAGCTGTATTTTGGCTTATTTCTGGGTCCCCTCCAGGGGAATCCACAAACCCTGGGTACCTTTAAAATCCCTATGATGTTGGAAGAAAAGGGCGTAAATTTGGCGTGGATACCTTATGTGGTCAATAAGTTACAGGGGCCTAAGCGCGAACTACCCCAAATAGCCCAAAAAAGGCTTAGCCTTGGGGGGGAGGCCTAGCAGCGAAAGGGTTAACAGAACAAGACAATAACTTACATGGCCTACTCCCCGTAAAGTATACTTCCTTTCTACAAAGCCATTCCCTTCGCTACACATAGCATCCAGATTTTTATCCAACGTTCTCTCAAGGGGTGTTGCTTTCTTCAAATTACAGGCTTTCATAAAATATTCATTGTTACTTAAGAAATTAAACAAGCCATGTAGAGGTCAATAGAATCAGTCTATGACACACTTCAGCACAAATTATAGTATAATATTATTACATCTTCATAACCTTCGATTGAGGGAGAAGGGTGAGGAGGAGTGGGCCCAGTCGGGAATCTAGTCAAACCTTTTTTTTTTCATTAGTATGTGCTCAAGCCCAGCACTTTCTCATTTTCAGGTACCAAAGAAGTGTCTTCCCTCCACATTCCAGCTCACAGTATGACATCCTGGTCCCTAAAGTTTCCGGAACATATAGAGGCAGCCACTGTAGTTGATTTACAAAATATTGACTAAGAAATCATTGTGGTACAAAAGTATTGTGATCAAAGCATTAACCCCAAAACGTTTCAACTTACATACATGTAATGTAAAGTACAAAAGTATCGACTACTAAAATGTTGTTGTCCAACTATCGATCTTATAATGCTAAGTATATACATTATATATATATATATATATATATATATATATATATATAGCTATATAAAAATAGCATGTAAACATTCATTTCTAAAGTTTTTTAAATAAACATACTTAGAATTTAAACAAAAGTATCAATGAATAAAAAATACATAATTAAAATTAAATGTTATATAATAAATGAATCATACAAAAAAAGATAATTCTTAAAAGCATATAAAATTAGTAATTTATATTAAAGAATAAAAAGACAACTTAATATAGAATTATTAGTCGTTTTTATGTATACAAACATGTTTTAAATGCATTCAACCATTATAATACTTGTAAATATGTAACAAAATGTAATATTTTTAAAATGCTAAATCATAACAAAAATTGAACAGAACTTCAAGGACACACAGTAAAAAATGTATAAAAAAATCAAATCAATTTGAAAATATAGAATTGTAATTCAATACATGAAATATAGTTTTAAAAATTTCCAGGACACATTAGCATTTAGTAACGTAACTCTCATTCAAAGTCCTGAAAATGCATGGAAATACACTATTCTAAGTACAATCCTACAAACATTGGAGAATATACATGCATTCTGGGAGATCAGATTTACCCTTCTAACTACAGTTGAATATAAATATTAGGGAACATTTATATATTGGATAGGGCCATATTGACTCTACTAACTCCAGTTTAACAAGCACTGGGAAAAATGCATAGATTGGGCAGGGCCAGATTTGCCATTCTGACTTCAGTCATTGAGACATGGGGACAAATGCATACATCAGGCAGGATCAGATTTGAAATTCTCACTCCAGTCTAATAAATATCTAAGCACATCCATGGAGATGGGGTTAGATCTACTATTCTAACTCTAGTCTAACAAACATTTGGCAAAGTGGATACATTGGAGGAGTCTGATTTACTGCACTAATTCCAATCTACCATCCATTGGTGTAAGTGCATGAAGTCAGGAGAATGTGTAGGTCAGATGTACTATTCTAACACCAGAATAAGAAACACTGGGGAAAGTGCATACATGGGGGTGGGCAAATATGCTATGCCCAAATAATATAAGTACAAAATAAGTTGTCTCATTAATATAAAAAAAATAAAAAATCCTAAAACAAACATCTGAATTGCACACTTATTTTCAATGTATTCAATGAATTATATTTAAAATACATAGTATCCGACACCCCCCACCGACACAAAACACATAAATAAAAGAAAATTAATAAGATTTGCTCAGATAAAAAATACTTATGTGATCCAACCCCATATCTGTACACTGTTCACACATAATTTGAACACTGGCACAAAAGTGGGATTTTAGAGTTTATTCCATGTCAATACAAATGTGTTCACTGTAAGAAACTTGGTATTAGTTGAGAGGGGTAGAAGTCCAACTTACTTAATCAACACAATCCTTGTCAGGGTGAAACTCAAAAGTCACTAAATAAAATCTGTGTTTAACTCTTGCCACAGAAGCAGTCAGGCTTAACTTACAGGCAATGTGTACAGTATTTATTCAGCACTCAAACAGTAATAAAGTGAAAATAAAATACAAGAAAAATACCAAGCCAATTTAGAAAAAAAGAGTTCATTTTAATAAATAAAATGACACCAAAGCCACAAAAATCCAATTAGTAGACTGGGAGACATGAATTTTTAAATTTTCTAGTGAAAATAGTGCCAAAAAAGCACAAAGTGCCAATTGTAGTTATCTGGTCATACTGAGCCAGGTCAAAGTCATAAGTTCAAGCCATCTCGATGAAACGTGGGTCGGATGCAGGGACAAGGTTTATCTCAGTGTAGAGTTTAAACTTCTCTGAGTCCAAGTCCACGTAGGCAGCTGCAGTGGAGCTTCGCGTTGGCAGTCGACACAAGGAGATGGTTGTCAGTATGAGGAGTGGGTCGGGTATGTGGACAGTTGTTGTTTGACGCGAAGAGTTGGTCATCACTAGAGCTTCACATTGGTGGTTGACATGGACGATCGCCATTGGCGCTGGTTCTAGGAGTGGATGAGAAGAGCAAGGCTTCGTTTGAGATTCATATCAGCTGGCATCGCAGATGTTCATTGAGCAACACGAGGAGTCCATTTGTGGTAGTTTTGGGGCAGGAGTACGTTCTGAGCCAGCCAAGGGTCCAGGACATGGAGGGGCACCTCTTGGGAATCAGGACTCACTCCAACAGAGGCCAGCAGCTGGACGCAGGCTGGTCCCGTTGGTGGTGGTCAGCTGGACAGTTACAGAGAGGGCTCTGGAAGCTTGTTCTGTCCCTGTAGCTCAAACTGAAGGTCACTCAAATGACCCTTGGAGTCACTTCGAGGAGCTTGGGTTCAAGGCAAGCAAACCCAGTCTTCCTTCTTCAGACAACAGAACAGTCCTTCTTCTGAATTGTCTATGGCCCAGGAGTGATCTGATGAGAGAGTTTCTGAAGGTCCCACATTTATACCTAGTGTCAGTCTTTGTGTGGGGGAAAATCCCTGCCCTACTCCCAAACTGTTTCTGGCTAGTATGTCCCTTTCCCCTGGGTTAGGCTCCAAATTGTCTAGAGGACAAATACAAGGGCAGGCCTGCTGTCAGGCTCCTTTGTGTGTGATGTAGGCAGAGTCCTTTGAAGTGTAAGACTGACTACTTTTACACCCAGGCCTCTCTTTTCCCCATGTCTGGAAGGAATTCACAACACACCTCAGGAGATACGTCACAGTCATGTGCCCCTGAACACATTGGCAGAAAGCTCCAGCTGGTTTAGTTAGAAAAAAATGCTAAATTTCTAAAAGTGGCATTTTCAGAATAGTAACTTGAACTCTGACTTTACCATTAAAGAGGATTTTGAATGACAGTTCAAAAGAGTGGAAAAAGCATAGCTCCATCTTTTCCCTAACTGAAGTTATCATTTGTTTTGTTTTTGTCCTCCTATCACCTCAGATAAGCACCCTCTTTATCTTGTCTGCCTCTTGTGCTTATGTCTGGGTCAATTTTCAGTCAATACATGACCCAAGGCGCCACCCAGCACCACGTATCAAAAGCTGATCAAGAGGTATAATCATTGTGCATCATGGTCTTCCATCAATTTCCAACAAGTTCCAAAAAGTCCCAAATTCTGCCTTACTCCTACTGCAATTGATTTTATTATCCAGTTCCCTAAAATATCTCACTGAGTTCCACCAATTCCGCCAGGTTGGGGTGAGGGTTGACACCACACTTTGCATATCTCCCTCCTAGCCAGAAGGACCCAATAAAATATTAACAGACTTTGTCATTTTGACGGGCCCCTAAATCCGGATCCTCGCTGTACCATACCAAACATAATCAAGGTGGGTCTTACCTCCACTTCCAGTCCCAAGATGTCAGAGATTGTCTTACCCACATCCATCCAGAAACCTTCCACAGCGGGGCAGCTGGCAAACATATGAGCATCATCCGCCTCTCGAACTCCACACCGCTTACATTTAAATTCCCCATCTCCTCTTATTTTAGCCAACTTCGCCAGGGTCCAATAGATTCTGTGTAGAGTGAAGAAGTGATTTCTCCTTAATGCAGCAGATTTAATCACAGAATAAAGAATGCTCATGGATATTTGTCATACCTCTTCAAACTCCGCACTTGGCAAGTATCCTTCCCAGACCAGATGAGGGGGTCTCATGCTTTCTTCTGCAGCTGCTACAAGATGTCCATACAAGCATTACAGCTCCTTCTTTCTTGCTTTTGGGTCCTGAAGATCCTTTCCATTGGGTTTAGCTCAGCATCAATCCACCCCTGGGTTCTAAGCCAAGAGGTTATCTGATAAAACTTATACCTGGAAAGCGCCTCATTAGTCAACTCCTTCCTAATATCCCAAGAGAGGCCCTTTCCACCATCTGCCCCAATACAAGATTCAGGGCTCCCTCAGGGTTCTTGCCAAGCTGTCCAGCAGACAATCAGAGTCCCTGGTGAGCCCCACACCAGTGACTGCTTACTATAGTATGGAATCCCCAGGAGTGACCTAACCCCATACCACATTTAAGCTGCAGCCTTCATCAACATCAATCAGATTTGTAGAGCGCGACTGCATCACCCATGAGGGTCTTGAGGCGCAGGAAGAGCAATCTGCCGGTTCTCCTATTGGTTGAACATCCAGGTCCTAAGGTCCTTCCTGAACTACTAAAGAAATGAAGATGCTCTAAGGTGCAGGGGGAGGTTGTTACAGGTCTTAGCCGCCAGGTGGGAGAAGGAGCGCCCTCCACTGTTAGTCCGGTGGAAACAACATGTGGCTGATAGTGTTGAGGTACGCCAGTCCTTTGTTGTGTAGTGCCTTGTAAGTGTGGGTGAGCAGCTTCAGCTGGCATCTATTTGCAACTGGTTTCCAGTGCAGTTGCCTAAGGTGCGGGGTGATGTGAGTCCATCTGGGGAGGTCGAGGATGAGTCTGGCCATATTGTTCTGGATAGTTTGGAGTTTTGTCATGAGTTGGATGGTAGTTCCAATGTAGAGGGAGTTGCTGTAGTTAGGTCTACTGGTGACAAGAGCTTGTATGACAGTTCACCTGGTGTTGGGTGGGAGCCATCTGAAGACCTTCCTGAGCATTCGAAGGGTGAGGAAGCAGGCAGAGGAGGCAGCGCTGACCTCCTTCTTCATGGAGAACTGGCTGTCGAGGATGATGCCTAGGCTGCAGGCATGTTCAGTGGGTTTGGGAGTTGGGCCTAGCTCAGGTGGACACAAGTGGCGGATTCTCCATTAGGGCTCTGGGGCTGTGCCCCCCCTCATATTCCATCACATTCCTTTACAAAAAATTAAACAGATCGATCTATTTAAAGATAGATAGTATCTCTAAACAAATTGATGTATTTAAGTCTGGGCTGTGTGTCCCAGGTTGCCTGCCCGCCTCGCTCTGAAGCAGGAGACGGAAGCCAGGCAGTAAATCAACTTTCTGAACTGTGACGCTCGATGCAGGGCTTACTGTTCTAAAGCCCTTCATAATGAATCATTGCCATTGTATTCTATGGCAGTATCCACTGTAGGCAGTGACGCTTTCAGCATCATAGTTTCAGGCGTTGAACTCTCCATCCCTGCATGAGAACAGCCGTCCATCATTCACAGGCACAGATCCCACCCTTTCCCATTCGTCACACGTAGGAGTGGATGCAAGCAAGTGTGTTCTGGTGCCTTGTTCTTGGTAATGGTAAGTGTTAGAATGCTAATCCGCTGTTATGTATATTGTTCTGAGACCCCTCACCACCTTAACCCCCAGGCCCTGGCTGCACGTCACTGGCCCCATTAGAAATGGAGCTTCTGCATTTGTTCCCTCGCTAAATGGATCCAAAAGACGAGCAGGCCAGGGTTCTTATTCCCTTGTGAAGTTGATGCAAATATCCAAATCAAGGGCAAAGCGAGAGAAATGTGCTTAATGTAAATGGCTATTTGCTGAATGACATTAAAACAGGCCATGAGTACCGAGCCCTACAGAGAAGTACATGCTTTGCGCCTTAAAGTCTCTCCAGTCCAGCTGAACTATGTTGGATCATTTGATATAAATGCATTTTAGTTCTAATGCGGTCTGCCGGTAGAGTGTCTTTAAATTAGCTGCATGCCTCACTTCAAGTACTACATCCCTGCAGGTGCATGGCCATGCTGCTTAGTCTCCAGACCGAGAACATGCAATTCAGACTTTAACAATAACATAGTATTATTGGCACAGTTTTATGTTCCCAAAGTTTGATGAAATAATACTCTGAAAAGAAAAGCATTGTGTATAGTTTTTTTTATTTGATTTACAAAATAAAGGTGGACATTAGCGATCATAGTAGCCCGAACGATGGGCCTCCAGCTCGCATTACCGCAGTCTTGCACGTCAGTGACATGCCTGTAACAACATTAATGCCAAAAACATGGATTGATTTATGAACAATGAGTATTAAAAACATTAAGGCAATGCAGGTCAGCTATTTAGTTCCTCTCTTACTTCAAGTTTTACTTATTCTTGCCTCCCTCAAGAGTTAGCTATTTAATCATGTTGTATTTCTTTCTGTATTTTTTTTCGTGCACACTTTGAGCTGTGCAGGTGTTTATGAGGGGCTTTTTATTGAGAGCTCTGACTCTGGCGCTGAAGCCAAAGCACAGTGCCTGTTAGTGGGTTGGCCTCTCTGCAGAGCACACAGAACCATGGTCATCATGTATTCCAGTTGTAATTGCAATTTTGTGAAAATGTGTGTGAAGGGGGTGCACAGATGGCAAAATATTTACAGGGCAAAAGCAAAAGTAAATAAATTGCATAAATGTGAGTGGGTGCAGTGTATGTTTGGAAGTGGTGAAGTAAGGGAGATGCAAGGAAGTGCATTTGGAGAAGAAGAGTGAAAAGAGAGTGCTGAAGAGGAAAGAGAGGTGATTGAAGATGTGCAGATGGACGAGAAGTGCATAGAAAAAGGACATATATAGCTGACATAAAGCACACATAACTAAAGGGCAAAACTCCTTCCATAGGCCTCAATACTATTGAAATATCAGAATTTAAATATTTTGAAGGTTAAGTATTTATAACAAATCCTTGTTGTTACTCATTTATGTTAAACAGCTAACAAACACTGACAAAGCCAATCGTACTGACAGGCTTTAGGTGTAGGCCAGTTTTTGTGTTATATTTCTGGAGGCAATTTCATCTGAGTGAGAAACCAAAATACCCGTCAAGTAGCACACTATGGGAATCACAGAAATGTATTTTACTGTCCATATATTTCTATATGACTGATTGCAATCAGCAGCTTTGGGTCCTTCCGAAACCTGGTTAGAGCATTTTCTTCCAAAGTTGATGCTGCATGCAGTTCAAGACTGGGCAAGCACACACTTTAAAAGGCTGAAGTTGTTGCGTTGCACAATTTGCACATTACAGTAACTGTTGAACATCTTAATGCAGTAAGATATAGGGCAGTTTTTTCTGTGCTTAATATTTCAAAATTATATGTTCCCCCTGCTTTATAAGCCTTGCTTTCATACTAAATTAAATTGCTTTAAAATGCATGATTTGCCAATCTTTTATTTTTTTCTCTGGAGGAGGATCCAGCCTGGACCCCACGTTTGTACATTAAGCTTGCCTGTGTTGCTCACTACATAAAAGTCATACCAAACTCTAACGCCCACCACTTTCAAATGTCACCAGTCGCCACTGGTGGCCACCATTCATACACTTCAGCCACACTTTCTTGAAAAATTCAGGAGCACCGAACTTATACTTGAAGCCAACCTGGGACAAATCGTTCAGCATGGAGCTGTGCATGAGGCCCACTTACGAACTTTCGGTGTGAAGCAGGAGCATCCAGCTAGTCTTTAGTTGATACGCCCAGCACAGCTGAGGTACTGGAGATTTTTAGCGATATTATTCTTTGATACATTGGTTGTTTACATTTGCTGCTTCAACGGGGATGCATAATTTGTTATTTCCTGAATCTACCTGTGTTTTGCTTTCTAGAACGAAGCCCTGGCTTTTACCTTTTGTTAGGCATCCGACCTTCTCCCCCACCATCCACGCGGCACACCCTTTGGATTCCATGTTGTTTGTGCCCTGAAGAAGGTGACAGCTATATTATAGCCCTTCACCGAAATGCGCGTCGGCACTGTGTTTGACAGGAACCACGCAGTGGTACATGTAAAGGAGTAGAAGAAGTAGAACTGTTCAAATGTGTTTCAATTATTATTTCTTCTTTTCATGGATTTACTAAACTAACACTATTGAGCAAATGAGAATACATATGGCAATTTCTGGATACTAGCTTATTGATGTAAATATTGTGATACTCCAGCCAACACTAGGCTGTACATCGTCTTAAAGCTCTGTACCTTTTTAACCCAAATATTGGGGTGTGCATGATACCACTTCTATTTTCATTTGTGGCCCCTGTCTATGTATATGCAATTTTTACGGTATGTTTTTTGATAGTATGATAGATTTATGGATGTGATTACAGTATGACTGATCTAATGAGAGAGTGTTGGGGTGTAACTGATATGATGACGTTTTAAATTATTATGTTGCCGTGATTTAGTTGCACTGGGGGATGTTTCACGAGTTATATGATACTTTCTTGTAGGTGTATCTGGATAAGAAAAATGTATATGACTATGTTTATTGAATTGTTCCGGTATATATGTAAAATAATATAAAAATTCCTTTCAATATTTAGAGATTGTTCGATTTTGAATAAAATATTTTTGTACTACCCACCTTTGTCATCTCCTCATATTGGTTTATTTTCAGGTGCTTGCGTTACCCATGGTACTGTTCCCCAGATTGAGATAACTGTTTGGCCATTTAGAGACGCTTAGCGCTCAGCTTTCATCGTAGGCAGGTGACACCTATTCCTTTCCTGTGTAGGGTCTCATTTATACGCCTAGCAGTACAATTAAAAATTCAGGAGCCCTAGTCCGCCATTCCCTACCCTCTTTTCAACTTCTTCTAAGAGAGTCTGACTCCCTTTCTGGCCCCTATAAAAGATGCAATTAGCCCCTGTACTTTCATGGGAGATTTATTTTCGAAATCTTGGGAAAGATAGAGGGGCATATTATCAAGGAATAGCGATATTTATCGCTAACCGCGCTTAGAGCGAATTATTTTAACGCCGCCTATCGCTGGAAAATATTGCTGAGATAACACCCTATTAACAAGGTTTATCTCCATAGCGATAAAATTTCCAGCGATAGCGGCAAAATGTGAGAATATCGCTGGAAAAGCAGCGATATTCTCGCATTAACGCAAGGATGGATTCAGCCTGACAATCCACCTCCTATACTTTAAACAGGTAAGTCATCCTCAGTAGCTGGTGTTAAAATCTAGCGATAAACGCGCTTAGCGCGATTTATTTTATCGCTTCGCCTGCCTTGTTAATAGGGGTTAGTTGTGTTAGCGACTGTTTACAGTCGCTTTTAGTGGGAACGCCTACCTTGCATGTCATTAGCGATAATTATCGCTGACATGCAAGGCGATGTAGAACCCGGCCGCTAACGCCTGAAAGCTGTCGCTAACGCCTGTTAGCGACAGCTTGCTAATAGGGCGTTAAAAATATCGCCGCTTTAGCGGCAAAAAGTGCCGCTAAAGCGGCAATAAAGCCCTTGATAATATGCCCCAGACTTTTTAACCAGGTTTACTCTGCCATGCAAGGTGAGGAGGAGATTTTGCCACCTTTTTAGAATCGCATCTACGTCCTTAAATACTTTCTCTAAGTTCACAGAGGGGACCCTCTCCAGATCATGCAATATTGTTAACCCCAGATATCTTAGTTCTATCAAGGTCTGAATATCCCGACGGTCCTAGTTCCATACCATTAGCTCGGTTTTGGTTTCATTTATTTCATAACAGACAGCTTCCTGAAAAACTTCACCTCAGCCATTAAGCATGGTATGGCAGCTTCAACATTTGAAATATATGACATCAGATCGTTAGCATATAAAGCTATCTTTCTGGAGAAGGTTCCCACCGTAAATGGCCTTCTTTCAATATTTAACCTCAAACTTTCCACCAGGGGTTCAATGTATAAATCAAAAAGGATAGGAGAAAGAGGGCAACCCTGTCTAGTGACCCTACCTATCTTGACTGGGGAAGTGAGACTGCCATATATTAGCACCTGGGTGCATGGCGCACTATAAATCTTAGCACATTCTTGATCTCATCCACAATTCTGAAATTCGAACTTGTGGTGGGCGCCAAGTGTTGCTGCACAGGGGGCTGTGTTTGATCCTGCGCCCCTCTGGTAATCTGCCAGTCACTGTGCGTACTTCTCCCTCACTCGCACGAACCCTGAGACGATCTCCACACTCTGGTGGGACTTCCAGTCCCAGAGTGCAACGCGTGGCTTTCATTAGCTCCAGCTGGGAGGGAGGCGTTACCCCAGGCCATTTAGGTGCCGGTTGCATCCCACGGCGCGGGACACTCGAACTTGTGGTGGGCGCCAAGTGTTGCTGCACAGGGGGCTGTGTTTGATCCTGCGCCCCTCTGGTCATCTGCCAGTCACTGTGCGTACTTCTCCCTCACTCGCACGAACCCTGAGACGATCTCCACACTCTGGTGGGACTTCCAGTCCCAGAGTGCAACGCGTGGCTTTCATTAGCTCCAGCTGGGAGGGAGGCGTTACCCCAGGCCATTTAGGTGCCGGTTGCATCCCGCGGCGCGGGACGCGCGCGGGCCGAGCCGCGCCCGGGCCAAGGGCGGGCCCGTCATCGACAGGAAGAGGCAGGGCAGGGCCACCTCCCTTGGCAGCATTTTCTGATACCCATCCTGATCTAAAGCCAGTGGGTAAGATTTATAATATTCACTTTCCCTTCATTGACCCTGCGCCAAAGAGAAAGAGACAATATTGACCATTTTGACTAATTGCCGAGTGCCTGAGATAGCAAAATTACAACCTTGCTTTACCAACTGCACAGTCGGCAGCTGGACAGGTGTTCAAAGCCAATTTAACTTGGGAGTTGGCGAGGTCACGAACGGGCTGCGTACGTTGAAAACCGGAGTGAACAAGGGGTTACTTCCATCCTGACTTTCGCTTTAATTGTGGTGTTTGGTGATTTGTGCCCAATTACAGGTTAACTGTATGTGTATAGGTAGAATCGGGACGCTGAGCGCCAGTGTGTAGACCATAGGAGGACTAGATTGGTAGTAGGTGAAAAAATGGGAAAGAGGGTAGGTCCAGGCAGAAATAAAACCACAAGTGTTTCCTCTCTCCCTCCAACATCAATAGACAAATTGTTACAGAGGGCCATTGGGGTGGTGGACACTGAAATTGAGCTTACGGAAAGGCAGTTGTCACTCAGCCCCGATATATTCATTTCACCGTCTGACCCGACCACGCTGACAAATATGAGCCAATTCCAGCAAGTTGATCCCATTATGTCACCCCCTCGGGATGTCCCAACAAAGAAAGCACCGCGCAAGGGTAGATCTGCCACTAACATCCCCAAGAACGCCAAACGCAAACTAACAACTGAGGTCGGACCCAAAAAAAAGAAATTTTGCGAGGGCACCACAGCCGACCAAGGGGGGGGGGGGGCGTTGAGCGAGAACAAAACCGGGTAGTCCTCAAACTGCTAGTGCAGATATGACCTACCCACCGTGGGCAATGAATCTGATGGCAGATTTGCACAATAAATTGAGAGCCACTATTAAAGAAGAACTGGCCCCCCTAACTAGTCGGTTAGATAAATTGGAGAAAGCATTGGCAGCAGGGGACGCAGGGCCAATAGTTCGACAAAACCACTCCACCAGCAAGCCAAGAGGAGGGATTGATATAGGCTGCCAGGCGGATATCCCAAGCATAACACATTCACTTGGGGTGGGGGTGCGTACTCAAGAGGGTCCCTCCACTAGCTACGAGACAGGGGAACTGAGCACCAACAAGGAGTTGAGAAATAGGAGTGTTAGCCTTGAGCCTAGTGCTAAAATCATATCTCCAAATGACAGGTGTCGTGACAAACCTAACCCCCATGTTCCGGATGCCATAAGTAAAAAGTGTAGGCAAACAGCGCAAAATTACATTGTAGAGAGGAATGTGATTGCAAATACACACTTGCCCAATATAAACCTTCCCCCGGCTTGTGCCCCGTACGTAGCTATACTGACAGGAACCCCTCCAATTGCACCCAATGCAAAGGAAACTCAACTTGAACTCAGAAACAAATGCCTATTCTGGCTGGCAAGATACAAACACTTTGAGTATGCCAGAGCTGGGGAGATTATAATGGTCCGAAGAGTAGGGTGGGTGGGAAATCGTCGGAAATCAGAACCAGGGGAGTGTGTAGTTATCAATTTTAAAAATCCTAACACTGCTAGAAATTTATTGAAATCTACCACCAATTGCCATAATGTACCAACAGGAATTAGTCTCCGTCCTTGGACTTCTTCTACCCTCAACATCAAAGGACTATAAGAGATGGTGCATTACCTCCAATCCCAACCATGGGTCCGGGGCCCCTATGTGAGGGAAGTTGGGGCACCCATAACAGGCGTCCCCAATTCAACATCCCGGTGAACAATAGATATGAAAGTTTGGAGGAGGTAGATTGACTGGGGGAGGGGCCGCCCAAAGGAGAGAACCCAGTAACGCTGGGGCAGGACCAAAAGGGCGAAGAAGGGTGTAGCGGGAGGCGACCAATCAGAGGTAGTAGTTCTGATACCGCCCAGTGGATTGGTTCACTAAGAGCTAGGATACAACCGAGAAGGGTCCCTGATGCCACACCCCCTATTCCACCGAGGGGCATAAATAGAGAAGGTGAACCTAGTGGGGCACCCGACAGACATCCTGGGGCCCACCCAGGTGATCTTCCTTCCCCCCGCACCACTGCTTCTGAGGCACCGAGAGGGATAAGAGCACATGGCGGTGGATTGCGGATCCTATCCTGGAATTTGGCAGGACTTAAAAACAAACTGCCCTGCCCAGAATGGGGACATTTTGTGGACAAACAGGACATTTGTTTATTCCAAGAGACCTGGGCGAGGGAAGATTTTCAGCGGATGGGTTTTGCGTCATTTAACATCCTGGCCACCATGGGGGGGAGGGGGAGACCCTCCGGTGGCCTAGCTATATGGGTAGGTACACACCCTGGCTGCAGAGCCGAGCAGATGACATCACCCACAAATGATATCCAATGTGTTTTGCTGTCATTTCCCACAAAGATAAAAATTGCCCTAATTAATGTGTACTCTAGACCCGTGAATAATAGACAAGAATCAGTTGTTATAAACCACTTGGGGCGTTTTATACCAACTTTGGATCTAGTGACGTGGCTGATCATAGGGGGTGACTTCAACTGTCAATTCGAGCCCCTTACTGATCCAAATCATTCTGCGTCCACGGAAGAAGATCTATACTGGTCGATACCTGACCCGCAGATTACTCCGATTAAAGTATGGTCACCATTGGCAATGCAACTCCATTCACTTACTTTAGCTCTCTCCCTGAGGGCATGTAATGGGAGGACTAAATCTGACCACCCGGGCCAGCTCACATTTAATAGAGTAGGGCAGGCCTCCTTACTTGATTACATTCTGGTGGAAACCAGACTCTGGGAAAAGGTCTCTGACTTCTACGTTCAGCAGAGGCATGACAGTGACCATAATGCCCTGATAGTGATCTTAAAAACAGGGGATCTTGGTATATCCAACTCTCCACCCCTTCCTGTAAACGAACCCAGCGCACTAACGCTATCTAACAACAGAAGGAAAGTCAGATGGAGCCACATCCAACACTCTCCCCAAAAGTTGGCCAAAGTCTACCAGTTAGCAATACCAATGATAACCAAAATGTGGGAGGTAGTACAGGCGGAGGTTCTTACATGGGATCGAGATAAGGCATGTAAAATTTGCGAGGAGCTAACTACAAAATTGATTGACGTATTCTATCCGCTGTTGCAGATGAGGGAAAATAAACGACCTAAATTCTCCTGGTTTAATGATAATTGTCGTAAAGCCAAACAGGACCTACTGGATGCGGTGAAGGCGAAGGACAGGCCACAAATCAAACTCGCCGGGCCAGGTACAAAGGGACCATCCAGCAGGAAAAGAAAAACTGGGAATTAGATAGGTGGGAAGCCCTCAGGACAGCCCTGAATGATAAAGATCTGAAAACTTTCTGGGCTTTAGTGAGCTCGGGCGACAGGGAAGGGAGACCGGCCTTAGAACTCAACATAGCGCCCAAAGCTTGGGAGACACACTTTGGGTCACTGTACAACATTGAGGATGGCGGCAGTGTTATCACTGGCACTCCCAGTTTATCCCTGGCGTTCCAACAGGAGGGGGGTTGGGAGATTACTATGTCTGAAGTGGGAAATGCTATCAACAATCTCCATTGCAATAAAGCGCCAGGTCTAGATAAACGTCCGGGGGACCTCTTCCGGGAAGAACCCAAAATCTGGGTACCGTATTTGTGTGCCCTTTTTAATGCCATCCTGAAGGGCATGGATCCCCCCGATACCTGGCGTGGGGCAGAGATAGTTCCCATATTTAAAAAAGGCTGCCCTCTTCTACCCTCAAATTATAGACCTATCAGCTTAATTGACATCACTCAAAAACTGATGGACGGGTCCTCCTGGACCGCTTACAGGGTTGGATGGAGGAGGAGGAGATCCTAAGTCCCTACCAGGCCGGCTTCAGAACAAATATTTCAACCGTAGACCAGATATTCAGATTACAGCTACTTTTCTGGAAAACGGTGACTATAGAGGGTGGCAGCCTCTACCTAATATTTGTCGACCTGAAGTCGGCCTTCGACCTTGTACCCAGGGAGAAACTCTGGAAAGTGCTCAGTGACCTTGGGATTCCACTCTACCTTCTCAATGTGATAGTGAGGCTCCACTCAGGAAACTATGCACAAGTAAGATGTGGAAAATATGGGGAACTCTCCTCACGTTTCCCCGTTAAAAAGGGGGTACGCCAGGGATGTGTTCTAGCCCCCACTTTATTTTGTCTCTACATCAATGGGCTCATAGACCACCTTAAAAACATCAAGAATAACGATGCCCCTAAGTTAGTCTCGGGGAAGGTTCCTGCGTTGATGTTCGCGGACGATACCCTTTTATTGTCAAAATCGCCAACGGGTATACAGCGCATCCTTGATGGTTTTGCAAATTTTTGTAAGATGCGGGGATTGGAGATCAATTTAACAAAGACCAAATATATGGTCTTCAATCCCCCCAAGACGACCCGCCCAAATCCCTCCCTAAATGGTACACTTTTGGAAAGGGTGAGGATATTTGATTATCTGGGTGTTACATTATCAGAGCACTTTGAGTGGGGTCCCAGATGGCCAAAGCAAGACTCAGGTTAACCCAGACCGTGGGTGGGATTATGAAACTGCACAGAACCTCTACATTCAAGCCAGCTGCCCCTGTTGTGGAAATATACAAAGCCCAAGCAAGGGGGGCCACATTATATGGGGCGGAACTGTGGGGGCATTGTTCTACCTCTAATCTCATGAAGGTGGAGAACAACTTCATGAGGCAGTTATTAGGGCTTCCTCGTAGCACCCCCCTAGTATCCCTCCGCATGGACTTGGGCATGAGGCCTATTGATGAAGAGATTGCCCTTAGACCCATCACATTCTGGCGCCGGGTATGGGTGACCCCGGAGTTGTCCATCTATAAAGCCGAGCTCAAGGAGATTTTGTCCATTTCTGCCACCAAGAAAATACCGTGGCTCTGCCACATAAGGGATTTCTCCTCAAGGTTAGGTATTATGGACCTCTGGAAAACCCCTGAGACATCATGTCCAATGACATCTAGGTTGGAACTAGTGCAACATTATAGGCAATCCAACATACTGTCCATACAGGAAAGTCCCACTGGCGGTCGGTTGACGGCAGAGTTCCTACAAGTAAAAGATGTATATAGTAAGGAACACTTCCTGGATGTGATCTATCCCCCAATGGCCAGGAAACTGTATGTGCAGTTTAGACTAGGGAACCTTCCATTATTTGCACGCACTAGCAAATGGGCCATAGAGAATACGGGTGATTGTCCTGTTTGCAACTACAAGGTAGAGTCTGAAATTCATGTACTGTTTTTTTGCCCTGCATATCGATTGCCTCGCAAACGCTGGTTAATCCAAATATGTAGAAACCTAGGCTTTGTGCATTGCTTAGAGGCCTACAGAGTTCTAAAATATGATACGCACCCTCCAATTGTGTTTGCTGTATCACGTTTTTTAAACCATATGTGGCACATACGGCGGGGTTTGTTAAAGTAGTACACCGGGAAGAATTATGTGTCGAAATTGCAAAGGCCCACACCAGTGTAAACACGATTAGGGTACATTGTCCCAGTGTATATATTTTTTCTTTTAACCTTGTAAAAATTTTAGCTTGTGTTTTTATCAGATAGTTGTTTTTACTGGATTCTAAAAATGTTTGAGGACGCCATCTTCTTCACATTTACATCTCTGCAGAGTTTGGAGAATCTCTGCTTAGGAAGTCAATCGTGAGATATGTAACATATAATTGTAAGTGTATATATTTTTTATGTGTTTTACTGCTTGTTGTGCTTTTTTAGTAATGTACTTTTATGGCCCTAGCGGCCGAAATAAAGTTATTGAATGGAATGGAATGGAAATTCTTTAGTGTACCTGCCAGGTATTTCCAATTGACTCAGTCAAAAACTTTGGCTGCGTCGAGAGTTACAATTGACAGGGAAACTCTTTGAGTTATGGTAAGGTCTGTTGAGCCAATTAGAGTGTGCATCAGCTCTCTCATTTGCCTCCCGAGTAGGAAGCCCTTCTGGTCCTCATTAATTAAACTCATCACTACCTTGCACAAACAGGTTGCTAGAATGCTCAGAAAGACTTTATATTCATAATTCAACAGTGACATTGGTCGATATGATTAACACTGTGCAGGGTTTTTACCCAGTTTTAAAATCAGCAAGATGACTGATCATCCCAGTTCTCTGGTAGGGGGGAGCCCCTCAATAGCATGACATTAAACATATCTAGCCAGACTGGGATCACTATCTCTGGCAACAGAATGCAGAACTCATTTGCAGCCTTCCCTCTTTTAAACCTTTTAACTGCAGTCAAGATTTCATTCCCAGTTATTTCACTGCTCAAATATTGCTGCTGCTCAAGAGTAAGTTTAGGCAGATGCTTATCCAGAAACCAATTATCCAGCTCATCCTCATCAACCTCAAACGTTTCTGAATATAGATCCTGGAAAAACTTATGAAATGTCCATTCTACCCCTTCCGTATCCTCCACCATCCTATCCTCCTCTTACTCCCTGATCTTCCTAATATAATTTTGCATTCTATCCATCCTACCCTTCCATGCCAACAGCTTTCTGCAGCTCTCATCCTACTCGTATTTCCTCAACTTACTAGCCTCCCACTGCTGTAATTCTTTCCCCTCCAACTTCAGCTTAAACTTCAGTTGCAGATCCTCCAACTTTCATTCCAGACTTTTCCTGCTCTCCCATGAATATGAGTTGCTTTCAATTGTGTTTCTATTATAGCAATCTCCTTTTCCATTGGTAGTACCTGCATCCTTTCTTTCCTATTCCAAGTGATCGAGGAGTTCTTCAGTGCCCCCCTTAAACAGGCCTTAAAAGCATTCCACACTATGTGAATAGGGCGGATGTCATATTCTACCCAAAGAAATCCCCTGAGTCGTCCTCTATCTCCTGAATAATTCCCGGCTGGAGAAATAATCTTCTATCAACAGTCCATCTCACGAAGTTATGCAGGACATCTCTGGGAGCAAAAGCCAGTACCACAGTCTAGACCTACCCACCCTCTCAACCACCCCAGCTCTCCGTAATAGCAGACCTCATCTCGTCGTCACTGAGCACCGTGATAGTGCCAAAAAAATGGAAGCACGCCATCGTGAAGCCCTTGCTCAAAAAGCCGTATCTTGATCCCACGGTATTAGGGAATTTCCGCCCCATTTCACTGCTCCCCATTTTAGGTAAAGTCACTGAGAAACATGTTAATAGCATAATCTCACAATTCCTGGAGGAGAATATTGTTTTGCACCAGTCCGAGATGGGGTTCCGTCCTGAACACACCACAGAATCTGCTCTCCTCCTAGTCGCTGAGAAACTTAAAATGATACTGGACCAGGGGGAGCTGCCACCATCCTTATCCTTGATCTAAGCATGGTGTTTGATACCGTTGATCACAGTATCTTAATACACAGACTAGGGGAGATCGGAATTCAGGACAAGGCCATCTTATGGCTAGTATCCTTCCTAAGAGAAAGATCATTCCAATGCATGGAATCTGGCTTCTTCGCAGACATGCTCGCTGCCCCATACAGAGTTCCTCAGGGTTTAATGTTTACATGAGCCCACTTGCATAAATTGTAAAGGAGTTTGAACTGTCAATTGTGTCCTATGCGGATGATACACAATTGGTGGTCTCAGTGTCTGATGCAACTAACTCAAATCATTTGCAGCTAGTCCCATGCATGGAAAAGATAGCAAACTGGATGGCCAAGTGTAGTCTAAAGCTCAACGGTGAGAAAACTGAGCTTATGTTCCTGGGTAACTGCACAGGCCCTTGGAACAGGATCAGCTGGCCTGATAACTGGTGTGCACCCCCTGCCCCCAAGCCCTCAGTCAAGAACTTGGGGATGTGGCTAGACCAGACTATGCATACCCAAGCAAAAAACTCTCAGCTGCCTGCTTCGGTATTCTACGCATGAGCCGTAAGATCATAGACCTTCTCCCAGATCAGGCTCGGAGAACAGTGATCCTGGCACTAGTGGTCTCAAGACTGGACTACAGTAACTCACTGTACTTAGGGGCCCCCAAACACGTAGTCAACAGGCTTCAGGTTGTCCAAAATGCGGTGGCCAGGTGCTACTGAGAATACCCAAGCACGAGTCAGTGAAAGCCTCCCTGAGCAATCTCCACTGGCTACCTATCCAACCCAGGGTCGAGTTCAAGGCCTTCTGCCTAGCCCACAAAGCTATGCACAGCAGGGGTGCAGCCCTGTTACAGGCCCTCATTTCTCCATATTTCCCCAACAGGTAAGCTCAGGTCCTCATCTGATTTCCTTATGAGTACTACGAGGATAAAAAGAGCCATATGGGAAGGGAGATCCTTCTCTCATTTGGTCCCAAAACTCTGGAACTCTATGACCACGGAATTGAGACTCCTAAAGGACATACGTAGTTTCCGGAAGAAACTCAAACCCTGGCTCTTTCCATGATTGCGCCTCTACACCTCCTTGCCCCCCTCTCTGCAGCGCTGGGAAGCCCTTGGGCAGCTATGCGCTCTATAAATCACATAAACATAAACATAGCTGCATGCTTGTTGGAAATTGAAGCTTTAGTAATAAAGCTGCGTGATCAGATATGTAGATAGAGAGATGCTCTATATCCATAATTCTTTCTGCCTCACCACAATCTACAAAAAGTAGTCAATCCTTGAGTAGTGACCATTCTTCTTGCTATAGAAGACTTAATTACTATGGCTCCCCTTTACCCTGTGCCACGCATCTCAGAGGTTCAGGTTTTCCAGCATTGATAGAAAATAAGCCCTCATCTTTGGTGAGTTAATTTGCGTGTGGGCTGAGGACCTATCTAAGTTATTGTCCAGTAAGATGTTAAAATCTCCACCTTAGATGACAGGGCTTTGAATTCTACCAAAAAAGAGAAAAGGGTTGACAATGATGAAACATCATCCATGTTCGAACCATAACTAGCTATGGTATACAAGCTTTGAGGGGCCTTAATCTCTGCTACTATCCAACGCCCACCTTCGCTAGCTTCATATCTCACCACTTGCACGATTTACCTTAACCAGTATGGCTATCCCCTTTGTACAATGTTGCTGGTCTGTAGCCACTATGCTACTATGAGTCTCCTGCAGGAGAATGACTCGATGTGAACTATCTCTCAGGTAATGAAGAACCAAATGCTGCCTCCTTCTTTCCCTCAACCCATTAACATTCCAACACAAAATTTAAAGGGGTCCACCCCACTGCTGATCATCCCTTCTCCCCATAATCCCCAGAACTAATCCTAACCAAATTACTCCCAGTGATTGTGACCCTACCTACACTAAACTAAATGAGGACTTTTTTCTTTTTCTCCCTATGCTTCCACCTCATATGCTCCCCCCCAGGGAACCCTCCCACTCCTACCTCTTGGCATTCTTTGCCAATTTGAGCTTGCACCTGCGGGAACCAATTGTGTAACAGTTAGTTCTGTCCCTGAATTAACACTTACGTTTACACCACTTAAATGCCTCTGGTCGCATTCTGGGCAATAACGTTAGCCACCTCTTTTGGGGCCAGGAAGCTGTGCATTTTGTTAGGCCACATAACCTTAAGGACTGCTGGGAACCTTAGCTGAACCACCGCCCCCATTCTTCTAAGGTCCTCCATATGCTTACTCAGCTCCCAGTGACTGTCTTCGGTGACACAAGAGATATCAACCTAATTTTGAATGCAAGCCCTTGGACCTGCAAAGACCTTTCCTTCAAGGTCGCACACAGGATTTTCTCTTTGACTACGTATGAATGAAAATTAACCATGATCTTCCCAGGCATCCTACGCCCTGGATTTAGCTTAAAGGGGTTGTGATGTACTCTTTGAATTTTAGCTTCTAAATCTAAAGAGGAGGCCACCTGAGGGAAAGCCTCAATTAACAGATCTATCACAAACAGCTTAGCATCAACCCCATCCCCACCTTCCTTACAATCCAAAATTCTGATATTATTCCTTCTTGAGCTGTTCTCTAATCTCTCCAGTTTCTCTGACAGCTCCTTTTCCCTGTGCCTCAGCCGAGCGTCCTCTTGCGTGTTCCCGCTCACAGCTAAACTTAGCTCCCGAACCCTACTTTCTAATACGGCCATGGGCCAGACTTGACATTTTCTCCTCCAAACTTAAGCAAATTGCCTGTATCTCTCTTTGGTTTGCTTCAGAGGTTGAGAAACTCTCTTTAATTTCTCGCGACAACTGACTAAACATCTCCTGAACTGCTCTCCAGCTGACCGAGTCACTCCCACCGCTAGAGGCTGCCTGATCCAGCAATGAGAGCTGTATGGGCAGAATAGACCCCTTCTCTGGCCCATCTACCCTTCCTGCCACTCCTCCACTTCCACTTTCACTACCTTGCAGTGGGCTCATTCCACCCAATAGTATGAATTTATTTGTGATGTGTATATCTGGGTGTATTATGGGGTATCTACATCCACTTCTACCACTGTCTCCGTTTGAATCTTATACTCCACACCATTGTCCTGATTTGGCACCTTCCCTCCCTCCCTACCCTGAGGTCTCTTCACTACTCATAGTATTTACTTTGAAGAAAGACCTCAGCGAAGGTGTTATTCTATGGCATGTAGTGCCTATATAGCAAGTTCTATCCCTTAATACAGGGTCCTTCCTTGTTAGCTCTTTATTGAGGGGATTCTTGGGATGTTGTAGGTGACCCCTGCCTGCTGCTTAGCCTGATAGCTACACTTCAGTTTCCCAGCCACAGTTCGAAGACCAGAATCACCTTGCAGTAAGGTCTTTGACCTTAACCTAAACCGCTTGCCAAATGCCTCATCCCCTATGGCCGGCTTGACTATTATGTACCGGTTACCAATATCCTTGTATTCTCCTGGTCTGACCCCTGGGCCCCCAGATGCAGCTTTACCCTCACACTTCCTCTCAACTTCCATAAGCTTCACTTATGCTTCATTAATCATCCATTTTTCCCTTTCTTGGCTCCTCAACGCTCCTCCACTGATCCTGCTGTGTACTGGCTCACTGTGTCAAATCCAACCCGCATCAGCCAGAATACCAAGGCTTGTGCTGACTCTGCCAGTGCTATCCTCGCCAAAACTGCTTCTGTGTTGAGGATGGACTTGCTGAGCCCCTCTGAGGCTATGGAGCGCACTTGTCAGAGAGAACAATTGCAGCTCAGTTTGCCCGGACATCAGCCCCTGAGAAAAACCAGAAGAGAGAAAAGCGCAGCCCTGAGCAGAACCATAACCAAGGGAGAGACAGGAAACACCACTGTTTCTCGCAGCTCTGTGATTACCAGAGGTGGAGCTACCGACTCGCTACGCTAACTGGCCACCATGTTACCTCCAGAAGTCAACAATGTAATCACTTGTTAAGGGTAATAAGGTGTTTGTCTATGGGAGAGATAGCCTTACAGAAGTGAAAAATGACTTAATGAGTTTTACACTGTCAGGACATATAAAACTTAAGTACCCATGTCCTACTTTTTAAATACCATGCACCCTGTCCTATGTGCCTTTAGGGGCAACCCTAGAGGTGACTTATAAGTATTGAAAAGGAAGTTTAGGCTTAGCATGATGTTTATTTCGCCAGGTTCAAATGGCAGTTTAAAACTGCACTACATGCTGCAGTGGCATGCCTGAGACGTGTTTTACAGTGCTTCTTTAGTGGGTGGCGCAATGAGTGCCTCAGCCCACTAGAAGCATTTAGTTTACTGCCCCTGGGTAGTACCATTTACTAGGGACTTATAAGTGAATTAAAAGTGCCAATTAGGTATAGGCAAATGTTGCCATCTTTAAGTGAGAGAGAGCACATGCACTTTACTGTTAGTTAGCAAGGGTAAAGTGCTCAGAGTCCTAAATCCAACAAAAACTAGTTCAGCAAATTTTGGAGAGCAAATGGCTATATCGATTAGTAGATTTCCTATGCAATGTAAATGGAATGTAGTTTAGTATATGTAATTCTGCATCAGGTGTCTTTAAAATGTGCAAGAGTAGTAATTAGTAGGACATAACGCTGAAAGCAATAAAGAATTTATTGATTGATCAAGGTCAGCAAATTAATATGGAGTAGAGGCAAAAAAGTCTGGGGGAGTACTACGCTAAGGAAGTCAGGTCTAAAATCCTGCATCACAAATTTGTAACTACTTGGGAATTTGCAAACCTTCTCAAAAGCACTTCATTCTTTCACCTTGTCACCCAATTTGGATCTGGCACATGGTTATTTCAAAAGGCTACCCTAGGGCCCTATGAGACCAGCTAATTCAGCCTATGTGCAATGCAAGAAGGGTGCTATTTGTGTTAAAAAACAGTGTTTAAGGAAAAATCAGAAATCAACATTTTACTTAAGCTTACACAAATATTATATATTGTACCTTTGGTCGGATTAGAAAAATTAGTGTAAATAACCAATGTAGATGTACTGTACACAAACACGTGACCTATGTTTGAGTACGTTACACACGTATCAAGATGTATGGGAATACCCAAAATGTAGTTCATTATATACCTATTTAGTTTACGTAACTTAATCAAATCCTTTGTGAATGAAACATAGTGACCCTAACAATATTTTAACAAATGCTGCGCTTAATTAAATCTGATACACAACAACATAAATGTCTATGAACAACTGAATGAACAATTTTCCTCTACTAGGTTTTAGACTAGCTTATATTTTGTTGAGTCTGTTACTACAATTTCCCTTCACTCATATGTCTAAGTGAACAAATGTACATAAGGAGAACGTTTGCAATTACGGGTAGACCCTGTTTTTCAGAACCAACATTGCATTTGATATTGCAACATTGAGATTAGTAATGGTGATTGCATTGAAATACAGGAGTCAAACATTTTCCACAACACTGAAATTACAAAATTTTCTGTGAAATCAGAAATAAACAATGAAAAGCCAAGCAAAGTGCCATATGGTGTTATCATCATGGCAGCCTAACAGCATTGATTTAGTCAAACTTTCATTGAAATGTCTTACATTATCAATTCTTGGTAAAGCCATGTGGCTTTAAAATTCCAGGAGCAATAGTTAAAATAACGGTTCAGAACAAACAATAAATAACTGCCACCAAACAAAATTCTTTCTTGTGAGCAGGGCCAGACTGGGGAACCAAAAGAAGCACTTCAAAAAAGCTCAAACCAGCACTGTTCCCTTTGTCTTGTGCACTCTCTCTTTCCATCCATTCATTTTCTCTATCCTTTCTCTTTTCTCCCTTTCTGATTCCTTTCGCTCTGTGTTGGAAATGGTCCTTTCTGCAGGGACATCCCCATACTTTTTGCCTTTCTCCTCCACATTTTGCTTAATTCGTTTTTGTTGGCCTTAGTACTCTGAGCACTTTACCACTGCTAAGCAGTGCTAATGTGCATGTGCTCTCTCCTCTAAACATGGTAATATTGGCTCATACCCAACTGGCATATTTAATCTACTTATAGTAGAGTGCACTACATGTGCCCAAGGCCTGTAAAGTAAATGCTACTAGTGGGCCTGCAGCACTGATTGTGTCACCCACTTAAGAAGCCCTTTAAACATGTCTCAGGCTTGCTATTGCAGAGCCTGTGTGTGCAGTTTAAACTGCCATTTCGACCTGGCAAAATCAACCTTTTTCCAGGCCCAAACCTTCTTTTTTAATACATATAAGTCACCCCTAGGGTAGGCCCTGGACAGCCCTGAGGGAAGTGTGCAAAGTATTTAAAAAGCAGTGCATGTGCTTTTAACTTTTACATGTCCTGGTAGTGAATACATCTTTAATTTGTTTTTCACTACAGCAAAGCCTTTCTCTCCCATAGGATAACATTTGGATTACCTAATTACATTTTATAGGAGTAATCTCCAAATGGGAAGATATGATTGATTCAAGTTTGGTGTCTCTGGAATCCAAATTTTAAATCCTAACTTATGGTGAAGTCAGATTTAAATTACAATTCTGAAAATGCCACTTTTAGAAAAGTGGCATTTTTTGCTTTAGTCATTTGGTACCTGTAGCCTGTCTCTGATCACATGTCGGGGTGGGTGGCAGTTGGGCTTTATGTATTCCGCCTAGACATCAACACACAATAGGAGCTCAGGTGTGACTTGATGGGTCATCCTGGCAGGATGGGAGGGGGGAGCTGGACCCAGCCCCACACCTGAATAGTCTGTGTCCTGTCTCCACACAAAGGGCTGCATACCTGCCTGTAGTGAGTCTGGAGGCAGGGCAGTGCCTCGGTGCACTTCAAAGACCTATCTTTGAAGTCTCCCTCACTTCAAAGCCACCACTAGGTATAAGTACTGGAACTCAGACACCACCACTTCAGTACACTTCTGGACCTATCGATACTCTGCCAGGACTGCTGTGCTGCTAAAGGTCTGCCACTCTGATGGACTGCATTCTGCTGGACCCCCGCTTCGCTGTGCTAATCTGCTGCCTGCTGCCCTCTTGCCTGCATGAGAAGAACTGGATCTGCTTCTCTTGAGCCCAGAACCCAGAGTTACTCCAAGGGCTAGTTGGCTGGCCTCCTGATCTGAAGCCTCAGGGACATAACAGGCTTCCAACCCCTGCACATGGCCAAGTGGTGCCACCCCAGTCCTGGACCCTTGGAAGTGCCCCTAAGGTGCTTGCCAGCAGAACCAACGCATGTTCTCTGCTGAGCATCTCATCCCAGAGTGAAACTGATGCATCTACTCTGCTGCGTGATGCATCCCCAAGCAGAACCAATGCATCTCTTCGGTTAAGCTGCAAATCTGCGAGCAGAACCAACGCTACTGCATGGATTGGACCCGTTACAAAAGACTTGCATCACCGTCGCCTCCTGCATCTTGTGACCAACGCATCACCTTTGGAACCACCTCTGTGCAATGATTTTTCCAGAGCAAGCTCCTCGCATCCCTCGTTGATGGCAGCCTTGTTGATAATGCTGGAACTCCGCATCAGAGCTTCACTACTCATTGGAACTGACGCACCAACTAGGCTGCACCTCACATCCTCAACACCGGACTTCCCATGGCAAGCCCCGTTGATGGGATGTTCGTCGTAACAGGACCTCGAACTGCAGCTCTGCAAAATCTCGGAGCGGATACATGACCTCGGCTGCATGACATCTCTTTGACGTGGATCCACACAACACTCTGCATCCAGGATTTAAGGTACTTTGTTCAGTGGGCCTAACTGGGTCCTTGTAGCTGTCCTGTGCTCCATCGCGGTCAGCCTGAACTTGTGACTTTGTCAATTATAAACTTTAACAATCAATATCTTCGGTTCTACTAATTTGGTTTTTGTCAGTTGGTCTTGTTTTCTTTATTAAAGTCAGATTTATTTTTCTTACTTGATGTGGGATTCTTTGTGGGGTGTTTTCACTGTTTTTCTGTTTGAAGGTATGCCCAAATACTTTACACATTGCCTCTAAGTTAACCCTAATTGTTCTGTGCCAAGCTACCAGAGCGTGAACACAGGTTAATTTAGGATTTGCCTGTCTTTTACTCTGACAAGGATTGTGTTTGCTACTTGAACAGGGCTCAGACCCCAGTCAACTAGTAACCCAGTTTCTAACTCCCTAACTTCCCCTTTCCTCCCTCTCTCTAGCTCTCTCTTCAGGCCTCCCCATGCCTTTTGCAAGTAACCTAGGAGAGAAGGGGAAATTGACAGATGCCCAGGGGCAACCCAGTGCTTTCAATAAAAGCCTACAAAGGCTCCAGCCCCCTGGGAAAATGACCAGTGAAATAAAAGGCCTGTCTGGTGCTGCTTGTGAGTCTAGTATTTTCTGGTGTTCATCATACCCGAAAAGTCAGTTGTGCCTCATTTATGAAAAGTGGCGCATCACTGGTTGAAAACAGCGATGCAACACTTTTTATTGTGCCCTCCTTGCGACACCTTGGATGCGCCGTATTTACAGTACGACGCTCCATATTACAATGATTGACCAGATGCATCAGGAATTCTGACGTTTCTGGTGGCGCAGTAATGACGCATTGCTGGAGTGTGACAGAAAACTGATGCAATTCCAGCAATGTGTTGTTAGACATGGGCGAGTCGCATGTAAAAGGGCCTGAGTCAGTCCTTATGCCTGCTGTGAAGCATGCGCAAGGATTTGGCGCAGTGAACTCGTCGAAGTGGAGCAGTGAAATCTCTTAGATTACGAGCCTTTTTTACAGGGCAACACCCACCCACCCTGCATACATTATACCTGACGCAGGTATAATATAGCGCAGGAGTTTACAAAGTGACGCATCTGCCTAGATGTGTCACTTTGTAAATATGGCGCAGTGTGGCACATTGTTTATGCCGCCGCAGAATCACAATAAAGTGACGCAACGGCGGCATAAGGCCTCATAAATTAGGCCCAATTGTCTTCAGTGCTTTTTGGTTCATTGTTAACTATGTAAAGCTAAATAAAAGTTCCGCTTGCTCTTAACACGTATCTACTTGTATCCGCATCCTGCTCTGCGCACTGTTGTGGTAGATTAACACATTTATGCAATGTCTGCAAGGCAGTCACGGCTGTGCATAAAACCAATTTACTTGCAAAACAAAATGTCCATATTTCATTAGCATTTTAAGTGCAACAGGAAAATAATTAGCTCATAATACACCGTATAACTAAGTCACTGGAGCAAACGGAATCAATAAAACAACCATTTTGAGATCATTCTCTCTCTTTTCATTAACAGCTCCTGTACAAACCGGGAATCAACTCAAGCGCGTGCAGGCCTGAACTAAGCCTCCCTTAAATATGCAAAGTAGTATCTCCTGTCGTACTGCATAGTTCTTACCGGTAGCCAGGGTTAAAATATTAATATGACTCGCTTTACAGAAGCCACATGCTGTTTAAACGATTAGGAAGCACATATATTAGTATTCACGCGTGCACATGAACTCTAATCATAAGTAATGCGTTACTGGGAGTCGGCAGGATAAATGACCCGGAAGAATAATAATGTCAAAGAAACGCTCGTGAGAAATTTGTAGGACATCCAGAGTCAATGTTAAGTCTGAAAATTAATGTGCTCCTTTTTCTGCTCAACTGGCCATCAGGTCAACATCTATTGGTGAAAGGTAAAAATAATTTTTAAATGTTCATCGGTAAAAATGAAGCGAAAAAAATGTTGGGGCATATCATCAAGGGCATTATCGCCGCTTTAGCGGCACTTTTTGCCGCTAAAGCGGCGATATTCCTATCGCCCTATAAACAAGGCAGCGCTAACATGCATTAGCGCATGTTAGCTGCCGAATTCCCAACGCCTGGCATCTCAGCGATAAACATCGCTAATGAGATGCTAAGTAGGCGTGGCTAGGAAAACTACATGGGGAATTATCGCTAAGGCAGCTTCGCGATATTAGCAAAGAGCCTTAGCGAGAATAATCATCGCGCTAACTCTGCCTTAACGCAGGAATTTAACGTCTGTTAAATTCCTGACTAAGGCATTGCTAACATGGGAGGTGGATTATGGTGATACGACCACAGGGTCGTATCACCAAGGCTATCGCCGTTTTGAGTGCAACATCGCTGGTTTTCCAGCGATGTTGGCCCATTTCCCTGGTTAGCGCTGGAATATTATCGCCCTGGAGTAACGCGTTGTTGATAACGCGCTAACCGGGCGATAAATTCCAGCGATGGACGGCGCTAAATATAAAAGCGCTAAGCGCGCTTTGCGATATTTATCGCCGTATGTTGCTGATATGACCCGTTGTTTCCTAATTTTAGTTAAATTATATTTTAGAAATAATAAATTCAAACAGTTTACTTTTAACCTTTTCCTCACACTCTGCTACCCTTACCGCAGCTTCTAGGTCACCTGCAGGGCGTGTTGGACAGGTCAAGTGAGAATGTCCTATAAGGGAGAGAAGGGTCGCACATTTACAAAGGTAGGCTGTTGAGATTTTGAAAAAAAGGTACACGTAACAGCACACGTTGAGTTCAATGATGGGCGATACCACAGACAAGAAGCAGGCCCACAGTATTGCGGTGACCGGTGGGCACAGAATGATATATTTGACAACACTGATCCAGAAAACTTACCAAACACTCATCACAAGTGTGTGCCAGGAACAAGGAGCGTGTAGCTCGCAGGTACTTTATGGTGAAAGGCAGGCAAGGGGTGATGGGTCGATGCGCCGCACTGTGGTTGGCATGCTCAGCCTCCATAATCAGAAGAAGGAACAGTTCTGCTGCTGTCTGGCACCAAAGTAAAGATTGATATGCCATTCCCCAGAGGAATGAGAAAGCAGTCAAGGACCCAAGCTTGGCTGCTGGGAAACAGTGCAAACGGCGGCCATGGCTATAGAGAATTCATAATATACAATACTATGTATCATTGTTAAACGTGACTGACATTCGTTCTTGGAACAAGCTCATGGAATGACCCAATTGACTGACTTAAGGGTTTTGTATATGTGCCGACATTTGATTGATTTTCAGAACATGTTGACTTTGTACGGATGAACACGTTAAAAACAATATCAAAGAAAATAATCTTTTAAACTTCGATATAAAATTGAAACAGGTAAAAAACAATGTACTCACCTCTGATATTTTGGTCAATTACATTTTTGTAGTCTCTATATTTGGAGCAAAACATTATGGTCAGACAATACTTTTAGTCAATATTGAGGTGGGACATCTAGTGGGTCAATGTCAATCAATTTGAATATGAGCTACAAATCAATCAAACGCTGGCACATATTCAAAACCCTTAAATCAGTCAATAGGGTTCTTAAAAAACGAAACATTCCATGAGCTTGTTCCAAGAGCAAATGGCATACAGTTTACCAATAATATATTGTATCTTCATTTGGCAGTCACAAACCTAGTTGGCTGGACAGCTAACAGGATCGAGAGATCATTGTGGCCTGTGTAAATGGTGTGTGCCTTTGAGCTTGCACCCTCTGTGTTCATCTTGAATCTCTGGGGTCAACGTAGCTGTATTAGTTTCTTAAACATCTGTAACATGATTGTTTATATTTATAATTTGGCCATACGTACTCCCAGTAGTAGTAGTATAATGCTTTATTTCGATCATAGACCATCAAGCAAGACATTAGTTAAAATAGATGAAGTTAAAAATACAGTAATCTAAAAAACGGGACACGTGATCCACAGGACAAGCTCAATATAACGGTCCACATCGAGGATAAGCATATACAGAGCAAGAATGTTTCAATAAATAAGTTTAAGTATACAATAAAATAGGAACAAGATCAAATCATCCAAAATAGATGGGACTTTCCATGACATATGTCTCAACATTCTGTAAAATTAATTAAGCATAGTAAAAAGCCCAGGCCAAATTTATGAACTACCTACGATTGCTCATGTCTAGATAGCACCACGTATTATTGCATCTTTACAGGAGAATGACCGAAGAATGTATGCATCAAACAGTAATCACACGCAACGTTTTTCTTAGTCTAAAGTACAATATTAATTTATACTATAAAGGTAGGCCTAGCCGTTTTCTGGTCACACCTATAGTTAATATGAACATGCTCATACAAAAAAACGAGTAACAGCTAGTGTCTGTTCTCATGATGCAAAAGGCTGAAAGATAAGGCTTGAAAACAACGCTGGAACCCCAAATTCCGGCAATAGTGTTTTAGCCATTTCGCTCTATGACCACAATACAGGGGACAGCAGATTAGAACATGTTCGGTAAATTCTATGCAATCAAGGCAATAAGGGCACTTATTCCTGACATTTGATGCAGTGCTCTCCTTCCCCCACTTACAGGTGAAATTGTTAAGTGTTAGAGTACCATACCTGAATTTAATAAAGAGGATTTGTCCCATTAGGGCATGATCTCGTCCATGTAAGATTCAAAATGAGGTGTTGGTTTAATAGATAAAAACATGCCCGTAAGACTATCACTATTGACTGTTTGGTGAAGATTAAAATGTATGTACTCCCAGAAGTATTTCTTTAAAAGGACCTTTGAAGCAGAATTAATACTCAGGGGTTCAGTCCACAGTTCTCCCAAACCGAATTTAAAAAGCCACAGTTTGACGTGTGCCAACCAAGAGGTGGCCGTATTCTTATCCAGCTGAATGAGATCAAGGAGGCCTTCATGATATGAACACAATTCATGGGTGGACCAGATTCTAGCCTAGTAAGCCAATGGACTTAAGATGACTAGGTCACTGATCCTATTAAGGGCTAAATCATAATACACAGTGACAAGTGCTGTAGCTAGCGGCAAGGAGAGTATATATCTTATAAAGTGATTTTCGCGAATTGACAATTGATCAACAGAGGCCATTCCCCAAACCTCCATCCCGTATAGGGCAGCTGACTTAACTGCCACCCTATAAATTTCTACAGCGAGAGAAACTGTCCTCTGTTTGGAAGCCCTATACATTTTCCCGATTGCAGCTGCTTTGTGCTCAATAAAGGACTTGCTTTTCTCTATGTGGGAATGCCACGAGAGAGAACTACTGATTCTTTTGCCCAAGTAGTTGAAGAATTTAGCTTCCTCTAGTACTAGGCCCCCTAGACTCAGTTTCCCCCTGAAAGATCTGTGTGGCCTGATATACATACACTTAGTCTTGGCGACATTAATCTCAAGCCATAAGGTTGCAGAAATCCTGCAACTTCTGGATTCCTGCAGGTGTCCTTGAGATAAGCAACGTGTCATCTGCAAACAATAAACTGGGTATGGGAATACCGCTGAGTTTAGGGGCATCATGAGTGAACTCCAGAAGATAGTCAAGTGCACCGTTTATAAACAGTGGGAAAAGGGTGGGTGCAAGGACGCATCCCTGCCGAACCCCACGTGTAACCTTTATTCTTTCCATTAGTTCCCCATTTGGCCCCCACTGGGCTTGAGCAAAGTTGTCTTTATGTGGTCTCATTAAGATCTCCAACAGGTGTGACAGAGCCCCCATGTACCTGAGGCAGTCCCAGAGATTACATCTTGGGACCAGATTAAAAGCAGCTCTCAGGTAAATGAAGGCTACGTATAAATGCTCCTTCAGGATCCCAATATATTTCCAGAGGATCATAGAAAATCTAAAAATCTGGTCTATTGTTCCCACCCTAGATCTAAACCCTGCCTGAAAGGGTGAAATAATTTATTATCAATGATCCACCCCTGGAGTTTGTCAAGAACCTGATGAGAGAACACCTTTTGTAATATATCAATAGGGCTAATTGGCCTATAATTACTGGGCTCTGATCTGGTGGCCTTTTTATAGATAGGTATAATCACAGCACCACTCCAAGTATCGGGTAGGGGAGCTTCGGCCATGATGGCATCTGACAAGATGCTATTGTAAGGGGTCCATACATCGACCTCAGATCGATACAGATCACCCGGAATGTAATCCAGACTGGGGGCTTTCCCAAGCTTCAGGGCCTGGATTGCTACCCTGGTGTCTTCAGGTGAAAAGAAATCACCCACTTGGTTGGATAGATCACCATCGCCCCAAGAATCTGATTCCCAGTAAATATATGTATCATCTGTACGCATTTCAATACAAGAGAACATGTTTAGTGCATGTCTTTCTCTAGTAATGTATGCCTCCCAATATTTTGAAGAGTTATTCAAATGATTGGACTGTTTCTGTAAATCTTTTTAATGATCAAGCCAGAGGTGTAGAGTATGCATATCTCACAGAATAACATCAAAAGAAGACTGTGTGACCAGAATAGTGAATGCTCCTCCATTAGCTGGGTTTTACTTTGGTAATTAGATAAGTGTGTGTTTGTGTTCACTACCATAATTAACAAGTATTTAATATGCAAATGTTAATGCAATGAATAATCAATATTTGAACAATTTACAGCAAAAATTAAGAACTGCCAGAACATATTTGATGCAAAAGGACATAGGACATATATTTTGCCAACACTTTCAATATGATTTTCGAGTAAAGCTTATATTTCAACACATCATATGGTATGTGAATTATTTTGGTCTTATTTAGCTGCCCTTTTCAAACGCTGATATTTATTTACTTGCAAAGTCTTCTCGGTTGTGTGGCAGAATATCACATACAGAATTATTGCTTGATATAAATAGCATGTCTTAAATATAATTTGCAAAAATATCCTCTCATTGGTGTAGATTTTCTATTATTAATGCCAATGGAATAATAATTTGTCATTGGTATTTGAATTCTTGGCTGTCAAGCAGGACTTGATACTTTAATGTCAAAAAAGATCTTCCCAGCCCCCTTGCATACTCCGTCGGGTTCAAAGGTGTAATCTCTGCCCATTCAGGTCAGCCTATTGTTTTGCTCCTAAGGACCAATATCACACCTCATTCATGCCTGTTTAAAAGCTAATTAGTGGATGGCTGAAGTGGGAAAACAAAATGCTGATTTAGCTTCCAGGGGCTTAAGTTAAGGCAGATCAACAATAACTTTTTAAAATGCACCTTTCTGTAATATTTCCGACTTCATCATTGAATTGGATTTTTAACAACTATTAAATATTCTTGTTTAACAAATTTTTCAGCTAATCCCATTCCCAAAATATGGGATTAGTATTTTTATTGCAAAGTGTTTCCCTATGCAACATCCAAATCCGCTATAGAGAAAATAGCTTTGAGGGTATTTCACTGTAAGGACATGTTTAACATTAAATTTCCATATGTTATACTTTTAAATACCGTTGGCACTTGCCTCCATGGGCAATAAGGCCTACTTAGGAGTGACTTGTAAATATTGAAAAGGAAGGTTTAGGCCTAGCAAAAGCATTTATTTTAACTGATCGAATTTGCAGTTAAAACCTGAACAGCCAGGCTACTGCTGGCAAGCATGCAGTCATGTCTACATTACTACAGTAGAGGATGGTACAATGGGTGCTTCAGTCCACTTCTGACATTTAACTTACAAGTCCTGTGTGCACCTTGGTACCATATACTAGGGACTTATAGGTAAGCTAAATATACCAATCAGGAGTACACCAATGTTACAATGTTAAAAGGAGGAGTACAAGCACTTTACCACTGGCTAGCAGGGGTTACATTCGCAGAGTTCTGTAGCCAGCAAAAATAGGATTCAGCAAAAAGGAGTGACCATGAAAAAATGGCAAATTTAACACAGGCAGGCCCCCTGCAACCAAAAACTGGGGTAGAATAATCAATATTTTGATGGTCTTTCCTGCTCAGGTAATGGAATATGGAACATTTGCCTCTTCTGCAGTGGCACGTCTCTGTTCTATACCCCTCTGAACGTACCTGTAACCCTATGTCACCATCCTCCTCACCCATTTGTCTGGGCCATGGGACACCCTTCTCCTCATCTGCAGAACCCATTGTAGGCTCCTAACCTTAGTTTGCTCATAGATCCCAGTATGCACATAGTAATAGGATGGACAACAAGGTGATGTGGCCCATTCTGCCCCTAGGTTAGACTTCTGTACCCAATCTAGTCTAATCTCTGCTCACAAGGACAGCAACCAACAGAGTCCACTGACAGCTGTCGGTGTCAAGAAGCAGTCCCTTGGCCATCCACTGACACATGAAGGTTCCAATTTGGGGCCTTCGGCAAGCCCCACCTCCAGCTGTGGAGCTGGTAAGGAATCCCCCACTTGCTTCTGAGATCTCAGCCACCTCATAGCTTTCTCAGCACTGGCGGCTACACCCTCAGGTGACAGACATCCTTCTTCCACTCTTAGTTCTGCCAACTCAGGGATGGTTTGCTGAGACTGGCCTCTCAGTTCAGGGTCTGTACAGTGAGACTGGACAGGTACTTGGCAGTCCAGGCCTACCAGGGGGATCACAGCGATACAAAAGGGGATGATGGACGGAACGTTTGAGCCAATCAAACACTCACCCCCAGTCAACTGATCTGGGTTTAATCCATCATCATTCTTTAGCTCACTCCACCACACCAGTTCAGACATGGCCATATGCAAATCAGTCTGACCCTGTGCCTCATGGGAACAGTCCAGCCCGAACTGCCAAGCCATGTCTTCCCTGGACCGGAAACAAGCATCCTAGGACCGGTTTCTGGCATTCCAGCCGTCGTCAGCCAGGCTTGCTTGAATCCAGTGGCAAAGTGAGCAAGGGACCCACGTCTGGGCATACCCCCGCCAACTTAGGGCGAACAAGCGATACAAAGGGGATGATGGACGAGACGTTTGAGCCAATCAAACACTCACCCCCAGTCAACTGATCTGGGTTTAATCCATCATCATTCTTTAGCTCACTCCACCACCCCAGTTCAGACATGGCCATATGCAAATCAGTCTGACCCTGTGCCTCATGGGAACAGTCCAGCCCGAACTGCCAAGCCATGTCTTCCCTGGACCGGAAACAAGCATCCTAGGACCGGTTTCAGGCATTCCAGCCGTCATCAGCCAGGCTTGCTTGAAACCAGTGGCAAAGTGAGCAAGGGACCCACGTCTGGGCATACCCCCGCCAACTTAGGGCGAACAAAGCGATACAAAGGGGATGATGGACGGAACGTTTGAGCCAATCAAACACTCACCCCAGTCAACTGATCTGGGTTTAATCCATCATCATTCTTTAGCTCACTCCACAACCCAGTTCAGACATGGCCATATGCAAATCAGTCTGACCCTGTGCCTCATGGGAACAGTCCAGCCCGAACTGCCAAGCCATGTCTTCCCTGGACCGGAAACAAGCATCCTAGGACCGGTTTCTGGCATTCCAACCGTCATCAGCCAGGCTTGCTTGAATCCAGTGGCAAAGTGAGCAAGGGACCCACGTCTGGGCATACCCCGCCAACTTAGGGCGAACAAAGCGATACAAAAGGGGATGATGGACGGAACGTTTGAGCCAATCAAACACTCACCCCCAGTCAACTGATCTGGGTTTAATCCATCATCATTCTTTAGCTCACTCCACCACCCCAGTTCAGACATGACCATATGCAAATCAGTCTGACCCTGTGCCTCATGGGAACAGTCCAGCCCGAACTGCCAAGCCATGTCTTCCCTGGACCGGAAACAAGCATCCTAGGACCGGTTTCTGGCATTCCAGCCGTCATCAGCCAGGCTTGCTTGAATCCAGTGGCAAAGTGAGCAAGGGACCCACGTCTGGGCATACCCCTGCCAACTTAGGGCGAACAAAGCGATACAAAAGGGGATGATGGACGGAACGTTTGAGCCAATCAAACACTCACCCCAGTCAACTGATCTGGGTTTAATCCATCATCATTCTTTAGCTCACTCCACCACCCCAGTTCAGACATGGCCATATGCAAATCAGTCTGACCCCGTGCCTCATGGGAACAGTCCAGCCCGAACTGCCAAGCCATGTCTTCCCTGGACCGGAATCAAGCATCCTAGGACCGGTTTCTGGCATTCCAGCCGTCATCAGCCAGGCTTGCTTGAATCCAGTGGCAAAGTGAGCAAGGGACCCACGTCTGGGCATACCCCGCCAACTTAGGGGCGAACAAAGCGATACAAAGGGGATGATGGACGGAACGTTTGAGCCAATCAAACACTCACCCAGAGCTTTGTTCGCCCTAAGTTGGCGGGGGTATGCCCAGACGTGGGTCCCTTGCTCACTTTGCCACTAGATTCAAGCAAGCCTGGCTGATGACGGCTGGAATGCCAGAAACCGGTCCTAGGATGCTTGTTTCCGGTCCAGGGAAGACATGGCTTGGCAGTTCGGGCTGGACTGTTCCCATGAGGCACAGGGTCAGACTGATTTGCATATGGCCATATCTGAACTGGGGTGGTGGAGTGAGCTAAAGAATTATGATGGATTAAACCCAGATCAGTTGACTGGGGTGAGTGTTTGATTGGCTCAAACGTTCCGTCCATCATACCCTTTGTATCGCTTTGTTCGCCCTAAGTTGGCGGGGTATGCCCAGACGTGGGTCCCTTGCTCACTTTGCCACTGGATTCAAGCAAGCCTGGCTGATGATGGCTGGAATGCCAGAAACCGGTCCTAGGATGCTTGTTTCGGTCCAGGGAAGACATGGCTTGGCAGTTCGGGCTGGACTGTTCCCATGAGGCACAGGGTCAGACTGATTTGCATATGGCCATGTCTGAACTGGGGTGGTGGAGTGAGCTAAAGAATAATGATGGATTAAACCCAGATCAGTTGACTGGGGTTGAGTGTTTGATTGGCTCAAACGTTCCGTCCATCATCCCCTTTTGTATCGCTTGTTCGCCCTAAGTTGGCGGGGTACCCAGACGTGGTCCCTTGCTCACTTTGCCACTGGATTCAAGCAAGCTTGGCTGATGATGGCTGGAATGCCAGAAACCGGTCCTAGGATGCTTGTTTCCGGTCCAGGGAAGACATGGCTTGGCAGTTCGGGCTGGACTGTTCCCATGAGGCACAGGGTCAGACTGATTTGCATATGGCCATGTCTGAACTGGGGTGGTGGAGTGAGCTAAAGAATGATGATGGATTAAACCCAGATCAGTTGACTGGGGGTGAGTGTTTGATTGGCTCAAACGCTCCGTCCATCATCCCCTTTGTATCGCTTTGTTCGCCCTAAGTTGGCGGGGTATGCCCAGACGTGGGTCCCTTGCTCACTTTGCCACTGGATTCAAGCAAGCCTGGCTGATGACGGCTGGAATGCCAGAAACCGGTCCTAGGATGCTTGTTTCCGGTCCAGGGAATACATGGCTTGGCAGTTCGGGCTGGACTGTTCCCATGAGGCACAGGGTCAGACTGATTTGCATATGGCCATATCTGAACTGGGGTGGTGGAGTGAGCTAAAGAATGATGATGGATTAAACCCAGATCAGTTGACTGGGGGTGAGTGTTTGATTGGCTCAAACGTTCCGTCCATCATCCCCTTTGTATCGCTTTGTTCGCCCTAAGTTGGCGGGGGTATGCCCAGACGTGGGTCCCTTGCTCACTTTGCCACTGGATTCAAGCAAGCCTGGCTGATGACGGCTGGAATGCTAGAAACCGGTCCTAGGATGCTTGTTTCCGGTCCAGGGAAGACATGGCTTGGCAGTTCGGGCTGGACTGTTCCCATGAGGCACAGGGTCAGACTGATTTGCATATGACCATGTCTGAACTGGGGTGGTGGAGTGAGCTAAAGAATGATGATGGATTAATCCCAGATCAGTTGACTGGGGGTGAGTGTTTGATTGGCTCAAATGTTCCGTCCATCATCCCCTTTTGTATCGCTTTGTTCGCCCTAAGTTGGCAGGGTATGCCCAGACGTGGGTCCCTTGCTCACTTTGCCACTGGATTCAAGCAAGCCTGGCTGATCACGGCTGGAATGCCAGAAACCGGTCCTAGGATGCTTGTTTCCGGTCCAGGGAAGACATGGCTTGGCAGTTCGGGCTGGACTGTTCCCATGAGGCACAGGGTCAGACTGATTTGCATATGGCCATGTCTGAACTGGGGTGGTGGAGTGAGCTAAAGAATTATGATGGATTAAACCCAGATCAGTTGACTGGGGGTGAGTGTTTTGATTGGCTCAAACGTTCCGTCCATCATCCCCTTTTGTATCGCTTTGTTCGCCCTAAGTTGGCGGGGCTATGCCCAGACGTGGGTCCCTTGCTCACTTTGCCACTGGATTCAAGTAAGCCTGGCTGATGACGGCTGGAATGCCAGAAACCGGTCCTAGGATGCTTGTTTCCGGTCCAGGGAAGACATGGCTTGGCAGTTCGGGCTGGACTGTTCCCATGAGGCACAGGGTCAGACTGATTTGCATATGGCCATGTCTGAACTGGGGTGGTGGAGTGAGCTAAAGAATGATGATGGATTAAACCCAGATCAGTTGACTGGGGGTGAGTGTTTGATTGGCTCAAACGTTCCGTCCATCATCCCCTTTTGTATCGCTTTGGTCGCCCTAAGTTGGCGGGGGTATGCCCAGACGTGGGTCCCTTGCTCACTTTGCCACTGGATTCAAGCAAGCCTGGCTGATGATGGCTGAAATGCCAGAAACTGGTCCTAGGATGCTTGTTTCCGGTCCAGGGAAGACATGGCTTGGCAGTTCGGGCTGGACTGTTCCCATGAGGCACAGGGTCAGACTGATTTGCATATGGCCATGTCTGAACTGGGGTGGTGGAGTGAGCTAAAGAATGATGATGGATTAAACCCAGATCAGTTGACTGGGGGTGAGTGTTTGATTGGCTCAAACGTTCCGTCCATCATCCCTTTTGTATCGCTTTGGTCGCCCTAAGTTGGCGGGGGTATGCCCAGACGTGGATCCCTTGCTCACTTTGCCACTGGATTCAAGCAAGCCTGGCTGATGACGGCTGAAATGCCAGAAACCGGTCCTAGGATGCTTGTTTCCGGTCCAGGGAAGACATGGCTTGGCAGTTCGGGCTGGACTGTTCCCATGAGGCACAGGGTCAGACTGATTTGCATATGGCCATGTCTGAACTGGGGTGGTGGAGTGAGCTAAAGAATGATGATGGATTAAACCCAGATCAGTTGACTGGGGGTGAGTGTTTGATTGGCTCAAACGTTCCGTCCATCATCCCCTTTGTATCGCTTTGGTCGCCCTAAGTTGGCGGGGGTATGCCCAGACGTGGGTCCCTTGCTCACTTTGCCACTGGATTCAAGCAAGCCTGGCTGATAACGGCTGAAATGCCAGAAACCGGTCCTAGGATGCTTGTTTCCGGTCCAGGGAAGACATGGCTTGGCAGTTCGGGCTGGACTGTTCCCATGAGGCACAGGGTCAGACTGATTTGCATATGGCCATGTCTGAACTGGGGTGGTGGAGTGAGCTAAAGAATGATGATGGATTAAACCCAGATCAGTTGACTGGGGGTGAGTGTTTGATTGGCTCAAACGTTCCGTCCATCATCCCCTTTTGTATCGCTTTGGTCGCCCTAAGTTGGCGGGGGTATGCCCAGACGTGGGTCCCTTGCTCACTTTGCCACTGGATTCAAGCAAGCCTGGCTGATGACGGCTGAAATGCCAGAAACCGGTCCTAGGATGCTTGTTTCCGGTCCAGGGAAGACATGGCTTGGCAGTTCGGGCTGGACTGTTCCCATGAGGCACAGGGTCAGACTGATTTGCATATGGCCATGTCTGAACTGGGGTGGTGGAGTGAGCTAAAGAATGATGATGGATTAAACCCAGATCAGTTGACTGGGGGTGAGTGTTTGATTGGCTCAAACGTTCCGTCCATCATCCCCTTTTGTATCGCTTTGGTCGCCCTAAGTTGGCGGGGGTATGCCCAGACGTGGGTCCCTTGCTCACTTTGCCACTGGATTCAAGCAAGCCTGGCTGATGACGGCTGAAATGCCAGAAACCGGTCCTAGGATGCTTGTTTCGGGTCCAGGGAAGACATGGCTTGGCAGTTCGGGCTGGACTGTTCCCATGAGGCACAGGGTCAGACTGGTTTGCATATGGCCATGTCTGAACTGGGGTGGTGGAGTGAGCTAAAGAATGATGATGGATTAAACCCAGATCAGTTGACTGGGGGTGAGTGTTTTTGATTGGCTCAAACGTTCCGTCCATCATCCCCTTTTGTATCGCTTTGGTCGCCCTAAGTTGGCGGGGGTATGCCCAGACGTGGGTCCCTTGCTCACTTTGCCACTGGATTCAAGCAAGCCTGGCTGATGACGGCTGGAATGCCAGAAACCGGTCCTAGGATGCTTGTTTCCGGTCCAGGAAGACATGGCTTGGCAGTTCGGTCTGGACTGTTCCCATGAGGCACAGGGTCAGACTGATTTGCATATGGCCATGTCTGAACTGGGGTGGTGTAGTGAGCTAAAGAATGATGATGGATTAAACCCAGATCAGTTGACTGGGGGTGAGTGTTTGATTGGCTCAAACGTTCCGTCCATCATCCCCTTTTGTATCGCTTTGTTCGCCCTAAGTTGGCGGGGCTATGCCCAGACGTGGGTCCCTTGCTCACTTTGCCACTGGATTCAAGCAAGCCTGGCTGATGACGGCTGGAATGCCAGAAACCGGTCCTAGGATGATTGTTTCCGGTCCAGGGAAGACATGGCTTGGCAGTTCGGGCTGGACTGTTCCCATGAGGCACAGGGTCAGACTGATTTGCATATGGCCATGTCTGAACTGGGGTGGTGGAGTGAGCTAAAGAATGATGATGGATTAAACCCAGATCAGTTGACTGGGGGTGAGTGTTTGATTGGCTCAAACGTTCCGTCCATCATCCCCTTTTGTATCACCAGGGGGATCACAGCACCCCATTAAGGATGCCACACTCTGTCTGTGTCATGCAGGGCTCTGTCTGGGGCAAACCACCTGACCTGTTTGTGTGTGACAGCACAGGCATGACCTCCAGGTCAGACATGACCTGACCAGGGTCAGTCTCAGGGGGGCTCTTTCCACAGAGCAGGTAACCCCTGATCTATTATTTCTCTTACTGTGGATTGCCTCCACCTCCTACCCCTTACTCTCCATTTGGGAATCCATACTCTGGAGACAGCACCCCTAGAAATCTGAGGTGTTGCCTCCCAGAGCTGTTCTCTCACCAGTGGAAGTTCATTGACAATGATGTAATCAATGGACATCTGGGGACTCACAATGACCCTGCTCTGTGACACTTACCTGCTGTAAAGTTCATAGAGTTCTATAGCCAGCAAAAATAGGATTCAGCAAAAAAGGCAAAAAATTGGGTTAACCTTGCAGGGCAAATTTCCAACAGTGATGTTTATGTTTTCATTAATTAAAAGTCTCAAATGCATTGGTTACTCTGAACAGGTGGGTGTTAGTGGATTCCACTGGCGCTCATACTTGGAGATTAGTCATTCTCCCATGGGCCCAGTTCCACTGGCCTACATGGTTATAGTCTGGTACTAAAACACAAAACGCAGCTGGTCTCAGTCTGGAGAAGCCTGTCGCTGCCTCTTCTGCCTCGTGGCCCACTGCAGTGCCTCCAAAACCAGCCCATCCCAGACATTTTATTGTGGATCGACACTCAGTGGTGATACCACTCATTCTGTGCTTGGATTGGTTGACACTGTGCAGTACAGTCTACGGGCATTAGAGCCATTCCTATAGTCATTGGTCACCCATCCAGTCATTACAATATGACCAATAAGACCAACACTGCTTGCCTGACAATACCTCACCTGGAGAGGTGCAATAAACACTGCATCTACTGGAGCCATACCAGGACCACGGACATCCAGTCAGTCCTTACCTCTGCTCTGCCTTAGCACAGTGACTAGGGCCTGATAATAAGCAAATCGCTCAACAAATTCGATGAACATCAGGTAAAGAAGATATTTCTAAATTATAAATCAATCAATCAATCAGGGGATTTATAAAGCGCAATACTCACCCGTAAGGGTCTCAAGGCGCTGTAAGAAAGTGTATAGAAAGTGTATTTCTTCAAAATATGGAAGATTTCACTTTAGTACATCTGACTGTTTTACTGCGTTTAGTGGCATTAAAAAAATGATTAGTGTTGGAAATGGAAAAAATTACTAACGGATGACATGAATTGAAGGTCAAGGGGTGGCAGTAGTAACAGGATGGAGTTATACGGGGTACAGCCCAGAGGAGCAGATTCTGACAGTCAACTTATACATTTTTAATACTCCTGCCCCCAGACAAATTTGCCACAAAGGCAAATGTGATAGCCAATCTGCATCAAAATCAGCCATAACGTAAATAACTTTTGCACGTTCTCTAGACTTGCGCTTCTCGTTTTTTAAGAAGTGTATACCGTTTGGGGGTGCTTTAACCTATCCATTTATTTCGGAATGTTTATAGGAATTGTCGACGTTTTATTTAAAAAACAATTATTAATGAGAAAAAATAGTACTATTAAAACATTAATCAAATCTCACAATTTTCCAACCCAACAGGATACACGCTATTTTGTTTGTTGCAAAGATACCAGGAAGTTGGAGAAGGGTGAAAGCTGACACCTTCTGATAAATCGGGGGAGAAGTGTGAAAGTAGCGAGCAGGGTGGTAAAGTTTTTTATTGGCATTTAAAAAAAGCATTAGTATTAACCAAGGGGCATATCATCAAGGCCATGCGATAATTATCGCTCAGCGCTCTTAGCGCGAGGATAATTATCGTCGGCCAACTCTGAATTTTATCGCGGAGATAGCGTGCTATCAGCAACGCTTATCTCCAAAGCGATAAGATTCAGAGCGCAAGCTGCCAATTGTGCGATTATCGCTGGAAATACAGCGATAATGGCACAAGGTTTGGCGATAGCTTACTGATAGGGCAAGACATACTTAGCCATGATATCCACCTTACATAGGATATCATGGCTAAGTCAGTCTTGAAGCAGGCGTAGGGAAAGTAGCGATAACTGTGGTTATCGCTACTTTTCTTATCGCTCTGCTTGTCTGCGTGCAGCTTGATAATTGGAGAAATGTCGGTTAGCGACATTTCTCCAGTTATTTTAGCACGGAACGCCCACTTTGCATCTCATTATAGATGCAAAGATTGGCGTTGGGGGAAAGGGCGATAATGCAAGGATTCACGCAATAGCGTGACCTTGCTGATTAGGAGATAAAATTATCGCCGCTTTCCGTCAGAAAACGGACGCTAAAGCGGCGATAATTTTATCTCCGGGGCTTGATGATATGCCCCCAAGATCTTTTCAACAAATTATAATTAGGGCTACCGAAAGATATCTGGAGGTCCCCTTAATAATCTAGCAAAGGGTCAGAGAAGGGCCTTGCTTTGCGTCCTTCAGTGTTTACCACTGAAAAATGAAAGTCACACTGGGCTCATCCTTTTGGTTTCTCAAATAGCAATTTCTAGATATTGAGATATTTTCAGTGTTTTTAAGCTCTTAAATTGCTATTGAGGTTTTTATTAGTTTCTTCTTCATGTGGGGGGTTATACTCGCAGAGTGCAAGGTTTTCCCATCCTTTGATATCATCCTCCCTTGCAGACTAGTCACAGACTGCTCTTGTTTCACTCTGCGAATAGACTATGGAAATGACGGGAGCGGTGGGAGAAGGGAGTCTTTATGTCTGCCTTGTGCCAGGGCAAGGAAATGTGTTTATTATTGTGGTCACAGCAGCCTGGGCAATTCCTGTAGAAAGCAGCTTCAATAACGTGGTCAAAGCTTCCGGGAAGAGCGTGGCACTGTGAAGTCTGACGGTGGATTGAGGAGACGATTTTGCAAGCCTATATTCCAGATAAAAAGTCGTGAACATTGTAATTTAAAATGGACACCAATTAGATAAAACAGGCTTAGGTTCAGATGTCACATTTACATTTGTTTGTTTTCACTAATTTGGCATCATATTCGAGTGCTTTGTTTCATCAAAGCCTAATGAAATTTTACAAGATCACAGAAGCCGCCACAGTGCTGACAAATAAGGGCTGCACCGCTGGATACAGTTATGATTGTTTCCAGGAACAACAAGTGATTTGATCTTTGTGTTGCTTGGATGCGCGTGCTGCTTAGGGGCTTAACTTCACACAACATTTCCCTGGCCTCTACATCGAGACTCAGATGGCCATAACTCCCCCAAAAGTCTCAAACACGTGTGTCCTATTCGTAGCACTGTTCACCAGCATAATGCACCACCTGTTAGCAACATCAAGGGCAAATATGTCTCATGCCAGCCCCCTCAATGCATTTCAGCACACGTATATAGTAAGGTTGTGTTTAGCGGATTAAATGCATATGGCATTTCTGTGGCCAGAAATTGTCAGTTGCAGACGCTGGGCTTGCCATGCAATCTCTTTTCTCTTGTACAGTGCATACTTTGAACGGAGTTGCCTCCAGGCAATTAAAAGGGGCCACCATTGAGATCTCTGGAGTAAAGGCTGAAGGCAGTGAGAATTTCTCACACTCTCTGTCAGTAGGCCAAAAAGGTGTTCAGAGTACTTGGTCATCCAATACTTGGCCTCTCTGCTGAACAAACAGAGCAATGGTAATTTATTCAAGTTGCAATTGTGATTCTGTGCAACTATGCAGGAAGGAGGAGGTACACAGTTGCCAAAATATTGAGAAGGCAAAAGTACATGAAAATTCAGCACTTACAGGTGAGTCGATGCATTGTGTGTTTGGGGGTTGTGAAGTAATGGATGTGCGAGGAAGTGCATTGAGGAATCAGTGAAAGGAGGCTGCTGAAGCTCATAAGACATATGTCTATGAAAAAGATGTAGAGAGAAAAGGGTGCACATGTCTAAAGTAGAATGTGCATAATTGCCATGATTGTGAAATTCTGAAGAACACTACCCCTTCCACAGTCCTCAGTCTGTTATGAAGTTCTCTGGTTATACTGAATACGCAGCTACCTACGTCATGACATCAACAAAGAGATTTCATATGATTATAACTACAGTTTCACAATTGCTTTATTAACCTTCTTGCTTTCTCAAATTTGATTCAAAATGCACCATTTGCCCACTGTTTTTCCAAATTTTCCCTGGAGGGAGAACACCCACCAAAACTCCCTTATAACGGTCGGGCTCGTTCGCTATGCTCGCTCGCCTCAGGGCACTCATCCAGAACTTTTACACCCCACCATTACCGAATTTCACCAGCTGAAACTGATCAGTATAACTGGCTTACTTAATTAGTCACAACCAGATTTATTTTAAAATCTTCTGCAGAGATTTTTGTGTAGCCACCAAGATACAGAAGACTACACTTACTGGAGAGATTTGCATTCAGTCTAGTCCCACGTTTGATTCTTCATAAATCAGCATGGAGAGTTAACCCATCTCTAGCAAAGCATAGCATGTAATATGCAGGTCAGAGATTAGTATTTTATGTGGGCAGCTTGGTGGGTTTTTAGTTGTCTTTCAGGGATCCTTTTGCTCCTAGCGGTCATAAGTTATAATCCTTTACAGTATAAATTTGTGAGTTATGAACTGGCATCAAGGTTGTTCACACAATCTGTAAGGCATAAATTTAGAAACCTGCTGTTTTTTTCTCAATCTATTGTCATGCTAAAGGTGCTATAAAGAAGGCACCGCCGAATTTCACATATGCCGGCATAATCACGTAATCATTGATAATTTCTTTCATTTCATTTAAAGATAGTTACTTAAAATGCGTGACAATACCACATTATGCCATGTCACATAATTGAGACTTCCTTCTGGTAAAAATCCTATTGAGGGAAACAAGGAAGTAAATGAACCAAGCGTGAGCAGCTATTGTTCGTGTCATGCCTGATTTTTAGCAAATTTTTTGCTTGAAATGCGTCCTTGAACCAAAAATAGACATGCGCATTCATTTGAAGTTAATAAATAGTGCAAAATGCTGAAGTTAGCATTTTGCATAATAACTCATACTTTACATATATTTGTGGGAATTTTGCGTAATTTCCACAAAGGAAATTACTCAAATTTGGACCAGGCCTACTAAAAAGGGTTATTTCCGATGACATATAAATGGTTATTAGTGTAATTTCTCATATAGACATATAGATCTAACATTCTTACACTGCAAGCATATGAAGTGAGTGACTTTGTTTTCTCTATGGCCAGCGACGGCTCCCCTGCTATGGCGACGAGCATCACCCCCCCTGCCAGCAGCCTCCAAAACTTGAAAAAGAAACAGGTATATTATCATTTTATTTTTCAAGTTCTAGTTGGGGCCGAGTCTTGGGAGTGGGGTCATCGCAGGGCAGTCACTAGGAGGAGTTGTAGGTGCACTGCTATCAGTGTGCATATCGGTTTGGCCAGCCGTCTTAGGATGGCCAAACCGACATGCGAACTGAGCTGTCTCCAACCCAGCTGCATTGCTGGGTTGGAGACAGAAAAGCACAGGCTTCCAGTCTCCCTGGGAGCGCAAATCCAGGGAGCTCAGGCCAATCCTGACACTACTCTCATGCATGACAGCAGTGTCAGGATTGGCCGCAGGGGAGACTGGGAGTCTGTGCTGCAGTGAGGAGCAGAAGAGCAGCAATGCGGCAGGCAGCAGAGCAGGTAAGTTCTGTTTTTTGTTTTTGTATTGTCATCGTCTGTCTCCCTACCCCCCGCCCACCCGACCACTCTGCCCTAATACTGGCCACTACTGTCTATGGCATTAGCATTGGAAAGTTGTTAGGTTTCAGCCTCCTTCTAGCCAGGATGAGACTCAAGCAGGAGTGTTGATGGCCCAGTAAGTGAGCTATTAGCGATGGGCCATGTGGAGCTGAAAAGAGACCTCCTCGATCTCCTGCAGGTTGCTGCTGTCAATGTGAAGCACACAAAGTGTGAGTGCCACTAAATGTGTTCCCCCCTCAGCAAATTTCATTGAACATAGTCACCACATTTCACTGTGATCCGGCTCAAAAATAGCTGGATTCTGGATCTGACTTGCTTCTTCTAATTTCCAGCACTGAAAGTCATAGTTTCTTTCTAAGCATGAACTCAAAAACATTATTCCACCTCCCAACTGCGCTTACCATGATGCCATAAAAGAACCGAGACGTAAATCAGTGGTCAAGTCCACAATGCACCCTATTTGTGGCGCAGGATGTTATCATAGATGGTGCAACATTATAGTCTATAAAAGCATGTGCAAGAGAGGTTTTTATACACCACACATCCCCAGCTGATATATTGCACAGTGCCCTCAAATGTGATGATGAAGGGAAAGTAGGTACCAGTATATTAAGGTCTAGGATCAGGGCACACCATACCCACAACCTTCCTCTGCTCCGCCCAGATGCAAGTCACTGAAAGCAGGGCATCAGAAAAGTAAAAAAGGAGATACTGGTTAAAAACATGTATTATAGCACAAAAACTGATTATTCTTAACATGATACAACAACTGGTTTAACTACTAAAATTCTAATATGCACTTTGCACACGCTGACAAAAACAACACAGAAAACTGAGAAAAGTTAAAGTACCAGCACAATAAAGGCGTGTAATATAAACGCAGTCAGATTAAAATGTTTTTTAAGTATGTGTAATAACAGAACAGTTAGGAAAATTACTGATGAAAATGTTCTGGCTGACAAAATAATGCAATTTTTAAATGATGAGACTTAGCATTTCTATTGCTTTCATTGTAATGCAGCATGAAGAAGAATGTGGTACAAAATTATTAAGCCAAATTTTACATAAATGATATTTACAGTATTAATACTTGACATTATTAGAATCATGAATATATGAATTTTTTTTAGTAAAATAATTTTTAAGTATAATTTACATGTATGTACTTTGAAAATCATATAAGTAGACCATATTCAGCTTTAGTCATTTTAATGCAATAATCACTGACAGCATTCCCATTATTTCCTTATATGAAATGCTTGATTTATTTCATTATGTTTGAATTTAATTATGAAATTCATCAAATGTTACTTTTCCTGTTCTGTTTATGCAACATTTCCTTATGAATAGATCACTTTTCTAGTGTTCACTGTGAAGTGACTTGGGGAGAACCTAAACTTTGGACTGTACTCATGAAGAGCAACAAAGAATATAGCTCTTTGTCAACGAACCTGTGAGGACAGAATGCACCATCGTTTCTCATGACCAGCATGGGAAAATATGCTGGAGTATCAAAATTGTACCTGACGAACGCAAGAATGACCACATGATGATCAAGCCATTGTGCTACGATGACTGATGTCAGATACGAGTCATTTTCAACTATAAAATGTATTCCCGAAAGGAGGGGCAGGACACACTTTTTGAAACTCTTTCATTGAGAAGGCTGAGGCGCTTTTTATTTTTTGGACTGCGTCTACTGCGGCTGCTGCTGTGACTGCTGATCGATTTGGAATCCTTCTTTGCCAACAGACTAATTACCTTTTCATGTCCCTGCCTTTTTCTCTTTCCTAAGAACCTGCCTGCTGAACTCTTTTGGACTGTCTGGTGATAGACCAGATGTGAGCTTTCATGATTTTGCTCTATTCACCTTTGCTTATGCCCATGGACATTTCCCTAGTAGACTTTAACTTGATCCCTTTGTCCCTTTCTGAGTGAACTTTTTGGAACTATCCTTCTGCCTCCATTGGTAGGGGGAATCTGTAAGATTAACCATCCTCTTTATGAATAGAATACTTCGACTAAATGTGTAGTTGTATACTACTTGCTGTAATATTCTTCACTGATGATGGAGCAGGGTTTTGCAGAAAAGAAACCTGCTTGGATTGACACCCCTGTAACATATATACTAACAGTGTGCAGTGGAAATTAACGTTCAAATCACATGAAATACACGGGAAACCGCTTCTTCGCATGCATGCACTAAAATGAACTGATGCATGAAAGAACCAGGCCGTATTTTGCATCTAGCATCTTGCTTTGAAAATAATAATAAATAATGCTGCTTTTGCTTAACGCTTTGCTAAGAAAAATATTAACATGGGATAGTGTAAAAGGAGAGTGGAAAACAGTGAAAAGTACATTTCCATGTAATTAATAAATGCTTATGTTTTATTCATCATAGTGAGCCGAATGGGCCTACATTTTCCTAAAATTGACTTGATAGAATGGGGGCTGGAGAGAGCATGAATAACCCGATAAATAGACAGAAAAGCTGAGTGCTGCAGAAATGCCTGGGAAGTCAAGGTTGTACAGCTACGAAAAAGTTGATTGTCAGCCAAAAGGACGAGACTGGCCGTGGGACCTAAGACTTTTTCCACGGACGTAGCTGAAAGACTCTTTTTAAATAATGAAAAAGTTACAAGTATTAAAATGAATAAACAAATCAAGAATTATGTCATGTGAAAGGATGTAAGACAATGAAACTGCAGAATTACGAATGTGATCAAGGTGGTGTGATTGAACACCCCCTAAACCATCCAATGGGAAGCCGAGTTTTAAAAATTGTTTCAACTATTGTGGGTTGGACATGTAGGTTTTAGGGTATAACTGGGGTGCCTTTAGGGGTGTGGTTTAGCTGAGCTTTAGGTCGCCTGGAAAGGAGAGAAGGGTGATTTCGTTGCTGTCCGTCGATTTGCAGAGAGGCCTAGCTGTTCCTGTCTTTGTCCTGTTCCTGTAATCTTTGTTCCCTGACTCTATCTCGGGGCCCCTACTACCTCCTTGGCCAGGGGGGTGGTATTTCACTGATCTTTGGGTTAGTATATCTTTTTGATCCGTACTTTGCATAATTATTTGCAAATGTATTTTTGTCTCCGAAACTTATTTCTCTTCATCTATCCACTCCTTCATATGCACAATCGTTCATTTGATGAGTATGACACTGTTTGCATTTGCTGATGTTTTTCTTTCTCTCTTTGTGAGATTTTCAGTGTTTGCTTTGTGACCTGTATGTGATGAGCATTAATGACACATTATTTGCGATAAACTTTATAAATCTTACCGAGAGTCTGTGATTATTTAGCTAAACTAGACAGATAGATAGATAGTACTATTATTACCATCAACTACTCAACTAATTGGTCCATTGACCAAGAGGAGAGAGAGTTGACACGGTTTCAGTTATGTATTTAGGAAAATAAATATGAACCTGTAAAGAAAACGTTTATTTATGTCATTAAAACTTGACCCCCAGCGCAACAGGGATTTCATGAGTTGGGTGAATGTGTATGGGCCATTTGTACGCAATGATATTGAGTATCGATCCCTGATAAAGTGTAGCGCTGGATCAGTTTTCTGGTAGCAGAGGACGGTTTATTATTGATTAGTTTGGTAATAATTATTGATTATTGATTTTATGTTTCTAACATGAAAAATTAGTGTCCTGTTCTATGTTGTCTAGAAGTACAGGTACGGAGCTACCTGATGGAAATTTAGCCTGAGATAGGCAGAAGAAGAGTGTGGATAAAGAAATCACACTGCAGAAGTACTTTGTCTGTTATTATAATACAGTACGGCGGAAGGCTGTAGGTGTTATATTTAGGGAAAATTTTGTATGTGAGTAGAGTGTCAGAAACAGTGAAAGGTCCACTTCCGAAACTCTAGCCTTATCCCCAGGGGAGTAAGAAGACCTCTTTTAAATAAAGTCCTCTTGTGAAACTTTGGCTTTATCCCTAGAGGAGTACCAAGTCCACCTGTAGCTTGTTCGAGTGTAGGATAACGCTGGTCGTTGTTTTACTCGAAGTGTAATAATCTCTCGTATGAAATTAAAACTATCTCTTTATTTAGTGGAGCAGACAAGGTAGCATTGTTTTATGTTGTTATTAACGAGATTTTTGTTAAGAAAACCTAGAAAATACATTGCCGTATTATTTTGTAAAGGGAAGGTCAGTAGAAGGAGTAATACTGACTCAGAAAAGCTGCGCTGGCATTGGTCAGATAGCGGGAGCTTGGAGAATTGTGATTGGTTGACTCTTCTGAGCTGTGTTGGTATTAGTTGAGATACTGCTAACGTAGGAGTGCCCCGATTGGTCAGTTGGTGTGAGTCGCGCTGGTATAGGACGAACATTGACAAATAGAAAAGTAGAATTACGAAAAGGTTTCCTTGTTTGTTTTGCTGAAGATACGTTAGCGTAAAAGTGTCGGAAGATGAAGTTGCTTAAGAAAATAAAGAATTACTTTAAAAAGGACAAACCCATAGTGACTAGAGAGGGAATTCCTATTCCACCTCCAAGAACGCTTCCTTTATGATGTTGGAGCGAGGATACCATATGTGTACTCAGTGGCGTAGCTAGGCACTCTGCCGGCCGTGGCGGTCCCTGCCTTTTGCCGCCGCCTTTTGCCGCCGAGCGGGGGGGGGGGTGCTGGCGATAAATTTACCTGCCGCCCCCAAATCTCGTGCCGCCCGGGGCGTACCGCCCCCTCCGCCCCCCCCTTGCTACGCCAGTGTGTGTACTTGGTTAGAGAATTGGGTGGAATATACTAAGGATGATGGTGTTATAGCTTTCCCACAGCATGGTTCATTTAATGTAAGGATTTTACAGAATTTGAGAGATCGAATGAATTCACTAGAGCCAAATCCCAGACCTACACAGTATGAAGCGTTAGAGGAATGGGAAGTAGAGGCATTCAAGAGAGAGAGATATCGAGGCGGCAGGAGAGATGGAAATATTATGTCTAGATATCCTTTTGAAAGAAGGGAAGATAGAATAAAAAGATGGAGGAGAGCTGTGATAACTGAGGGTTTGTATCCAGTTTTAGTTGCTGAAGACCAGACAGGAGGTAAATGTACAGAGAAAAAGAAAAATATAGAGCCTTCAAGATTATGCTGTGACCCAAACGACTCTGATGATGAGTTGTTAGATGACATTTTGACTAAAAGACCTCCGCCATATCAAGAAAATTCAGGTGAAGTGACTCCAAATGCGCCACTGATGGGAACTCCATTAATTCCACAAGTCCTGAAAATAACTAGAGTAGTACAAGGGAGTGAAATAGATATGTTGAATAAAGCAAGAGAAGAGCTGACTCAGAAAATAAATCAGTTAAGTTTAAATGCAGAAGCATTGAAGGTGCCGGTAACAATCGGTCCCGTAATTCCATTATATGGAGAAAAACAGAATATATCAAAAGTACATACGTTAGCAGTTCCAAAGAGTAGTGTCAGGAGTGAAATGGTGACGGTAGCAGATGAGGATGGACAGGCTGACACGAATACTTCGTTGTTAGATATTCCGGTTTGTGAGATGATAACTGAAACCCCTAAGAGAAGAACACAAATGGACCCGAAGAGAATCGGGCCGAATGTCACTCCAATGACAAGGAGTTCAGTAGGTCCTTCACCAGATGAATTAGATGATTGGATAAAGGGAATGGAAAAACGAAAACCTCAACCACAGAGTATAAATGTGAGCCAATTGAGAGTAGATTTGGAAGAGATGATTATTGGTACCATAAGTCCAGACAGACTAGGGACTTACCGAGATGAAGAGTTGTTGTTTTTATGTAAAAATATTACGTGGAGAGCAAGACATCTTCATGAGAAGATAACAGAGGCTGCTAGTGAATACGGAATAGACATAGGGAAGTCAAAGGTGTTGCAGAAAACATATAGGTTGGATTTTACTGACAAGGATTTGGAAAGTTTGAATGTGTCTGGAAAAAGACTACAGATAAAGGAGTTGATGAATATTTTGAAAAAATGGGGAGATGTGGAACTATGGAAAGGTAGATGGACAAAAAAGAAAGAAGAAGCAGCTGTCAAAGGAGCGAATTTGTTTCCGTTGAGAGAGAGAGAACAAGTTGAAAGGGCGTGTCCGATGAGAGAAGTTCGAGGTGGTGGATATGTTCACGTTCCTTGGACGAGACAGGATATATTATCCTTTACAAACGATTTTCCCAGGTTAAGGGAGAAACCAGTTGACTGGTATAAACAGGTAGAGAGGTTTGTGAAAGTTCCAAAGATTTTGTTAAAGGATCTAGATGGTTTGTTTGAGTTTGTCGTTCCAGCTGATTTATGGACAGAATGTAGGATCACTGTCGATTGGCCAAAAGAAGAATACCCTAGAGATCCTAAAACAGGTGCACCATCAGATGAGGTGATGAAAAAGTATAACCAGGTAATCACTTATTTAAAAGGGAAAATTTCCCCTAAGGAAACAGATTGGGTTAAGATAGACAGGACAACCCAAGAACCAAAAGAGTCAGTACATGCCTACTATGAGAGATTGTTGCAGGTATTTAAACAGTATAGTGGGTTTGAGAATATTGGAGACAAAGATATGGGACACTTTGTGTATCGTTTTGTGTTTGGATTGAAACCAGAGATTAGTAACATGATTCAGCAGCATTTGATCTGCTGGCAGAGCAAAACAATAGATGACATTTTGAGATATGCGAAGTATTGTAGTGATGATATTGAATCAAGACATAAAAAGTTAAAAGAGAAAATGATGTGGGCACAAGTGAAGGTAGCAGAGCAGCAAGAAGGAAACAGTGGTTCTCAAACGGGTTACCAAATGAATGGCCAGAATCAAAATGGTCAGGTACCCACTGGAGGTAGAGGTAGAGGCAAAATGAGTAGAGAAGAGGCTGAGAAGAAATTTCCTTCTCATGCGTGTGGAAAGTATGGACATTGGAAGAACGAGTGTAGATCTGCTCAAAAGAATAATGGGGTAAATCAAAATTTAAATCCACAGATGCAGAATGAGGTGGTTGTGAATCAACAGCAGCAGCAGGTAGTTACTCCACAGTTACAGGTGCCACAAGCTCCCATGCCAAATAATGTGAATGCTCAAGTGCAGAGGTACAGTGCGAACACTGGGTTTCACGGAGGTAATCAAGTTGGTAAGAATCAAAATGTGCAAATGGTTCCACAATACTGGTTGCAGTGCAATGAGAGTGATTCAGACTCATCTCAATGACGGTGCCTGAGGGGGGAGGAAATGTGTGTGCTTGGCGCATCTTTGGCGGTAGATCAGTAAGGTCCATTTGTTGACGGAAAAGTGGAAGGTAATGATATTACATTCCTAGTGGACACTGGTGCTACCCGTTCTACTGTGAGAGCTGCAGAAATTCCAAACCTACCCCTCTCGGGATAAACTGTCCAAGTTGTAGGAGTCTCGAATAAGCATATTAGAACACCAGTCACGAATCCAATAGAAGTTCATATTGGGAGTTTCAGAGACATGCATCGTTTCGTGGTATGTGATTCGAGTCCGGGAAAATCTCTTGGGAAGAGATTTACTGTGTAAAATGAATTGTACCATCTATTGTACGCCTGATGGTATTGCTTTTCAGACACCTGTTGAGGATGTCGCATTCACGATGATGTTAGCGAAGCAAGGGACAGAAGTGGATGAGTTGTTTTCACTTCTCACAGAAGACAATCTACCTGAAGAATTAAAAAGTACAGTAGGGTCGGATGTATCGGATTTTTCAGGAAAGGAGATTGGCCTAATGACAAATGTAGATCCAATTCAGATTACAGTGAAAGATGGTGCGATATATCCAAACACACCTCAATACAAATTGAGTCCGGAAGTAAGTGCAGGAGTCACTCCTGTGATTGACCAAATGATTGAGCAGGGAATTCTGAAAGAAATATTGAGCAGTCCTTGTAATTCGCCTAACATAGGAATTAAAAAGCCCTGTGGGAAATACAGCATAGTACAGGATTTGAGAAAGATAAATAAGATTGTAGTACCCTGTTGTCCAGTAGTGCCAAATCCAGCAGTAATCCTTTACCAAATTCCCTGCGATACTGAATGGTACACAGTAATTGATTTGTGCCAAGCATTTTTCTCGATTCCTTTACATCCGGAATACCAGTATTTGTTTGCATTCCGGTTCGGAGACCGTGTTTTGGTATGGTGCCGAGTTCCCCAAGGGTACACGGAGAGTCCCTCAATTTTTAACCAAATTCTGAAAAGATGTTTGGAGACTTTGATCATGCCAGTAAATTCAGTTTTGGTTCAGTACATTGATGACCTATTGGTGGCATCAAAGACACGAGAGGCATGTGTGACAGATACCATTGCCTTACTGAACCATTTGGCAGAAGGTGGACACAAAGTGTCACCAGCAAAATTACAATTTTGTAAACAGGAAGTCCAGTACCTAGGACACAAAATAGAAAAAGGAGTCAGAAAGGTGACACCAGAACGAATTAGTGTGATTAAACAAATGAGTCCACCCAAAACTCAGAGAGAAGTTCGAATGTTTTTGGGAATGGTTGGATACTGCAGACAGTGGATCAGTGGTTTCTCACTGATTGCAAAACCTCTACAGAGGTTGACACGAAAAGATGTGAAAGATCCAATTGTTTTGGATGATGAAAGTATGGAAGCTTTTACTAAGTTGCGAAACAGTCTTTGTTGAGCACCTGCATTGGGAATGCCAGATTATGCGAAGGATTTTGCATTGTACTGCTGTGAAAGAGATGGGTGTGCACTTTCAGTCTTTACTCAGAGACATGGAAAGGCACGACGTTCAGTAGCATATTTTTTTGCTACTTTGGATTCAGTGGCTGCAGCGTTGCCAGGCTGTTTGAAAGCAGTAGCTGCTACTTGTGTGAGTCTGGAACAGAGTGAAGCAATTGTAATGCAACATCCAGTCAAGGTATATGTGCCACATTCGGTTGCAATTCTTTTGACACGCACCAGGACACAATACATGACCTTTAGTCGGCTGGCTAGGTACGTGAGAGTGATCTTGGGTGCTGAAAATGTGACTGTGATAAGGTGCACAACAGTAAATCCGGCAACCTCCGGTAAGTCAGCTTCCTCCTGTATGTCCGCAGCGCAGAGATACCCCTTCGGGGGTGATTCAGGCGCTATACAAAACCCATGAATAAATAAATAAACCTTGTTGCCAAATTCATATTGTGAGGAGGTTAGAGACGAGGCAGATCATGATTGTTTGGATGTGACAGAGTTGTGTAGAAAACCCAGGCCTGACATAGAGGATACCCCACTAGAAGAACCAGACTGTGTTATGTTTGTTGATGGATCATGTTTGAGGAATGAGAGAGGTGTATTGTGTACTGCCTATGCTGTATGCACCATAGCAGGAGTTTTGGAAGCATCCTGTCTAAAAGGGGTAAACTCTACCCAAATTGCTGAATTGATAGCTCTGATTAGAGCATGCAAAATTGCCAAAAGCTTGAGGGTAACCATATTTACCGATAGTCAATATGGTTTTGGAGTCGTCCACGACTTTGGGCAGTTGTGGATGCAAAGGGGATTTCTGACTTCTTCAGGTTCCCCAATAAGGTATAGCGAAACTGTAAAAGATTTATTGGATGCTTTGCAATTGCCCAAAAGAATTGCAGTGGTCAAATGTTCCGCACATAAATCAGGAGATGATTATGTGACGAAGGGCAACAGATACGCAGACCAAGTAGCGTGTTTCTGTGCACGAAATTTAATAGCCCTAAACAGAGGGATGGAAAAAGAAAATACCAATTGCCACCTTATGTTCTCTTCTTCATTTGAAACTTGGGATGAGATTAGACAGTTGCAGGAAGGAGCAAGTGATGAGGAAAAGGAAACTTGGATAAATTCAGGCTGCAGAAAAAGAGCAGAGGACGAAGTGTGGGTTTACATAGACGAAAGACCAGTCATGCCAGATTGTTTACTTTCCCAGATGGCAAGGGTATACCATGGAATTGCACATGTTGGAAGAGATGCAATGATCAGGCTCTTCAAGCAGTCATGGTATAATCCAAAATTCAGGGTCATTGCAGAGAATCTATGCCAGAGGTGCGCCATCTGTCAGCAGCAAAATCCAGGCAGGAAAACAGTTGTTAGTTGGGGTCAAATTGGAAAGGCAGCAGGACCATTTACCCGACTCCAATTGGATTTCATTGAACTCCCCCCGTGTAATGGGCTGAAATATGTGTTGGTTGTTGTTTGCTTGTTCTCTCGCTGGGTGGAAGCCTATCCAACGAGAAGGAACGATAGTCTGACCGTCACAAAACTCCTATTGAGAGAACTAATCCCCAGATTTGGTTTTCCAGTCACTTTGGAGACAGATAGAGGAACACATTTTAATAATGAGATAATTCAGATGATTTGTGTAGCATTACAAATTGAACAGAAGCTGCATTGTGCCGATCGACCCGAAGCAGCAGGAGTGGTAGATCAGATCAATGGCACAATAAAATCTAGGTTAGGAAAGGTGTGTGCATCCACAACACTGAAATGGCCTGACGCTTTACCCCTTGTATTGATGAGTCTCAGAAGCATTCCTGATAAAAAGACGGGATTGAGTCGACATGAAGTCCTAATGGGAAGAGCAATGAGACAAGCGATTATACCTGCAAACATACTGATGAATATATCTGATGATCTAGTGCTTGATTATTGCAGAGGATTGGCAGGTCTGGTGCGTTCTGTGTCGCACCAGGTTGGAGAAAATGCCACTACAACACAGCCGAATCAAGCTCATGATCTGAGTCCTGGCGAGTGGGTTCTCGTGAAGAAACACGTGAGGAAATCGTGTTTAGAACCCAGGTGGAATGGTCCTTACCAAGTGATTCTGGTGATGACGACAGCAGTGAAGTGTGGTGGTTTGCCAAATTGGATTCATGCGAGCCATACCAGACGAGTCCCAAGACCACTTGAAAGACAAGAAGAGCAGCAACTGGTAAATCAAAAACAAAAACCAGAAGCTGAAGTGTGTGAAACTGAAGAATATAGAGTGACAGATTCTGAAGAACAAACAAATGATGAACAGCCAAGCACAAGTCAAGTAGAGTGGGCACCAGCTACTGGGTCTTATGAGACTGCTGTTGAACCAGAAGAAAGGAAGCTACTGAAAGTCAAGAAGAAGAACATATAAAAGAAAGACCAAGTAAAAGAACCTGTGAACCAGAAAAAGAAGGTGAAGAAGTGGTTCAAGCTAAGAAAGCAAGAAAGGGCGGCAATTGGAAAGGTGGAGTGAAAAGACTAAAATAAACTCTTGTGAAGAGAAGGTCAAAGAAAAGACCAGAGCAAATTAATGAGGTCTCAAGTCAAACAGAACAGGAAGAGTCAGAAGAAGATATAGTACGAAAAACAAAAAGAGTAAGAATTCCAAGCAAGAAATACAAAACACCGGAATGGATTTATGTCATTTTGCAAGAAATTAAAAGCGCAGATCAAAGTGAAGAAAAAGACAGTACTGACACTGAGCAAATTGATGAAAGCAAATTGAGACCACCTTAAAAGAACTGTGAAAAATTAGAATGCAACATTACCAGTTAAAAACGCATTGACAGATTCAGACTTGAAGAAGGAATTAAAAATAAAAAAAAAAGGGGGTAAAAGTAGAAAGCCTGAAGTGTAGAATTACACAATTTTTCAGAAAATTTTAAGCAACGTTTAGAGTTTTTATAGAAATAGATTTTTTGGGTAGAGAACAAAATGGCCGAAGCAACAGTGACTGGTCATCCAAAATCCAGCCTAAAACGAAGATGTATTAAAGCTTGCTTATGTAGTGTCTTCTTACTAACATCTATGTGGGTATTATTAACTGTCATTGTACCGATTCTAATGGTAACTAATAACAGAAACAATACTAATGGTGTAATAAGTGAAAGAATGAGTGATGTCACTAAAGAAACCCCTAATACTAATATAGAACAAATAGATGGAAGCATTTATCACCATGATAAATCAATTAGTGATTTCTCGTTCAATGTTTTTACTAAATTGTTGTATGAGTATGTTAACACAATGAATGTGAGTAATTGTTATGTATGCATGCAATTACCTTCGTCTGTCGCAGAAGGGGTGACCTATCATCACCTACCCTTAACATATGGTGTGTCATGTAGTGTTCTAACCAGTCTTTTTATGTAACTGGGAAGCTGGAGTATCATTATTCCAATATAGATTTAGTATTTTCAGAATTACCTGTTATAAAAGAGCTGAACAAGGTTTTGAGTAGTAAAAATGCACGTTATATGGGAGAATTTTTCCATATTACTAAGACACTAGATATAGAATATGCTTATAAACATAATCTAACATGTAGTTTACAGATTGAAGAAAAGGTGTTCATAGATATGGTAGAAAATAAAAGAGAAAGTTTTCAGGGAAAAGCTGCTGAACAGAAGTCACATGTACCACCGTGGGCTTTTAGAGAAGGAAATTATGAGAAAGGCGAGACATACGCTGCAATGTCCCTGGATTGGTATCAAAAAAGGAAAATCTGCTTGCTTAGATTGAAAACTAACTATAATAATTATTTCATTGGTACTAGTAAGTGAGAACATACTTTCTAAATTACTGGAGGATGGGGATTGAAGGGTGGAACTGATCCTGTTTTCCCAGGAGTCTATTATGTTTGTGGTAAGAAAGCCCATTACAGGTTGCCTGCACATTGGTATGGTAGTTGTTATTTTGCAATTGTTTTCCCAAAGGTCTACCATGTAGATAGAAATAATAACAGAATCAATTAAATAAAACAAGGACTAACACGTAACAAAAGAGCGAGTTTCTCAGAAATTATAGGTGACATTTTTGGTGCACTGATACCATCAGTTGGAGTTGTTCTGAATGCACATAAAATTCGAAAATTATCCACAGTGGTTGATCGTTTATCAACAGGTACTGCTGGTGGGTTTTTGATGATTGATACCGAAATGGTTGCGATCAGATCAATGGTTTTACAAAATCGACTTGCCCTTGATATTTTATTGGCAAAAGAGGGTGGAGTCTGTGGCATGTTGAAAATTCAACACTGCTGTACCTATATCCCGGACAAAAGTAAGAGTATTGAGGGGTATATAAAGAATATTACAAAATTACATGAAGATTTGACCCAACTGGAGGTTGACGGTGTGTGGGAGAAACTTGGTAAGAGTTTCTCTTCTGTAGGTAAATGGTTTTCTACCTTTGGAAGTAGCTTATTAGGAAGAATAATAATGCCAATCATTACAGTAGCCGTAGTTGCCTTAGTAATAATAACAATATAGAAATGTTGTAAATATAGATGTGGAAGAAAAGAAATAACAGAATCAAATAACAAACGAAGAGCAAGAAAGCGAAAAAGAGATGAAATAGAACTAGAAGATATGAAAGGAGATTACTATGAAAGGATGAAAAATTTAGACGAAAATATGATAAAAAGAAAAGAATACTGAACTTTAGATAAACAAAGATGGCACTTGGTATGGTGGGTATTTTATGATGGCTCCAGAAAGCCATCAGAGGGGGGATTGATGGAGCAGGGTTTTGCAGAAAAGAAACCTGCTCGGATTGACACCCCCGTAATATATATACTAACAGTGTGCAGTGGAAATTAACGTACAAATCACATGAAATACACGGGAAACCGCTTCTGCGCATGCATGCACTAAAATGAACTGATGCATGAAAGAACCAGGCCGTATTTTGCATCTAGCATCTTGCTTCGAAAATAATAATAAATACTGCCGCATTTGCTTAACGCTTTGCTAAGAAAAATATTAACATGGGATAGTGCAAAAGGAGGGTGGAAAACAGTGAAAAGTACATTTCCATGTAATTAATAAATGCTTATGTTTTATTCGTCATAGTGAGCCGAATGGGCCTACATTTTCCTAAAATTGACATGATAGAATGGGGGCTGGAGAGAGCATGAATAACCCGATAAATAGACAGAAAAGCTGAGTGCTGCAGAAATGCCTGGGAAGTCAAGGTTGTACAGCTACGAAAATGTTGATTGTCTGCCAAAAGGACGAGACTGGGCTTGGGACCCAAGACTTCTTCCGCGGACGTAGCTGAAAGACTCTTTTTAAATAATGAAAAAGTTACAAGTATTAAAATGAATAAACGAATCAAGAATTATGTCATGTGAAAGGATGTAAGACAATGAAACTGCAGAATTACGAATGTGATCAAGGTGGTGTGATTGAACACCCCCTAAACCATCCAATGGGAAGCCGAGTTTTAAAAATTGTTTCAACTATTGTGGGTTGGACATGTAGTTTTTAGGGTATAACTGGGGTGCCTTTAGGGATGTGGTTTAGCTGAGCTTTAGGTCGCCTGGAAAGGAGAGAAGGGTGATTTCGTTGCTGTCCGTCGGTTTGCAGAGAGGCCTAGTTGTTCCTGTCTTTGTCCTGTTCCTGTAATCTTTGTTCCCTGACTCTATTTTGGGGGCCCCCAGTACCTCCTTGGCCAGGGGGGTGGTATTTCACTGATCTTTGGGTTAGTATATCTTCTTGATCCATACTTTGCATAATTATTTGCAAATGTATTTTTTTCTCTGAAACTTATGTCTCTTCATCTATCCACTCCTTCATATGCACAATCGTTCATTTGATGAGTATGACACTGTTTGCATTTGCTGATGTTTTTCTTTCTCTCTTTGTGAGATTTTCAGTGTTTGCTTTGTGACCTGTATGTGATGAGCATTAATGACACATTATTTGCGATAAACTTTATAAATCTTACAGAGAGTCTGTGATTATTTAGCTAAACTAGACAGATAGATAGATAGTACTATTATTACCATCAACTACTTAACTAATTGGTCCATCGACCAAGAGGAAAGAGAGTTGACACGGTTTCAGTTATGTATTTAGGAAAATAAAATATGAACCTGTAAAGAAAACGTTTGTTTATGTCATTAAAACTTGACCACCAGCGCAACAGGGATTTCATGATTTGGGTGAATGTGTATGGGCCATTTGTACGCAATGATATTGAGTATCGATCCCTGATAAAGTGTAGCGCTGGATCACTGAGATTCTTAAAATGTTGCTTATATGCATTGCATTTTGGATCTTTAATACAACAACCAAGTTATCTCAAATTGCCTGAGTCTGTTATTGTGTCTTAATGTTCCTTCCTCAAAACTGTGCTGATGAGACAGTGATTCTAAATGCGTGACATTGAGAGTCATAGATTATTTTCAGAGCATCAAGGTCTGCTGCTTTTATTCTGTGTTGCGACTGCAGAACTTGTAGTGTGTATAACCCTGGTTAGACTAAAGTTCTACAGGAGGTTGGGTCTTCCAATTGCAATACTTTATTTGTATAGCGTGGTTCGGAGAGTAGTGTATTTGTACCTTATCTCTAACTTTTAAGTTGGCTACCAATTAATGGTCCTCATTGGGAAGCTAACAGTTTGGGACATCCTGATTTCTCGCCCCTCACTACGACAAAGAAAGATCCATCAGAGGAACATGGTTTTTGTTTTTTTGCCTAATTATTTGAGGATCTACATCCAGTAATCCACTGTGTTAAATAAATCCAAGTTAAGACATGTTAAATCAAGTTGAAATTAGAAGTCTTACTAGAAAAAATGTGAAAGTTAAGAGAAAGAAAGGCACTCTATTTTAATGTTGATGTCATCATTTTCTCCTGAATCAGCAAAGAGACTAATTCTAACAGATTTCAGTTGAGATCAACATCTTCATACATACAGTGGGTCAGAGGGGCTCACCATCAAGAGCCCGTAGAGTGCTGTGAAAGTGTTTGGAGTGGAATACAATGGCAGTGACGTTTCAAACAGACTGTTTGAAAAAATTATTAGCATTACTACCCTCTTCAAGCACTTTCACAACATTCTGCGGGATCCTCAGTCAGCCCATCTGCACAACTATTGCAGTGCTAGGCAGCAGCTCATCTGTTGCAGGAGGCCTGGCATGGTGCAAGGGCTCAGGACTCAGGTAACTGGCGGCAGAAGCCACATGAAGGCTCAGTTCATTTTTGGCTCAAGGGTTCAAAAAGACTTTGAGTGAGTCAAAGCAAGGCATTTGGATGGAGCTTCTGCTTTTTTGTCCTTAACTTTTCCATGCAGATCAATTGACTGAGCAAAAAGCCAGCTGATTATTGTTTTTACATTATGCTTACCCCTTCTGGGCCTCTTTGGATTTTAGGTGCAATGCTCTCGCTACCTTGGCTGTTTGTCAGGGCTCATCCCAAGGTGTTCTGACTTTATGCTCATTGAAAACTTTGCCACTTTGCAAAGCAATAACAGTCACATAGGTGCAAATCTTAATATGATTCCATGGAGAGGGTACGTGTTTGAAGGAGGTAGACAGCTGATGAGATATTGTCAATGCCAAAGGGAGACAAAATGTAGGTGGGTGCGGCCTGTGTGTGTGTGTGGGATGTGTGTATGTGTGCCTGTGCCTGTTTATTTGTGAGGATGGTGATGTGGAGGAGGTGTGTATGAGAGAGACAGAGAGAGAGAGAAGAAGAGAGGGAGAGGTTGATGAAGTGGAAGGGATAAACAGAAGACCATGCAGCCATGTGAAAAGGCAGCAACTAAAAGGAAGGAGATGAAGTATGATATATACCAATGGATCTAATTCAGAAAGTGAGGTATGGGTACTAATGCATAGAAAGAGATTCTAGAGGAAGGCGAAGAAAAGGGGAAAATGGGAGTTACTGAGGAAATTGCATCTTACATTCTTCTTTAGTTTTTTGTCTCACAATGAGGTTTTTGGGAAGCCCAGTGTAGCTCTTTAGGGTGATCTTCTAAAAGGCATCATGAGACCTACTTTGTCTGAGACCAGAACTGTAGTCCGCAAACTTCTTATGTTCACAATTGCAGCACTTGGTTTCCATCACAGATATAGCCCACAGATGGGCATATCTTTTTCACACACAGACTGCCATACCTCCCTGTGAACTAGGTTCATCTCTGATTCCCTGTATCATGCAGAAAGTGTGCCTCCAATGGTTTGGCTTTCCCAGCCCATTGCTAGTATTTGACTTGGACATTGTAGCTTGAATGAAGCAATGCTTAAAGAGATTACCTCTGATGTAGAGCCTGTGGGAAAAATGACAGTATGTGGCAAATTCTTTGTTCTAGCATAACACTTACTGCAACAGCACATGGCACGATTGGAGCAGTGTAATTTAGACTCTACCCTCTACATAACGTGTATTCATATATGACAATATATAATCCGTATATCCAACGTGTGAATTAACTCATTAACTTTTGTATTTCACCTTTATGAGTCATTGTAGATAAACATTGCTGTGCACATTTACAAATCACATGTAGTTGTATTGGAGTGATTAAATAAATCATGTATTTACATTTATTGGATATTCACGTTATAATGATGATAACTTGCCTTTCTATTGTCAATAACTTTAGAATGGAGCTCCATTTTGATTCTTGAACTAACTTAGCTTGACATTAGGCCTTAACCGAGTGTTACACATTTCAAAATTGTTAGTATGCTGGTACTGGACAAAAATCAGTTTCCAGTTCAAGAGTTGATGGTTTTCCCTCCTCCGGGTGAATTTCCCTCTTTGTTTACCTGGTCTTATGGATCTTTGCTGTTGTTTTAGAGAAGATCAGGAGCTCTGCATCACATAAATGATAATCACAATCACTAATCTATATTGAGTCAATAAAGAGAATTTGGAATTTAAAAGGTTTTATTAATTAATTATTTAGTAATTTATCTTTATTAAGAGCATAAGTCAATTCATATTGATCTCAATTATCAAATATGAAAATAATTCAATAGTCAGTATTAGTCAATAGTCATAAAATGCATTAAGCACATTCCATAATGGAAAGAATTTCTATTCTAAGAATCGGGGAAAAGTTGTCAGTCAGAACCCATAAACAGTTCTAGTTCGAGAGACAAACATAAAGCTTCTGCATCAAAGTCAGCTCAATAAATCAACAATATCAATAAAGCAGAACTTCTCATAAAGAGATGTTCAAGAAACTCAGTAGAGTCCCAGAGCAATATTGAATAAGGGTAAATGGGAAAATCGCAATGGCAAGTGAAGTCTGAGTCTGGGTAAAAAGCTTCTGGGACTACTCTAGGAACATGCACTAAGATGGACTACACATTTCATGAAGTTTTGCAACATGTTGCTCTTTTCCATATTCAGTCAGCCAATCAGCTTTCGAACAGGATCACTCCGTGGCTTATCACGGAAATACATTAATCCACAGATAACAATATTAAATTTGTAACTCCATTATATCAATTCTAGGTTTCAGTATAGGTCATTCTCCCATTCAGGTCTTCTTTCTCACGTATAAAGTAAATTTCTAACATTTCAATAACAATGATTTATGTAGAAGTTAAAACATCTATATAACGAAAAAATCATGTTGTGAAGCCATTCTTTGAAAGGAAATACAAGTCAGCTAAAAAGGTCCATATCTAGTTTAAATGCTGAGTCTACATATGTGAACTTCTTCATTGCTCATTTAAAGACTAATTTCTATTTATTTGTTAACAGTGTTCTTTGTGTAAGTAGAAACATTTTGCTGAAATATAAGAGAACATTTACGCAACTATTATTTATCAAAAAACGTATTCATGGAAAGGTCAGTAAAATAAACATTTTAGGTTATATCAGCATTCTTTAGTCGGGTCAGCTTTGTTCAAGCAATGCCATTTCAGCTTTTCAGGCCTAATGAGTAAATATATTAGCCTACTACGGAGTTTCATTTAAACACATTTATTTTTCATTAAAGCCTACACGTTAATTCTGCATATTTATCAATAACTATATTATTTTCTTGTTTATATTAAAACAGTTCACCACTGGTTATTCCTTTCTTTGCAGGTGCGTTATCAAGTCCCTCACTATCTAGAGAAAGGTTAATTATGATTTATTAGATTAATACTGATTAATAGTGAGGCATGAAGACGAAACGTTGGCAGCAGATGCAGAGAAATGATGATTAAAGGATCCTCCTGTATTCGGCGTGCTAAGAAGATGCAACTTTCAAGGATGAACAGATGTGTACCTAATTGTATGAGAGTGGGAATTTGGGGGAATTTACCGGTTCCTGGCAAATACGGCCATGGGATTGACTCTAGACTGTGGGAGCGAGATATAGATGTTTTGGGACCTTTTATTGTGTTTTAATTGGTGTTTTATAGTAGATAGAGCAGATACTTTTCCTGACTTGGAAGAGGGCAGGCCTCTCTACCTTTCTGATTTCCCCGAGTGTAAAACTTCATGCTGAATGCTCTTTTTGCATTCGTTACATATTGATTATTTGCATTCTGTACTTCATAATACTTAAATTCAGAGTGCTTGAATGCCTTAACATTTTTCCTGTAATGATATTTTTCATTAATCATTGCCAAATTTGCTGATTGTGATGAACTAATAATTCAAAAGAAAACTTTATGGTTGTATACCATCCTCTTTGTCGTTATTGAGGACGTGTATTGGTTTAATTGTAAAGTAAATGAATTCCAAATGCTAGCTCTCCCTCAACAATTCAAGTTGACTACCAAAGGTCCATACGACCAGTGGGGGATTCAGTTTGATGACTATACCAAGAGATTGAGGTTTAAAAACCCCTGCTCCATCACAACAATTCCCTGAGGAGTACCTTTTCTCTCTCAGTTTGGCAAATATTCTTCAAGAACATGGTGCTGAAGATTTTAGGTAATTTTCGGAGCCAAACGCATTTTCTTATGTCTATGGCTACTGCTCAGAAATTGACGGAACCACAACTGCAAGTCCATATAAGCACCCACTTTTCTAGCTTTTTCTGGCTGTTGCCTTTTGCTTAATTTCTTTAGTGCACCCAATGAACAATTTGGACATGTTCCAAGATGTATTTGCGATAACCCATGTGTGGACTGTATATGTGTCTCGGTAGGTACAAATAAAATCAAATACACATTTTAAAAATCTTGTATTTGGGTTGTTAAGGAAGGACTTGTCTGAGTTTAGGTTGATGCAATCATCATAGAAGGTGCAGGTACAGAGATGTATTTTGCAAAAACAAACATTAGCTTTGTCCAGTACTGTAACCGTTAGTTGGATTTATATCACATGTCCAATACACTTTCTTTGCTTCCTTTAGAATTTCTTAAGTTGGTCATAAGAAAATGCAAGCTTTCTTTGCAAAATCTAAGACCTAAGATGATGAAGAGTTTAGTACCAACAGTGCTAAAAAATTCTGGACCTTATTTAGAGGTTGGTGGACAGGATACTCCTTCAAAACCTGGTAGATATCCCGTCCATTGTATTACAGATGGCAATGTCTTGTCATAGGGTGGACAAGATATCGGATAGATTTGTGATGAAATGTCCCTCCTGCCAAAAGCTATATACAGCACTGCATTCCTAAAACAGATGAAATGAGCATTGAGGATTGTGAAGCTGGGATTGCATGAAAAGATACTAGTTGAGAGTGAGACCAGGACCAGTAGCAGTGCAGATGATAATTGTTTTCAGAGATGAGCAGCATCATGGTGTGGAGAGTGGTATTGATATTAAGAAGGAGGAAACATCAAGCACTAGCAAATCATTTGTGAAATTACCACACACAGACACAGTTTTCCAGAGACATATTCGTCCTAAATTTAAGAAACATGTTCAAAAAAAGTATTTCCAATAAAAGTTTCAATAGTTGATTGCTGAAGGCCATAACATATGGTGTGCATTGATGCAGAGAAATCCCATGGATTGAAACTGTTCAAAAAATGGACTGAGTCGATATGGTGCCAATATTGACAAACAGCAGAAACCAGTATGGAAAAATATAACTGAGCATTAACAAAGCAAAGAATATGCCACAACTTAGAAGATCTTAGAACAAGCAAAAAGGACTATTTACTGCAAGTGATACAAAGAGCCCAGTCAGAACAAATATCAACAACAATTTGACTATTCAGTATAGGTTATAAGGAGGTGAAGCAAAACAGGCATGAGTATGGCTATGAAACAGAGAGGGATTGCCATCGGTTGAACGGACTGAATATGGGACAAAAGGCTGTGAACCTTATAATCATTTCCACTGTTGAACATGAGTGAGGATTTCCAGAAAATAATTCCATATGTGCATCAAAAAATGGCACTATAGGGGAGTCAGTAAAAGATAAGGACTCAGCACAAGACATTTGGGGCCTGATTTAGAGTTTGGTGGACAGGGTACTCCATCTCAACGAGCTACCCTGTCCACCAAACTCTCAAATAGTCTTTTTGAGCTTCTATGGGCACATAAACACCTGTCCACCTGACAAAACATGTTACATATTTATGCGATACATTTAGAATACGTTTAAAGTTGGCGAAGCAAATCTATTGTTTTTTTATGTTCTGTTTATTGTTCACTCGTATATATTTTATTTTATATTTTTAGACATTTTTTCTACTTTCTATTAATTGATATTTCATAATGCATATTTATGATGTCTTCATTTGTATATCTGTGGTTTCTATTTACTTGATATTTATAAAGCACTTATGTTGTCTTAGTTTCCATTTGTCTGTTTTGATTTCATTTTCATCATATTTGTATTAAAACATTATGTCATAGAAAAATAGTGTAAGGAATCCGTTATCTCTGTGTTAAAAAATACATTTGTAAATGTCGGTTATGTTCAATGATTATTTCTATTCCTGAATTTGAAATGAAAGCATATATATTGTCCCTTAGAGAGTAGGGGCCATATGTATCAAACAAAATTGCGATTGCAAACGCTGAAATTCGCAGAATTTCAGTGTTTGCGATCGCAATTTGGCTTAGTGGTATGTATGAATGAAAAACTGCCTCGCAAAATAAGGAATCGCAAAATTTGCGATTCCCGATTTTGCAAATGCATTTAAGGAATCGCAAATTGCGATTCCTTAAATGCAATGTAAGAAGCACAAAAAAAGTGCAATTTGGCCTTAAGGAATCGCAAATTACCACCAACTTCAAATTGGTGGTAATTTGCGATTTCTTTGAAAAATGCACTTTTTTGCATTTTTCAAAGTGCAATGTGGCGCACATACATGCCCTTAGGGCATGTATGTGTGCCACATGTGCACCCATGCATATTTCAGGGTGCAACAGGGTGTCCTTTTGACACCCTTGCAACCTTGAAATTGCATTCTCAATTTGCGATTCTCTAATTGCTAATCGCAAATTGAGAATGTCTTCCCATTCATTCCTATGGGCCTCTAGGCCCATAGGAATGAATGGGGAGGGATTTCCTTAATTGCGAATCGCAATTTGCGATTCGCAATTAAGGAATATGTAGGATTCGCAATTTTTTTTGCAAATCCTACATACATCTCGTTTTGCGATTCTCAAATAGCGATTCGCAAAAAATCGCTATTTGAGAATCGCAAAACCTAACATTGATACATATGGCCCTAAGAGTTGCAAGGCTCAATCTGTACTAACTCTAATTCTTTATGTTTGTTTTTCTAAAGTATATTCCTCTGAGAGATTCAACCCATCATCACTGAACCCCACTCCAACTCACCATAGAAAAGTGATTCTTTCACTTGTATTACTAATTTCACTCAGTTTAATTATTTTGGGTTGACTGTTTCCCTCGTTATGGTTTATTTTGCGTCATAGTGCACATTGGTTGAAGGGCTTGATTTAGATCTCGGCGGACGGGTTACACCATCACAACCGTGGCAGATATACTGTCTGCCGAAATATAAATCCTGTTGTATCCAATGGGATTTATATTTTGGCAGACGGGATATCCGTCACCGTTATGACAGAGTAACCCGTTTGCTAAAATCTAAATCAGGCCCTAAATCCTTAATTGGACAAGTAATATTAAAGACAAAGAACATCTTCACATAGCCCAGCCCTTGCCCTCCTCCTAACCACCACTAAACTACTGACATGTTCCATCAGTGTCCTTTCATAGTACCCTTTCAGGGTTTATGACTTTTAGCGAATTTAAGTGAAAAATGGGCTGGAAATGCACTATTTTACCCCATTTGTTAGGAACCTTCTTGTGAAGAGAACCCCTCAGAACCCTACTTCATGAAAAGCTTGCTCGCTCGCGTCACTCGCTCTCTGCACTTCAACTCTGAGACTTGTAAATGCAGGCACCAGAAGAAACCAGGTGCCAGAGCCAATGGTGGAGGTGGACACAGCCATTGAGTAAGTGGGCTGTGCCTATGTGGGAAGTGGGTGGTGCCTTTAGGAAGTGGGTGGCAGCCTCCTAAGAAATCATTTGTTTACCTGCACTCATTTTGTTTACAAATTGATCACATCTCGAAAGCCATTGCTCAATCTTCAGATGACAAGGATAGATTTCTAATTGCAACACTACAGCCCCATAATGTTATTACCACATTCTTTTTTTTTTATGTTTAAAAGCTTTATTAAAGAATTATAAGAAATGCATAGATCAGCAATACAGAATAAATATACTGAAAGAAGAATATCAAAAAAAGTGGCTAGATTAAGAACCAAAGGAGAAAGCTATTTTTTGGTTTTACAAGGAATAAAGGAAAGGGAGGGAGAGGGAGAAGGAGAGAGGTGGGGGAAGAGAATATTTTGCAACTTGACAAAATTAAATAAAATAATGCATATTTACATAGGAATGTAAGTAGTATTACTAGTATACTTAATAAATACAATAAACCAAGAAAGGTAAGGAACAATAATCAGAGAAAATGTACGTTCAAGGAGGTTTAAAATTTTCAGAATGGGAACGAGAATTATCTGCTAAAACTAGATTATCTAAGTATTGAGTCAGGGGTAACCAAAAAGGTCTCTATTAACTTTTGGTCTGCAGGAGGAGGCGAAAGCAATATCAAGACGATGAAAGTGGCAGAGACTATTCCACCAGTGCTGAAGAGAAAGCTTCGTAAGGGTTTTCCAGTTAAGAGTGATGTGTTGAAAGGCTAGTGCAAGCATAAGGTCAAAAAGACCATGTGTGTAAGGGGGAAGATTTAAGGAGTCATATAGACTACCAGAGAAAAGGAGAGGGAGAGAATAAGGGGTGGTAATGGTGAAAATACGGGAAATATAGGACCAGACTTTTTCCCAAAAAAGAGAGACCGAAGGGCAAAGAAAGAGAAGATGTAAAAGATCAGCAGTAGAAGCACCACAGGTCCAGCAGTTAGTATCAGTGGAGTGGGAAAATTTAGCAATAGATATAGGGGTAAAATAGAGTCTGTGATATAGGAAAAACATAGATTGAGTGAGAGAAGCAGAGCGAGAGATTTTGAGAGAGCGGGACCAAAGTTTGTCCCAGAAGATGATAGACCATTCACATCCCAGGTCAGATTCCCACGAAAGTTCCAATTTAGTTTTAGTACGTTCTGGATTAGGAGCTGAATAATATTTATAAATGAGAGAAGCTTTAGGTAGGGATAGAAGGATCGTATGAAGAGAGTTTAAAGTAGAAGGAGGAGGGGAAGAGGGGAGAGAATAGAAAGTGTCAAGAATGACCGACATCAGAGTGGTGAATTTCTGTAGGAAGGAGCGAGGACAATGAAATGAAGCTTGAAATTGGGGAAAAGAGCACGGAGACGAGCCATCAAAAAGATGTTTAACCCAAATTATACCTTTTGATCTCCAAGATTTCCAAAAGATGGATCTGTTATTAATAGTAATAATGGAGTTGTGCCAAATTGGAGATTCTAAAAAGGATTCTCTTGAAATGCGATCCGGTTGTGTCAAAGGTCTTAGTAAGGTACAAGTATGTTTGAATAAAGGCATAAAAATATGAGGAGATTTAGCAGAGAAGGCCAAAACTTCCCTTAGGGTGAATGGTAATAATAGAGCACGCTCAATAGTAAGCCAAAGGGGAGTGAAAGAAGAGGGGTTGGAAAGAAGCCATCTTGAGGCCTGACGGAGACAAAATGATTTATGGTAAAGGCGAAAGTCAGGAAAGTTCACACCTCCATTAGATTTTGTCTTACGAAGAAAGGATAAGGAGATCCTGGCTTTTTTATTGTTCCAGAGGAATTTAGAAAGGCAAGAATCTATTCGTTTAAAATAGGAAACAGGAATATGGACGGGAAGCATGGAAAGAGAGTAAATTAAAATAGGGGAGATCATCATCTTAATGGAATCCAATCGACCCCACCAAGAGAGAAACAAAGGATTCCAAGAGGAAAGTAAATTGTCAATCCGAGAGAAGACCGCCTTCATATTCAATTTAACAGTAGCGGTGATGGAGTTCGAGAACCATACACCTAAATATTTTATTTTAGAGCTGTTCCATGCAAATCCAGTGGTAGAAAAAGGATGAGGAAAACAAAATTTGGTAAGAGGGAGAATTTCTGTTTTATCTGAATTGATTTTATAACCAGAGACAAGAGAGAAGGAAGCAAATTCGTGTAATAGAGAAGGAATAGAGATTTCGGGAGCGGAGACAAAAAGTAGGATGTCATCTGCGTAAGCTGAGAGCTTTAGATGTTGGTCACCGTAAGGGAAGCCAGATATAGAGTCATTATTACGTATTGAGGATAAGAAGGGCTCAAGAGCTAAGATAAAGAGAAAAGGAGAAAGAGGACAACCTTGACGGACTCCGCGCTGGAGAGGAAAATAGGAAGAGATACAGCCATTAACCAATACAGAGGCTCTGGGGGCTGAGTATAATAAAGAAATAAGTGAAATAAATTGAGGGCCAAAACCATGCCATTTAAAGGATGCGAAAAGGAAAGACCAGTCAACTCTATCAAATGCTTTTTCCGCATCGACAGAAATGGCCGCCAGAGATGTAGAGAGAGAAGGGATTTTGTTTAAGACATTGAGAAAAAGTCGGGAGTCATCTGATGTCAATCTACCCTTGACGAAGCCACATTGTTCTTTACCCACTAGATGAGGCATAAGCGGATCTAAACGTAAGGCAAGAGTTTTGGCACAAAGCTTATAATCTACATTGACCAAAGAAATTGGGCGGTAGTTTTTACAAAACATAGGGTCTCGGCCTTCTTTGTGTATCAGACAAATTGTGGCTTCTTGAAAAGTACCTTCCGTCTTGCCGGTAAGGTAGAATGAGTGAAAAAGGGTTAATAGTTTAGGAAGTAATAGGTTAGAAAAATGTAAGTAAAATTCGACTGAGAAGCCATCCGGACCAGGAGTTTTCCCTTTCTTTAAAGTGCATAAAGCAGTGGATAATTCATTAAGGGACAGATGGGCTTCAAGGTCAGAAAGGTTAAGATGAAGATTAGACGGTGTTGGAAGTTTGTTAAGATAAGACTGAATAAGAGAACTGGAAGGAGGAGATTCTGGGGTATAGAGGTCTTTATAGAAGATTTTAAATTCGTTAAGAATGTCTTGATCTTTATAAACGAGAGAGCCATCTGAAGAATAAATGGAATCAATCCAAGTACGTTCTTTACGGGCCTTGAGGTAGTTTGCCAAAAGTTTTCCTGCTTTATTTCTACCCCCGTAATAACGAGCACTAGTACGCAGAAGAATTGAAGATGCATTGTCAGTCGTAGATTTATTAAAGGCCAGTTTAGCGCGTACCAGAGCTGGTAAGACCGAGTCCGCAGGTGAAGTATAGAACTTATGCTCTAGAGCTTTAATATGCGCCAGTGTGGTCTTACGTTGATGAAGAAAGCGCTTCTTCTTTTTTTAAACAAAATCTATAATAAAACCTCTTGCGGTTGCCTTAAAGGAGTCCCATAAAATATGAGGTGAGGAAGCAGAGTCTTTATTAAGGGCAAAGAATTCGTTGGTAAAGATAGTGAAAGCGGAGGAAAAGAGAGGGTCAAGAAGGAGGGAGTTATTAAAACGCCAGCGGGAAGACCTGGGATATGGAGGGAGTAAATCTAGGTCGGTTACAATTGGGGCATGATCAGAGATGACAATAGGTTCGATAGAAGAGGAAAGCAAGTTCTGAGATAAAGATTGAGAGAGAAAGATATAGTCCAGACGGGAAAGAGAGTTATGAGGAGGAGAAAAAAAGGAAAAATCAAGAGTATCGGGATGGGAAAGTCTCCAAGAGTCCACGAGGTGTGTTTGGGAGATAGTGTCGAGAAAATGTTTATGAGTTTTATGAGGAGTGAAGCGCACCTGGGATTGACGGTCAAGAAAAGGATCCATGGCTTGATTGCAATCGCCTCCTAAGATAAAAAGATCATCTCTGAATTGAATACATTTCTGTGTAATTAAAGGCCAAAAGGAACAATCAGGATGGGTAGGGCCATAGATATTAAAAACAGTCAACTAAATATTATTAATTAACAATTGAGCCAACAACCATCTGCCTTCTGAATCCGTTGTGATATAACTTTACAGTTCAATTTCTTGTGGCATAAAATCACAACACCATTTTTCTTGTTAGAGGTAGGGGAGACTAAAACTGAGCCCACCCAGCCCTTCTTCAACTTTAACGCCTCAGCTTCGGTAAGGTGGGTTTCTTGCAAAAGAACTAAGTCAGGGTTATAAGAGGCAAGATGGGATAGAATTCTCTGTCTTTTGATTGGATTAACAAAACCTTTCACAGTCCAGGAAATAACTCTGAATGTAACAACATTTGAAGTATATAAAGAATAAAAATATGCAACGATAAACAAATGGAGTAAAGGACAAAAGAGAAGATAAAAAGAAAATAGAAAACCCAGTGGGTAAATAGAAAAGAGTAGTACGAAGAATAGAAGTAAAAAGGAGAAGTAAGAAGGCGGGAAAGAGGGAGGTGAATAAGAAAAGACAGTACATGTCAAAATAAAATGACGACTGTAATACGTACCTTAAGGGGTAAAGAAGAAAACGAAAGGCGGCAAGGGACATTGGAGACAGCACACCCAACGGGGAGCAACACAACACACCAGGACATCAATGTGAGAAAGTACAAACAGGAGCGGGTATGTAGAGGAAGAATAGAATCTAACAAAGTAAATTATATCTGCAAATGGAGACAAAGAAATATATGAGAAATAAGAGAACAAACAATTCCATACAATAATGTAATAGAGTTACATAATCAGGTATAGAATAAGAAGGGAAAAGAATAATAATATACAACAAGGAAGGAAGGCGAGGTAGAAAAATGAGAGGCTGATACATAAATAGAGAAAGATGAACAAGGAGGAGAAGGAAGAAGGAGGCATAGAATGAAACATAAAGCATAGTTATTATGGAAAAAATGAGAAAGACATATATAGTCTGAAGAAATTACGATGACCTGTAAAAGAAAGGAGGTTAGGGCAATAACTTCAATGCATTAGGACCATAAAAGGAAAACAAAACTCAAGTTCCAGAGGAAGAAGGAGTAGTTTCCATCGACGAAGCAGAACATGACTGGATAAATCTGCGAAGGTCAGCAGGGTCTTCAAAGGTAGAAGTCTTATTGAGATAGGTAACCTTAAATAAGCAAGGGTGGAATAGGCCATAACGTGCGCCCAAGGAGCGAAGAGCAGGACGAAGATCCCAAAATTCCTTTCGGCGTTTGGCAGTCAATGTAGAGACATCTTGGGAGATAAATACTTTGGTACCTAGCCAGGAGAGGTTCTTTTTGGCTTTGGCAGCATTAAGTACCAACAGAAGGTCAGTGAACTGCAAAAACAATATTATAACCCCACGAGGATTTGAAGGAGCAGATGTCGATGAGAGACGAGGGCCCAGTCTATGAGCACGCTGGATGTTCAATTTAGTCGTAGATGGTAGATCTAAAAACTGTGGTAGAAAAGATGCAAAGTACGTAACAGGATCGTCACCCTCAAGGCCTTCAGGAAGGCCATAAATGCGTAAGTTATTGCGCCGATTTCTATTTTCCAAATCTTCAGTAACTCTCTTTAGTTGTGAAACTTCCTTCTCCAACAAGGAAATTTTTGAAGATGAGGCCCGCACGTCGTCAAGATGTTGTTCCACCACATTGATACGGGACTCCATAGAAGACCACTTGTCATCCAACAATTGCAGTCTGGAGTTTGTTTCTTCAATAAATGGGCGAAGGGAGCGCAACTCCTCCCAGACCATGTCTAAAGAGACCGGAGAGGAAGACTTAGGTGGAGATGGAGAATCCTGCTTAGGTCTCTTATTGGTAGTTGAGGGTAACGACATTTTGGATGCCATGTTGACAGGATTTTCTGTGAGGGAGGAGCAGTTCTCCCATGGCGAAAGATCCGATAAACAGGAGAATTTGTTGAAGGTCGGAACGTTTGCTCCACTGGTGGCAGGAGCAGAAGGACGCACCTCCACTGCTTTGTTAGGATGGAGTAGGCGTCTACTTCTACCCATGAAGCATGGTAAAAATAATGAGGAGAAGATACGATGTTGCGTAGAAGAAATCACAGTATCTCAAAAGAGTTCCCCCTCAAAAGCAAGCGTCAGGGAAAGAAAATGACTATACTGCGCAGTAAACATAAAAAAAAAAGAAAAAACTGCCAAGAAAGTCAATATATATTGAAATGTGAGGAAAAAAGACCAGAGAGAAGGTCATACAAAATGGTGGCCATCCCCAATAGGAAAGAGTCACCTGTATAAAGTCAGCCTAGACATTTTTCAGCCTCCGCGGAAAAAGCATATATTCTGAAAGCGCCCATCCTCCGATTTAGAAATCTGTCATCCTTTATTCGAAACGAGCTGTAGAACCGCTTTAAAATCGCGGTAAATGTCCGGCGCGAAGCGGAGCTCTAGCGGCGGGCGGCCATCTTGGGTCGCGATGCGCACGCCTCAATCCATTACCACATTCTTAAATGTACATAAACCCACTTAAAAACATTCAGTCTTTGAAAGAAATGTAATGTCTTTCTGACTTTATATAACAAGTGCTCTCCGGAGACTAGACCCAGCTGATTGACTCTACTTAATTGTAACAACAAAACCAATATTTATTTCAAATGATAGCAGGAACGGGCCTGCTTGAAATGAACCTTATGGACAATTCCATAATATCCGTCTACTACTTTTCCTCACATATTCAGTAGCTTAGTATATTTCTCACAAATCTCTGCAGCAGATGATGGGTAAATCCCAGATCACTTAATTTGTAATTTAACATGCAGACGTGTTATTAGCGAAAAGATTTCTGTTTCAATGCCACGCTTCTTAAGCATATGAATTTTCACATTTTCTTCTAAGAATGTCAGGATGAATTCCTTAAATGCAGCCTCGCTGCCGATACAAATTCCCAGTAAATAGGAGTATTTCGAGGCAAACGTTGTCTCATAATAAAATATGTTGCTAAGAGAACAAAGAACCTGGGAGTCACTATGGAGCACTGCTTTCACTAAAGCCCTGAAAAGCATTTACTTAAGCAAATCTACCAGGTCTTCCCTAGAGAGTTCACTGATGCCAAGTCAGCATATGCCAGAATTAGTGCGAGTGATAGCACACGCCCTTTGCCCCACTTGACCTGATTGCATTATAGCAAGTGGGTTTCACAAGAACCTTAAATCTGATGATATAGCTTGAAGTGTTGTCATGTGACCTTTGATCCTGAGGACATGCACAATGCGACCACTAACGTATAGAAATTATGTGTAGTGTTAATAAAATGTTAAAGATATTTCTGAGGCTCATAAAAAGTCACTATTTTTAGTTAATTACAATACAATAATAAATATGCAGCCATGGTATGCAGGGGTTGCAAACAGCAATTGTGATGGTTGAAGAAAGATATGCCTGGTGAACAGTTATCAAAGGTTATGGACTACAGCTGTCAAGAGCTAGGGGCACTGTTTTCATATGCCTATCTGCAACCATCTTAGTCCCAATACGAGAGTCAATTGTCAAACTCCATTTTAAAAAAACCTGATTCAAGCCTTAAAAGCACATGCATGAATTGAAATGCACCATACAACCATGATGGCCGCAACTGCCACACCAGGACAACTGTACGCAGCTGACCAGAAAGGGCGCTGATGACAAGTGTTGCTCAGAACTGCCTCAGCAATCGCCCAATAAATGAGAATACCAGAGTGGTTCTTGCAGGAGCGGAGGTGCTGTCATGAGTGTTAAGGGCCACACCTCATCTGCTTCACAAACTGAACTGCTACAAGAACTAGCAGGGAATGGGATCAGATACTCAGCAGTCAGTAACCATTCAGTGCTTTAGAAACTCATGCATTGCTGCAAAGCATTGATATTAATGTTATTATTATTAATAGTAGTAGTAGTAGTATGATAAAAAAGGTTCCTATAGGACGCACAGCAGCATCGGATTGGTAACACGGGCACTCGGGCAATGCCCGAGGGGCCGGTATCCGAATTCCAGCTGTGGGCTGCTTTTTTGAACAGCCTGTGGGGCCGATTTGGGCGGATTCTGTGTTGTTCGATGCCACCAGCGGCCCAGTGGGTGCCTGAGTGGCCTTTCTGGAGGCAGATGGGCATCCATTTCCTCCCTTTTATCAACGGCAGAGGTGTCACTCCCTTTCTCTCGCTGGGCCGGCCCATTAATATATGCATATTGAGTGGGGGCAGGGGGCCTGAGCAAAAGTGGCCTCACTTGTTTTCAGGTGTGTTTCACCAGTGTAAACTAACCCGTGCATTTTTTTTAATCCCCCACCCCCTTTTTTATAAAATTTCACCAAAGCAGTGTTTTTGCAGAAAGGCAATATGTAAATATGGGCCACTTTTTTTTGCGTGCCCGGGCCGATTTTTAATCCCAATCCAACCCTGACGCACAGCTTTCCACAGTGGGCTTCCCGATGTTGACAGAACAAGGTGAGGACAAGGGAGGACTTACACTGCTCGGATGTAAAGATAAGTTTTCAGCTGTTTCCTAAAGCTAAGTAAGGTTTTGTCTGATCTCAGACAAATAGCAAGAGAGTTCCAGAGTTTAGAAACCAGGTAGCTGAATGACCAACTGCCACCTCTTGCTCTCCTAAATTCTAGGAATGGTCAGTAGAAAAAGGAAATTTGATCTCAGCTCTCTGAGGGCACTGTATGAGGTGATGTGATGTTGAAGGATGTGTGGGCCGCCGCGGGAATGCTTTATCCTATGGGGGTTGCATAGAGCCTTGAATTCTATTCTTTTGTTTATAGGCAACCAATGATGCTGCGCAAGGGACAAATGTGCTGATTGCGTTTTGGGCAGGCCCATCACTGCTCTGGCTGCGGCATGCTGAGCAGCATGCAGCTTTCTGATGACATATGAGGGGCTGCCCAGGTAAAGGGAATTGCTAAAGTCAAGATGGGAGAGACTCAGGCCTTTAACCACTGTCCTCCGCAATTCCGCGGGGAGCCATTTGAGTGTCTTCCGAATAGACCTCAGGAGACCAAAACAGGTGCCTGCAACCTTCTTTGCCTGAGTACTTGCACCTTCCCTATGGTGTGGGTCTCAGAGCTTGCATTTTTTCCAGCTGGGAAACCCACACTGTAATACCTTTATGATCTGGTGTGAGACTTGCGAGCAAACGAAATTACCAGAGTCATTTTAAGGCATGAGCAAAGTGGGTAATTAGTCAGGGCACCACCTTCCAAGGGGTTACTGGTAAACTGATCAGAAGACTTTTTTGTAGTAACATACCTCTCTCTTTCTGCATACCTCTACCTCTCATTTTGTCTCTCTCTATTTATTATTATCTTTATTCTCTCTACCTTTCTATCTACCTCTCTCTCTAACTTGTTCTACTCCTTTACCCCTCTACTTCTGTGTACATGCTCTAACTTATTCTTAACTCCATTTACTTTGCCTCTCTCGTCCCCTACCCTTTATCCATCATGCATTCTCCTACTTGATATTGTGTTCTGATCACCTCTCTCTTCTTTAAAAATAAGTAAATCTCTGATCATGTCACTACCTCACTTCTCAATCTCCTGCTCTCTGTCACCATTCTCTACCTTTCATTCCCTGCTTTGAATACCATTCTGCTTTATGTCTTGCTCCATCACATCAACTCTTCTACCACATGGATCTCTATTTACTTCTCCCTATTTCCATTTATATTTCTACGTACATACCCCTATCTCTCTATCACTACTGAATCTACTTCATATATTTTCCTCACCTCTCTGTCAATATATCTTTTTCTACCCCACCTTATCTACCTGTCTCTCACAAACTTGTCTCTATACTACTCTATGTGCCTACCTCTAAAGCTCTACTTTATATTTCCTCCCTCTACTTCACATCTCTCTCTGTACCAAACTCCTGTGTTTCCTTCTCCCTATTGTTACAAATTGGGTTTCTGGTTAGCAGAGGTATGTTCCCTATCCAAGCAGGAACCACAATCCTAATCAGGGTAAGTCAGATCAGCTGCGGCCGCTGCAGGTAAGAGCAGTGGGGCCGGCTGGGGGGGTATTTCGAGAGACGACCGCAAGGGAAAATTAAATAAATAATTAATTTTCCCTTGCGGTCGTCTCTCGAAATCCACCCCAGCCGGCCCCACAGCCACACCGCTCTCACATGCAGCGGCCGCGGCTGAGTCAGATACACACCCTAAATTAACCTGTGCTCACCCTCTGGGAGATTGGCACAGAGCAGTCAGACTTAACTTAAAAGGCAATGTGTAAATTATTTGTGCAAAACTTAAAACAGTAAAACAGTGAAAACACCACACAAAAGGTACCACACCTGGCTAGAAACATGGAGCATAATTTAATGAACAAAACAAGACCAAAACAACAAAAACCCAATAAGTAGAAGTTAAGATTTGAATTTAAAAAGAATAAACTGCAAAAAAAAGCTAAGAAGCAATAAGCGTTTATGTGGGTCAACTGGTCACGCTGGACCAGGAAAAAGTCAAACGTTCAGTCTGACCACGATGGAGTGTGGGCCAGATACACAGACCCAGTGAGGCCCACTAAACAAAAGGACCTTAATTCTGGTTGCGTCAACAAAATTGTGGGGTGCAGCCAAGTAATGCATAGGTGCTCAGGACTGGATTGGCGCTACTTGGCAGGGCAAGACTCACAGATGGCAGAGTCCAGGTGCTGTAGCAGGGTGGTTGGAAGTCTTTGATGTCCCTGAGACTTCAGAACAGGAGGCAATCAGACAAGCCCTTTGAGTCACTTGGGTTCTGGGTTGGAGAGATGCAGGTCCAGTCCTTCTCACTCAGAGGCAAGATGGCAGCAGGCAGCAGGTCAGCACAGCAAAGCAGGAGTCCAGCAGAGTAGCAGCCCAGCAAACTGCCAGTCTTTGTAACAGTGCAGCAATCCTTCTTCCTGGCAGAGCATCCGGAGGTCCAGAAGTGCACTGTAGTGGTGCTGGCTGAGGTCCAGCATGTATTCTTTGGTGCCCTGGTTCTGGAAGGTAGGAGAAGCTTCTAGACAGTGGCTTTGAAGTGTAAGAAATCCCCTTCCTCCCCTGCCCTGGCTCCAAGCTGATCGGAGTAAAATACAGGGTTGTTAGGCCTATTGTGAGGATACAGGGCACAGCCTATTCAGGTGTAAGTGGGATTGTGCTTAGCCCACCCCATCAAGCCAATTAATAGTCCCATCAAGTCCTACCTAAGCTCTTACTGTGTGTGGCTGTCTAGAGGGAATGCACAAGGCCCAGCTGTCACCCTACCCCAGATGTGTACTTAGAGACAAGCGGAAGGCACAGAATGGTTAAAGTAAGAAAAGGGCAACTTTCTAAATGTGCCATTACAGAATGGTTAAAGTAAAAAATGGACAACTTTCTAAAGTGGCATTTTCAGACTTGCAACTTAAAATCTAACTTTACCATAAGTTGTGATTTTAAATTGTCAGTCCAGAGACACCAAACTCAAAATATCTATCTTTTCCCAATTGGAAATTGCACATATAAAATATAATAAGGTAATCACAATGCTAACATACGGGAGACATAGGCCTTGCAGTAGTGAAAAATAAATGTAAGAGTTTTTCACTAGCTGGACATGTAAAACTTAAACGTACATGCTCAAATTTATAAATACCTAGGGAGGTCCTTAGGGGAGTTCTTCATGTATTAAAAAGGAAGGTTTGGGCCTGGCAAGAGGGTTAACTTGCTAGGTCGACATAGCATGCACACACAGGCTCTGTAATGGCAGGTCTGGGACACGTTTAAAGGGCTACTGAAGTGGGTGGCACAATCAGTGCTGCAGACCCACTAGTAGCATTTAATTTACTTTACAGGTACCAGGCACATGTGGTACACTTTACTAGGGACTTATAAACAAATTAAATAGGCTGATTGTGGACAAGCCAATGTTTTAAGTAGAGAGCACATGCACTTTAGCACAGGTTATCAGTGTGCAGAGTAATAAAGCCAAAAACAACTAATTCAGCAAAAAGGGGAGGAGGAAGGCAAAAAGCTTGGTGGTCACCCAGCAGAAAGGGCCAGGTCCAACACCTATCATGTATCTCTTCTCATCTACATCATCATTCTCCTCTTCAGGTTGTTGTATTCCTCTTAGGGTGTCCATAAATGGGTTTTCCAGTATCATGTCCTTATATAGGCACAATTCGCCCTGCCCTTATATAGGCATAAAATCCCAGCCCTTATTTAGGCATTAAACCGTGCACTCCAAATACAGGCATGGTCTCTGACATCCGTCCACCCTAACGTCACAACGAGTTCATGAAGAACAGACCCTTAGGCTGCGGGAGTTTCCCTAGCCCAGGACTATTGATTTCTTCAAGGACTCATATATTATGCATGAACCATTATTCCTTAGGGGTTCATTCATGACGTCTTTCGCTGTCCGACTCACGTCAATACTAACATTCTTAGGTGCTCTCAGGTATAAATATACCTTCCCTAGCCCCTGTAAACTAGAGGAGACCTCGACTTCAGAGGAGTCCGTTTCCCGGCCTGACGCACTGAGAAGACGCTGTCATCCCTGCACGCAGAGAGTCCAGCTTCCAGTGATCTGACTTCCCTTGCGGGGTGTTGGAGTTCGAGTCTGGCAAAGAGATTCCTACCTCTCTCATTCTTCAGGTATGGAGCTGATAAGAACCTAGAGGGATTCTTGGCATACTAGGCATACTAGGCTTAACATACTCTTAGTATACCATAGTAAGGAATACTTCACCTACTTCCTACCTCTCCCTACACCTAGGTTAGGTTAGGTACATTGGGGTAGAACTAGATTAGAAACGCATGGTATGAGTACTCGCATTTTTAGTCTGTGTTATTTATGTAAATGCATATATACTAAAAGATAATGCTATCGCAGTATTATTTATTTCTACTGCTCACACTGTACATTATTTATCTCGCATACTGTCTTGTGATCGTAACAGCACATTTTATTTACACCAGAAACAAGACTGTTCAATAAATCTTTTATTGAAACGCCCGTCTATTTCTTTCTGTGTAACTTGGAGAAAACTAAGCATGCACGACTGAGCTGAGTGAAATAGTTATCTATTGTTTCCACGACTCTGGGACACGTTCTGATTCTAAAGGGAAACAAAGTGGTCATGTTTTGCGGCTGCCAGAAACTACTCCCTTCTTGTTGTCAAGGAGTTTCTAGTGGCCTCTGAGCTAGCTGGCACAAGTAATTAAGTTTAATATACTCGATAGGGACATACTGACCTTAGTCCTATGTCAAACCTATAGGATATATTATTCCAATGCGCAGAGCCTATTAGGGAAATAGGAGCTACACTACAAGGTCTCTTTACTTTACCTTTCTAGCTATCTCTCTCCCTTCCTATACTTTATCTCTCTGTACTTCTCCTACCCCACCTCTGTTCATCTCTCTTCCATTCCCCTCTGAACCTCATCACTCTCTACTTCACCACTTTCTCTAGTCATAAGTCTCTACCTCTTCTCTCTATTCCATCTTCCCCCCTCTCTATCTTGCTCACTATCTCTACCTAACCTGCAAAATCACTGCACCCTTTGTTCACTTCCTCTCCTATAAACTGCCCCTCCTTCTTTCTAACTTTGGTCCCTCTACTACACCTCTCTCACTACCTAGCTCCTTACTTGGTAGCCTAATTCCCTTCATAGTTTATCTCTGTCATTATCTCATCTCTCTCTCTCATGTATCTTTCTCTGTGCCTCCTTTCCTATTCCTACCACTAAATCTACCACTTGCCACTGCATTAACCACACCCCTGTTTCTCTACAATACCTCTTGCTACTTTGCCTCTTCTTGCCATAGCTCATTTTACCCTTTCTCTGTCTCATTACTCTCTTTACCGGACCTGTCTTTCTATACCTCACTGCTCACTTTACTCCCCTCCACCTCATAACTTGGATCTAAATATACATATCTCATTACCTCAGCTCTCTACCTGTTTTTCTCTATCTTTTTCTGCCTCTACCTTTTGCCAACTCAGCTCCCTTTCTACCTTAACTCTCAACTACACTCATCACCCAGTAGAGGCCCCTCTCCCTTTGTCCACATTTCCTTTTCCCTATCACCAGCTTTCTCTACCCCTCTACCTAACTTTAAGTGCTTACCTATCTGTCTACTTTTCTTTCCCTACTTACTTTTTCCTACTTCTCTGAATCTTTCTCTTTTTAGCTTATCTCTCTCCTTACCTCACCCATCTCATATCTCTATCTCTCTCTCCCATCTCCCTATATTTCACTTGTTTCGCTATACCATTCTCTTTACCTCCCTGTTCTTCTCCTGCCACCTAGGACTTCTCTTACTCCACAGTGAGAGAAATTGTGAGTTGAAGCTCTGTCTCATTCAGCAGTGATACTGCCTTTTATTTAATAACAAACATATTTTAGACTTCAAATGGGCTTGAAGAGATATTTTTCTTTCACAATAGGAAGAGGAGAAGAGGGACAAGGACGGGGAAAATAGTTAAGGAGAAAAGTATCATAATTCAACTAATGGTATTGTGAAAATCCTCAGAGTAATGGTTTTTTGATTTTCCCTGCTGCCTAGAGAATGCCAGCTGTAAAGAGAGATTTATTTGTGATTATTATTACCTGGTATGCATCTACAATGTCAAGTGTTATGTGCATATATCCTATATTCCACCCACGGTTGTCCTCCTTTATAGGAATTTACACTGTGAGACTCCTATGACCAACACCACCCAAGCTTTCTTTTATTTTTATTTATTAAAAGTGAATGCATTATACGCATTAAAAACGCCTCCCTTCTTCCACACTTCCTGGTTTTCCTTCTATCCTTTAGACCAGTTGGTAAATGTATTTATTTATTTATTACATTTTTTAATGGTGCTGAGGTCTGCATGAGCGAACGCTGGTAATGGTTTAACAGCGTTACATGCTTCCCCATTCAGGTGCTGCAGCTGGGGTACGATTGAAATACATATGGCTGTGCAGAGGAACGGGTCTGTAGATCTTAGCTCGTCACCTCACAGTGGTCTCAGGAACAAGTGAGAAGTGACAGGTGCACACAGGTTGTTTTGGCACCAGATCTCTTCCCGCAAGAAGAAATTTGTGTTTCAAGCAACCTACATAAACTGAAATCGCTGCACTAGCACGACTGTGCTAGTGCAGCATTCCAGCCATGGAGGAATAACTAGACACCTCGGCAGCGGTACTAGCACAAGAAGAGGTCTTTCTCAATTTCCAGGGCAGACCTCCAAGATTTGAGAGATGAGGCTGTCACCTCAGCTTTGCCCAACCACTGTCAAAAAGAGCTAAATCTTTGCATGATGATGATGAAAGTGACTCTCCAGCTAAAAGTAAACATGTACAAGGGATACATTTACAAGATATCAGAGATATGTTGGGGTTTCAGCAGAAAGGCACTCAGAGTGATGAATTCCTGTCACAGTATATAACACCTGAAAGTGATGATCTTTCAGTCCATGAAGTCATTTGATCCATGCACCTTAAATAATAGAAAGAAAGAAAAAAAAAAATTCCACAAAAAGGTATCCTTTGCAGTCTTTTGAATAAAAGTTTCCCCAAACACCTAAAATGAATGTGATCCTAGAGAGTATGTTGTCACCATCTTCCCTAGCATCAGAAGAAGCCACTGGACAGAAAGCTGGAGGCCTCTCTTAAGAAGTCATATGCAGCATCAAATTTTGCCCTTACAGCTGCGACACATGCTGTATATTTGTCTCAAATGATGCTGAAGAATTTTTAACTTTGGTACAACTGCCTTTAGGAGAAAAGCAATTCAGCAGAAGTGTTGACAAATATGGACATCTTTACTCAATTTCTGTCTGGCTTTTGTTTTGATTTTCTTTGATCCTTGGCTACCTCTGATGGAGCCTCGCTTTCTGCTCTGTGACACCTATGGCTAAAGTTATGAAAACTGGATTAAGTGCAAGAGGCTTTGATTCTGCGTTTGCCATTTACTAGTGATAAACCTTTCTCATATCAGCTTGATTTAGTAAAGAAGGATGCATAAGGAAAAAGGTCTTACAACCATTCTGACATTTTCATACAGATAAATCATTCATCCAAAAGTGTTACATTCAGAAATGAACTGAAAAACAGCCTGTTCAAGGCCGGGTTTGCGGTCGAGCTTGTGCGCCAGTTGGAAAATCTTGATCCCAACTGTTGTAGTCCCAACAACCACAGCAACAAAATAAATGACAGTCAATCCATTATAGTGGACGGGAGAATAAGCCACTTTTTTGTTCTTTGCCAGGAGATAGTCTCGGACAATACAACTGGGTCTTGATAATGGGTCATAATGGCTTCAAAATAGACTTTGTTATCCCCCACCAGTTCTTATTTTACTTTTCAACTCCAATGCCAAGGAACTGGTGAAAAGAGGATTAGTCTCACAAGGAATACAATCCCTTCTTCAGAAAGGGGCCTCAAGACGAAAGACATCAAGGAGTTTATTCCATTTTATTTCTAGACTCAAAGCCAGGGGGGAAATTTCATCCAGTGTTGGACTTAAAATCCCTCAACAAGTACTCAGACATGTCTTGTTCAATATGATATCACTACAGCAGATAATTCCATTAATCTCAAAAGGGGATTTCTCATTGACATTGGGGTTTCATGACTCATACTTTCATGTCTCAATACATTAAGATTACCAGAAATGTCTTTGTTTTGCAGTTTTTGGCCTTTCCTCTTAACCAAGTATCATTACAAAGCTATGTACTCCATTGTGGCTCATTTACATTTGCAAGGAAATCATAAATATCTATATCTAGATGATTGTTTAGTTGTGGCATCCGCTTTTTCAAAGGCAGAGGAAGATGTATAGGGGATACGCAAGATCCTTTCATCCCTGGGTTTCCTATGACATGAAAAAAAATCTCAACTGCTACCTTCTCACCTGAAGACGTTTATCAGGATGCTGTTCCACTCTGAGTAAGCCAGAGTCTTCTTGCCACAAGAGAAGAAAGAGAATCTTGAGATGAATATTTGTAAATTGCTGAAAAAGAAATCTGCCTCAGCCTGCAAAGGGCTAAGGGTACAGGGATTGATGTTGTTAGCGCCCAAGGATTGGCCAAAATGGTATTTTGAATTAAACACTCCAACTTATAGATTTGACCTTTGAAATCCAGATGCGCTTTACACGTCAGATGGACCTTTGCCACATACTGCGAATGGAGCTGGAACAAAAACACAGGTCATGCATATATTATTAACTGCCAGATCCTTAACATTCAGTCAATAATGAGAGGTTGAAGAAGCTTTCAAAATCTTTATCTTTAAAGGTTTAGTATGGTTTTGTCATCATTATTTAGATTAGTCCAGTTTACAGAAATAATTCGCGTAAAAGGTTGATTAGTGACAGCATAAATCAATAGAGTGTTCCATAAAGGAAATTGTCGCTACACTAGCTAAAGAGCCTAATCTAACCTAAAGTAAGACCCGTGAAGAATCCCTTCTAGAAAAGAGCAAGATTTTCAGAGCATAGATAGAGTTTTGGACTTCCCATAAAGAGTCGTTTTGGAAACTCAGCCGAGTTCCCCACAGCTGCAGTAGCAACCGGCAGAATTTCAGTGACAGAGGCATGATCGTTGAAGTAGCATTGATCAGGGAAAGTCAGGATTAAGAAAAATGGATTAAGTCACCTTTAGCAATAGCTGTAGGTAACAAAGGGCAATGATGAAAAAGAGCGGCTCTCCCATTGTAGAGTTGTAAGGGGTCTCCTCTCCTAACTAACTAGGAACACTCACTAAAATATAAAAACCCATAATAATGTAACAAAAATTAGTAGGTGTCTAAGGGCCTAATGACGAGTTTGGTGTGGCGGATACTGACAAATTGGCGGTCCGACCAACGTATTAGAACTTCAGTGGTCAGACCACCATGGGACTGCTGCAGCTGCCAGGGATCCATGATCCCTCGGCATTGGTGAGGCGGTCTGGGGCAGTAATATGCTGGAGGTGCGGCTGCGGCACTGCCAAGCATATTCTGACTTTCCTGACCTCCACACTTTTCATGGCGGTGATCCAGCCATGAAAAGTGTGGCGTACAGGAAAGTAACAGCCCTCTGGTTCCCCTGTGCATGGGTGTGCATGCATGTGATCCCCTGTGTGCATGCACCCCAGTTCCTGCATGTCATGGACTGCAAAGTCCATGCCGTGCAGGAACTTGCTTTGGCGCTCCCTCGGTGCTGCAGTTCAAAGGCTCACATATGAGCCTTTGAACTGCACCGCCGCAGGATCAGCGCGCTGCCCGCCTGCTAGACCACGAAATGACTCATAGTCTGGTGGGCGGCGTTTGCAATTGCCAGTCTTGGAATGGGGCGCTGGCGTGACTCCAAGACCACCAAACTCATAATCAGACCCTAAGTCTCTTGTCCAATGGAAGCCGCTCATCCGATAGTGTCATCAACATTCGCTGCTTCTCCTCCCGATTCCCATGGTAAACATTCATGCCGGTACATAGTAAAACAGTGTTGCGACTACTAGAAACATGGAGGAAAGTTCTCATGAGAACATTCTTACCTAAGTTAATAGCTGCGTTCAATGTACATTGTGAATAAAAAAGGCTAGTCAAAGGCACTGAAACAAATCTATCAACAGTATTCTGATTCAGCATACATAAAATATCTGAAATTCAGTCATGTGACGCACAGAAGTGATGTATGCGCAGTGACAATACTTCCGAATTATGGATCATATCGAAATACAGTATATGTAAAAGTTATATGCTAACGCATTGGGGTTGTTCTGTGGTAAAATTGTATTATTTAAAAAGTATATGATATGATGATGCCTGTATGTACCCGTAAGGGATGACGCAATACTGAAAATATGCTAATAAACTCTGTATGAAAAAAAAGCATACATAAAATATATTTACGTTATTGTTCATTCTATCAGTCTATTTATTATGAATTCACAGCAACGTTCATTGTTAAAGATGAGATGATCTAATATGGTGCAATGAAGCAAAGGGAACATAATCTTGAAGTCAGCACAATCTTTAGCAAGATGCTGGGGCAAGGCAATGTGTTCTAAATAAACATCTATTTAAATATGAGCAAGAGTCAAAAGAAAAGGTTCGGGACTTGGTACAGGGGCACATTTATGAACGATAGCCTACTAAATATTTTTTCTTTTCGTACTTTTTTTCTTATACATTTAAAGCAAGCACATATTTCCTAGTGTGATATACTTATGAATTATATTTGAAAAGCTAAAATGCATTCTGAGGAGATTCTTACTTGTTATAAAGCAAGCACATTTTTCCTACATGTTATCTTTCTATGTGAAAACATTTCTGCAACAGTTAAAATGCACTCTAAGGTGAAATGCTAATATGGTCTGCAAGTCGAAAATTGTTTAAAAAATGCATTTCTTACAATCTCATCATGCACAGTTGTAATCCCATGGTACCGCTTCTATCTAAAGCCCTTGGTTCAACATATACTTGCACCCTGGTCTCCAATGTCCAAGGATTACACGAGACGGATTCTGGTCTCTTCAAACATAATTCACTTGTGCCCTCTGAACTCGAAAGTAGTACTGATGTTAGAACCTCTCCCGTTCATGTTAACAACAGACACCAGTCAATGGGTGTGGGGTGCAACCCTCGGGGACCAGAAGTCTCAGGGAAGTTGGTCACAGGAAGAATTTATCGACTCATCCAACTTGAGGGAACTGGCTGCAATAGGGAGAGCCATTCAACATTTTACGAGTTGCTTGTTCAGCACACCAGTTCTTGTCAAGATGGACAATCAAGTTGCGAAGTCATACATAAACAGGCAAGTGGACATGAAATCTCGATCCTTGTCAGTTCTGACAAACGAGATTCTAGTTTCGGCAGAAAAGAATCTCTTATTCCTTCGAGCACTGTGAATTCCTGGGGCAGTCAATATTCAGGCGGACAGCAATAGTCGGAAAATTCCTTCTTCAATAGAATTTCATCTCAGTCCTCACGCATTCCAATTAACGTCAAACAGGCTGGGCCTTCCGACTCTGTACTTTTTTGCATCGCCTGCCAATGCTCTTCTGTCTCACTTTTGTATGGGGACGCCTTGTCAGGAAGCTTGAGGAATGCATGAGTTGTCAGTTTGGTGGCTCCAGGAAACACTGTATACCTTCCTTCTATTTCCTCAACTCCAGAAGGTGCTCTGGGATTCGGAGGAAAAAGATAACTGTGATCCTCATAGTACCTTTCTGATCAAGAAGACCTTGGTTCCTGTTGCTATCCTAGTTAGCCGTTCACGCTCATGTAGTTTTCCCTTTCTATCCCTGTCCCCTACAATATCCCATCCTGTCATTTAGACAGACACAACAAATAAATGTGATGGTCTGGAAGTTGAGCGGGTTGGATTGCAAAAGCCAGTTTGCTCTAGTGCAGTAGCTTCAGATATCCAGGCATTTAAAAAAAGATTCCACTTTTCATACTAATGCAAACCACTGGAAGACTTTTTATTCCTGATGTTCGGTTTTTAATCTGGACCCAGTATCTTCTGATCCCTTCAAAAGTCTGGATTTTCTACAAGATGGATTCACAAAGGATTTGTTAACTTCTACATTGTCCTCTTAATTGTTGACCATAAACTCCTGCAGGGAAGCAAGAGCTCAATTTTTTATCTTTGGTCAGGAAACTTCTCAAACGTTTCCCAGTAAGAACACCTGTTGTCACTCAAAAAAACAAGTTCCTGCGCACACGTTACAGGGTGAAGATAGTGGTTGATGAAGTCTCTGGAGAGTGATCATAAAGAGTCCATTCAAGTGGTTCAGAATTTCTTGAGTTATTTAATCTTATATCGTTAGAATGACACAACCAGCCAACACGTGTTTCGTCACAATGGGAAGTATCCCGTGACTTCTTCAGGGCTGTGAGAGAGAGCGTCGGTGTCTTTAGGGAAATCACTATGCCGGTGATAATTCCGACCCGGCCGGTCTGGTGGAGTGTAAATGAAAAACGGAGTTCACATCCACTTCCGGAACAGATGTGAACCAGTGCCTGTTTTTCTCGTAGCGCACACGCTAGAGATCTGTTGAAACGGCGGACCCACCGCTCAACTTGCAGACAGGCACTCACTGTCTGGAATCTCCTTCACCTAGGAGCTTCCCGATTGCCTTTTAATTAATTACTCCCACGGACTACTCCGTTTTTCATTTACACTCCACCAGACCGGCCGGAGTTCAGAAATTCTGAACCACTTGAATGGACTCTTTATGATCACTCTCCAGAGACTTCATCAACCATTATCTTCACCCTGTAACGTGTGCGCAGGAACTTGTTTTTCTGTGAATTGTGTGTGTCTCTACCCATACACATATAGGGGTTATAGGGTAATTCCCCTACTTGGCTGCACCGTGTCACACTTTAGGCTCACATACCATACGCACACATAGCAAGGCGCCATACTTCCTGGCACGTCCAAAACCCTACTCCCGAGACAAAACCTGTTGTCACTCATCCGATTCCATCTTGGGATCTTCCAACAGTCTTCGAAGGTTTACAGAAATCACCTTTTGATCCTTTAGACCATGCTGATATTGCGTGAGTTTCTACAAAGGGATCCTTCTTGATTGTGATAACTTCAGCTGGAAGGCTGCGCGAGTTAACATTGATATATTTCTAGTTAGGGTGGTTCTCAGACATAACCCTAACTTCAAGCCCAAGGTGAAATCTATGTTACATTCTTTTTTTTAGAACTTTATTTATATTTTTTAAAAACAAAAAAACAATGAAATACCGTACAAGTACATTGTAGAATAGTACATTGTATGCATCACGTTTCCTCTCACATCTATGTACCAATGTACAACCACTAAGTCTGATATATTACTGTAGTATATAATGCCAGTTCTGACCAGTCTGTGAGTCTGCTATGTCCTGGAGTTCCTGCAGATATGTACCAAGTAGTTGCCATATGTCTTGTGGCCTAGATGTCGGTGGCTGCAACTGTGCATATAGGTCGCTATTTGTGTTAAAATACGTCAAACTGTGCAGCCATGCATGCCTTAATTGTTGGCGTGTGCATACTGCCCCAATTAATGGCCAACTCCCTCTTAGTGAGCATCAGTGCAATTGCCACAAAGCGTCGTACAGACTTCGGGACATCATGTATAAACCCCTACAGTGCCATCAGTGGAGCGGGTGTAAGCTCAAGTTGTGCCATCAGTGACAATTCAACTAAGACTGCCCCCCAGTATTTCACCAGCTTAACACATGTCCATGTCATATGTGCAAAGTCTGCTGATGGAGAGCGACACTTGGGGCAAGCATGCAAGCGAGACGGTTCCATGCGATGCACCGTGACAGGGGTAATGTACGCGCACCTTAGGAATTTAAAATTGAATAGCTTATGCCTGTGATTTAATGATACCTTAAGAGTTTGCATACAGCTGTAGAGCCATTGAAAGTCTGAGAGTGGATATCCCAAATCACGCTTCCATGCAGCTCGCACCCCCACATCACCCGCAGGCATCAGGGCTATAGCTGATTCGTACATTTTGGACATTAGATGATCCCCAATAGTGTCCTTAATGAGTAGTGTCAAGGGTGGAAAATCCGAGGGTTCAAGGGGATAGCAAGGAATTGGTGCCCTGAGCGCACCCTGTATTCTCCGAAGCACAAATTGGTCCATCAACAGGGCATCTTTAAAACGACTATCCTCTGTATGTGAGAAAACATGCCCATTTGGGAACAGGTCTCCAATTGCTTCCAACCCTTACTTGGACAGAGTACGTTTGACTAGGGTCTCCTGTGTGATGGGTATCCAGGTATTTCCCGGCAGTGGTATTGCAGGGGAGTATAGTAAATGACTTCCAATTGCCCTAATTAGTCTTTTCCAGGCCCAACTAGTCGTTGAAGATGTCTCGTGGGTCAAGAGGTAGGCCCTCAGGTACAAGTGCGGTGAGTGGTGTAGGGTAAATTTAAATCAGCCTCTGGTTTAATATAAGGAATTCTGGCATCAACGTGGTACCAGTGCCTAGCAAAACTACACTGGGCCACCAGATAATACATGTGAAAGTTAGGCACCCCAAATCCACAGCGTTCATAAGGCAATGTAAGGGTATTCCAGCTAATCCGCGGTTGTTTGCTTCCCCATATGAGCCTCAGCAATGGTGTACGCAATGCTGTGAAAAAGACCTAGGTTAAAGGAATGGGGATATTTTGAAATAAATATATAAACTGGGGCAGTACCCCCATTTTTATTATTGCAATACGGCCTACCATTGACAAGGGCGGCTTCAGCCATCTCTCGACACCACTGGCCAGCTTGTCCATTGCCAGGCCATAATTAAGCCGTACTAGTTGCAGTGGGGGCAGTTGTCAGGGGGAAAATTTCGGATTTACCCCAATTTATATCAGGATGGACAGTGCCCCGAATCGAGTTATTTCACGAAGTAAAGGTCCGAAATTGATGTTGGAGTGTTGCACGTATAATATAATGTCATCAGCATACAACGTAATGAGCAACGGTCCAGTTTTGAACTGAAGGCCTCTGTGAAGGTGCTTTTCCTTTACGTGTCACACCAGAGGGTCCAGTGCAATCACGAACAGAAGAGGAGAGAGCCGACAGCCCTGCCTCGTCCCACATGTAAAGTCGAATGCGGATGTCAGTGTACCATTTATCTGCAAACGCGTCATGGGTTGTGTGTATAACAACCTGATTAGCGGCATTCCCATTCTGCCAAGCACGGAGTGTAGAAATGGCCACCCCAAGGAATCAAAAGCTTTTTTAGCATCCAGCAGAACTGCAGACGCGGGAACACTGGAGTGATTCTATGTAGTGTCGCAAACAATGTGCCTAAGTTCATGGCAGTGGACTTATGTGGGACAAATCCGAATTGGGCGGGCGAAATTATCTGGTCAAGAAGGAGCGAGAGCCGTGTGGCCAGCAACTTGGCCAGTATTTTATTGTCAAAGTTTAAAAGTGAAAGCGGTCGGTAAGAACTGCAATCCAGCGGGTCTTTCCCGGGCTTGGGAAGTAGTATTATGACCGCTTCGCGAAGTGTGGGTGGGAGCACCCCATTTTCAAAAGCTTCTTGAAACACCTCTAGTAGATGCGGAGCAAGTAGATGTTTAAATGCTTTGTAGAAGCAACCTGAAAACTCATCTAGCCCCGGCACTTTGAGCCTTTCATAGCATCGATCGCTTGGATGATCTCTTCCTCAGTGAATGGTTCTGCATGGAATTCCTGATTAGCAGAGCTTAGCCATACCATGGCCATTTTATCCAAATATTGGGTAATGTCTACACTTTCTGCAGCAGCTCTTGATGTGTATAGGTCTGTGTAATAGGCAAGTGTAGTTTTCTGTATGCCAATAGTGTGAGATATGTATTCGCTGTTTGGGCCCTTGAGAACACTAATGAGTGTCTGGCCTCTTGGGGGGTGCAGCAGTCGCGCTAGTGTGTGACCAGGTCACTCGCCCTCCCCATACCATCTGGCTGCAGTGTATTTAACCAGGTAGTGTGCCTCATGCTCTGCCACTTCGCTGTACTCGGATAGCAATGCAGCCCGGCGCTTTAAATTGGCAGGTTGGTGGCATGATATTTGACTTTGGTCTAATGCTGTTAGTTGTGCCTCCAGCTGTGCCAGCATATGCCATAGGTCTCTAAGTATTCCAGCATTCTTGGATATGCATACCCCCCTTATGAATGCCTTAAAAGCCCCCCATAACGTGGCCTTGTTTTGCATCATCCCCGTATTGAGTTCAAAGAATTACACTATTGTCGTATGTAGGTCAGATTTGAATAGTTCATCCCGAAGGGCCAACTCAGGGAATCTCCATGTCCTCTCCACCCGCCCTTGGAATGCTCAGCTTTAAGAGGACTGGAGCATGATCCGACAGTGTGTTCGGCAAGTGCATCATTCACACAATCCAAGGAGACAGTATTGACTCAAGTAGCCAATAATCTAAACGAGTCCAAGTATTATGTGGCACAGAGTAATGAGTGTATGCAACTTGCGCGTTGTATTTATGCTGCTAAGCATCTGTTAGCATGTAAGCATCCATGAGCGTTGTCAGTGTATGTCTGGCCCTAGGTTTTGCATCCAGGGTGGAGGCTGTGCAATCATATTTGGGATCAAGCAGTATGTTAAAGTCCCCACCCATGCAGATGTGGTCTGCTTCCATCAGATCTATTTGGTTCAATAAGTCTATGTAAAATTCCGGATCATCTACATTCGGGGCATAAACATTGACCATGAGTATGGTATATCCCAGCATGCAGCCCTTCACCAAAACATATTGCCCAGCTGCGTCAGCGCGTACCTCTAACAACTGAAACGGCATCCGTTTGTGAATCAGTATAACCACTCCTCTTGCATATGTGCTATAGCAGCAAAGTATCTGTGAGTACCCCAGCCTGCAGCAAAGTTTGAGGTTGTACTAGGTGACAAGCGTGTCTCTTGAAGAAAAGCAATGTCCACCTGATGCCTCTGTAGGTAATGCACTACATTACATTTGCGTGTGTTATTCAGACCCCGAATCTTCCAGGACATTAGTGTAAGATTGGCGAAAGGGAGAAATCCTATCCTCCATAGCCACTACTCAGTAGAAATGTGTGTGATGCACTATGCAATAAAATTGGTACGGTTGTAACCAACATGAATACAAATACCCTCAAAATACTTTGTGCGCGTACACCCCTCCCCACCCATCCCCATATCTTCCATTATAGTAAAACTCTTGTGCAGTGACCGGTGTGTCGAAGATCTGTGATCTGCCCTCAAAGTCAACTCTTAAGCGCAGGGTACAACATCCCATTACTCAGGCCCAAGTTGCGGAGGGTGGCCTTGACACCAACAAATTTCCGGCGGCCGTCCTGCACCATTGCGGTGAAGTCTGGATAGAATGATATTGCAGAGCACTGCCAGCTCAAGGGGCCTTTTTCTCTCGCCAGGCACAGCGCGGTATCTCTGTCTCTGAAATTTAGGAGCTGGGCAATTATCGGGCGCAGAGGGCAGCCCGGGTTCGGACGCAGTCCCAGAGTACGGTGCGCTCTTTCCACCACAAAAGTCATGGTAAAGGACTTGCGACCAAATAGGTCATGCAGTATTTGCTCCACAAAACCATCCAGTCGCTCTGTATTCTTGGATTCTGGGATGCCCACTAAGCGAATGTTATTGCACCTCCCCCTAGCTTCCAGGTTTTCATTCTTAATGGCCATATTTTTCAACAGCTTTTCCATGCAGTCTAGACGATTAGTAGTTTGAGCAGAGCCATCTTCTAGATCGGACTTCTGCAGTGTCCAACCTGCCCCCATGGCAATCCAGACATGCGCCCATGGCATCTAATCGTTTGTCCAGCGAATCAAAGCGAGTGTCTAGAGCCTTAAAGCCGGCCTTTAGTTCCAACAAGAGGGCCTCAGTAGCCTTACATCTACGGCTGCCTGACAAGGCAGCAGTAGATCTAGCCGCCTGATCACAACCCTCAGCCATCATTGAGCTGGGGTGGTCCTCCTCCCGTCTAGCCTTCTCAAAATTTAGCCTGCGCTGCTTGGGGTCTCCACGCACCGTGACTCACTCTGGTTGTGGATATCAGCTTCTCTGTGCTGTATGCACAGGCGTACAGTGCAGGTGAAAAGGAGGAGTGGGCAATCAGCCCCACCCCACAGAGCCACCAGAGTGCCCACTTGTATGTGCTATGTGGACCAAGGGGAGGGGGGACCAGGTCCAGCCCCACAGAGTAGTCCGCAGGGGGGGCAAACTCTGCCCTCACATTATCACCCGACCACAGTGTTCAGGACCACAGTCTAGGCAATGGGGTGGACCAGCAGGATCAAAGGCCCATCCAGAACTACACCATACATTTATACTGGCCCGTGCTTCACCAATGTTGATCTGCACCATACACCGTTGCAGTGGCGGCTCGCATAGGGAATGCTGCAGGGCGTTGGGGCGGGGAGATAGTAAACTTGGACATACGACGGAACGGAGGAAAGTAATTATTACGTTCCTCCATTTCGTCATATGTCCGAGTTTACTACCCCCCACCCTGCCCCTCCCCCGCCCCACAGCATGCCCTATGTGAGCCGCCACTGCACCGTTGTGCATCCGATTACTGTCCGGGAGCAATCAGCATGGCTCAGCATACATGCCAACAACACACCCAGAGTATGAGTGTGTGATTCTGTGTGCCATTGGCAGGGAGGGGGGTGCGAGCCCGAGCAGGAGTAGGGGGATGGGGGAAAGACAACCACACCAGGTCAGCCCAGCACAGCCCGATGACCGGCCCCCAGGCTCACCCATCGGCCCTGTCACTATGGGGTCTCCGGGGGTGTTGCTGGTGACCCTCACCTCTTGCCACTGTCTCCTGTTTTGCAGCGCTCTCCCAGAGCATCAGCTCCCCCCGCCGACGTCCTCTTTCAGCTGCCAAGCAGATGTCACAGGCAGCGCCTCCCTGCCGGCCTCGGCCCTCGATCTCGGGATATTTGGTGGATCTGGCCTTCAGAGGTGTCCGAGTTCCACATTCGCTCCCGGCCCCAGCCAACGCAGGCTGCGCACTCCGCAGCACCCAGGCCTGCCAGGCCTGACAACTCCCCCGGCTGCACTCCGGCCTTGCACAGGTATGCGCCAAGTTCGGAGCCTTCCCGGACTCAGCATGTGTTCCTGTAGTGGCCGTGATGCTCAGCAGCCATATGGGTGTTGCATAGGCTCCAATGCGTGAAAGGATGTCGGGGAGTTCGGCAGAGCTCCGATGCTACGTGGCCATCTTGGCCGGCAGCTCGGCCACGCCCCCATCTATGTTGCATTCTTCATAAGAAGTCATTCTACCTGTCTTTCAAACTGCTGATAATGTACTTTCACCCTTGGATGTTAAATGGGCACTCTTGAAATACTTGGAGTAAACAAAGGAATCTTGAGTTTTTCAGTCATTGTTCGAGTCCTATGGATAGGCATGTAAAGGTAAAAACACTTAAATTCCTACTCTCTCTGAAGATGAGTCAGACACGCAATTTCCCAGTCCTATTCTTCATTGGAGGTAGACGTACCTTGGAATGTGATGGGCGAGATCAACTAGGGTAGTGACAGCATTTTGGACTGAAGAAGGTGGGGTTTACCTTCAAGACATATGTAGAGATGCAACATATGCAATCTCTAACATATTTCTTTCTCATTATGAGCTGGAAATGTTTTCCAAATCTACAGATAATTTAGTTTTTTCTCTTATAAAAAGGGCAATGAAGTAACTGTTGCAAATACATTTGTTTAAACAGCTTATAATTGATTTTGGCATTTTTCTTGCTTAGTATATCCTCATTGTGTAATTAATAACAAGGAGTTCATACGTGGGGGTAATGAACTAATTTCTTACCGGTAATCGTCATTACTCTTAGGATAGCCCTCCTCGTTATAGTAACATCCCTCCCTCCCTTCCTATCACAATTATATTGGCTTGGTAATAACAGGAAGTGCAGGAGGAGGGAGGGTTCTTTATGTGCATGACATCACTTTTAATAAAGATAGAAGAAACGGGTATCATTTTGTCAGAGGCCGGAGGAGCCTGTGTAATTACTATAACGAGGTAGACTAGTTAAGGGTAATGAAGATTACCAGTAAGTAACTGGTTAACTAGTCACTATTCATCGAAGTTTCCCTTACCGTGTCTTTCTTAAAATGGGAGCAATAGGCTGTTTAGACTCTGAATTCAAGTCACAATATTTTTTAGAAAAAGACAAAAAAAATCGAGATCCAAGTTTACTATTTGATAAGTGCAACAGCTTTCTGCTGTTTTTATGTGCCAAATCTGAAAAATATTAGTGCAAGTAAAGTTGTGCCAAACAAGGAGAATCAAAATATGTCTTACTCGGGGACTCAAAAGTCCTTAAGATGGCACTGCATCAAATGACAATTTTGAACTATTTTGAATTTTAAAACAAACGTGGTACCCCTATCTCTTGTATATATTACATGTTGTGGGCCATACCTGTCCTCATTTCCATATGTTTCCATGAAAGCTCTGTTGCTCTTTTCCCTTATTCCTGGTGTGAGGAGTAACTGATTGATTTTCATTCAGAGATTACACAACTCTGTGTTTCCATCGTTTTACTTAAAGTCTGCTCCCACACTGCAAAGGCGCCTAGAGATCCCTTCGGGGATGATTCATGCACCTAACAAGTGGAATAAATAAATTTACGTTTACTAAGTGCAATGGATGGTTCTCCCTGTATATTCAACTTAATGCATTATCTTTTCTAGCACATCACAGCATTCTTGGCCCATTGTCACCATATTACTCCTGTATTTCTACTTGGCAGTTGCTAATCCTATACTCCACCTCTCTTCCAGCCCCTCTAGGTCTCTGCTTGGTTCACTTCAGTCCAGGATCATCGGCAGTTTCCCCTTTTCATACCCTCAACAGTCCTGCATGCTCACTTTCTTCTAGGAAACTTGTGTTATTAGCTCTGAAAGCACGAATGAGGATCAGGGCTTCAGATTGTCAACATAACTGTCCTCTTTACAGACCCATACTGTCACCTCATTAATGTTCAAAATACACATGGTGGGTAAACTCATATAAGGCACCCAGTGATAGCAGGTGCCCACACAGGAAGTACGTGTCACCCAATTGTACATTAGTTGAGAGTGTAAGGATTTGGGACCACCTACCAGGCATTACACATTTGGGAAAATTGAAGTTCCCAAAAGACAAAAGGTACATTGTTGACCACAACCTCTTCAATTATTATGATTTTGTCAACAGAAAGAAAGAAGTAACATGAAATATGATGAAGAGGTTGGCATTTAAAATGTAATAATAATACACACTTGGGCACATGAGCATATATTATTGAAACAGTAACCTCTATGCAAATCCAACCTAGGGTGCTCATATCTCCATGTTATTGCTACAGGAAGTGAAGAAGGAAGAGAATTGGTGACAGACTTCCCAATGTGAGCTAGGACAACATTGCCATTATATGTGCCTCTTTCGCCTGATCGTTGATGAGGTTGTTAAAAGGAGCGGCTCCTCCATTTGAGTGGGGGAGTGTCGCACCACAAGCCACAGAGCTGAAAAATAAAATGATAATAACGTTAATTTATTAGTTTTATTTTTCAGCCACTCATCCTGAACTAAGTGTCAGGACGGGCGGGGCCAGTGCTGCCGAGTGGCAGCAGCAGAGTTATGCGCTTTAAAATGCGCATGTCTCTTTAGCCAATCAGACAGACATGCGCATTTTAAAGTTCTCTAACCTAGCTCTCTTAAACAGCTAGGTTAGAGAAAGCGCAGGCCTCCAGTGCTCAAATTCTGGTGCTGCTTTCATTCTGTAAAAGCAGCACCAGGATTGGATAGTGCAGTTTCTTGCATCTGGAGAGCTTCCCTGAGGAGAGAAGACACCTGAGGGAGGAGGACATTGTGCTGCAAGATAAAAGGTAAGTCTATTTTAATTATTATATTTTTTTGTGCCCCCACCCACCACCCTAAGTACAAGCCAGCTGCCACTTGTCGGTAAGGTCCTGAACATGATGAATGCAATGCATGCTTCCTTCCACCCTTCTGGGGTCGTTAAGCTTCTCTTCTGGATTGGGGGGCACAGCCACATAGCATCAAATGGCAGATAAATGTGCTACTCCATGGCTGCCTGCTGTGCACTCCTGCCAAATTAGTACAGAAAAAGCATGCACAAGCAACTGCTCTGTTACTTAAAAAAGTAGAGCACCATCCTTCAAGGCCTTTGAGGCACTCATCTTGGTGCATATACGCCTAAACCAGGGCAGTGCCCCCTTTCTAATAATATAGGGCCTGATTAGGATGGCGGGCTGACTCACGTCCGCCCGCCACCCTAACGGAGATGGAGACCGCCCGACATAGTGTCGGGGTTCCCACAGGCCAAATTACAATGCGACCGCCACAGTGGTGGTCGCATTGTACAGATTTTCCATTGCGGCGGGTGCTGCTGGCTGCAGCACCCGCCGCAATGGAAAAAAGGGATGTGTAACACATCCCTGTACTACGTGACAGGCACCTTGCGGTGCCTGTCACTTGGTACAGGGATCTGTTGGGGGGCACCGTAGGTGCCTCCCCACACCCAAAGAAAAGGGCTCAGGTGAAGGGGGGCCTGCGACGGGCCCCCAATGTCCATCCCCGCCAGCCTTTCCATCGCGGGTGAACCGCCATGGAAAGGCTGGAGGGGAGGGACCATCCTAATCCCTACAGCGGTGCCTGGTAGGCACCGCCACCATTGTAGGGATTGGGAGGCCCTCTGCAGCACCAGCAGGCTCAAGGAGCTCGTCGGATGTGTGGCAGTCGGGCTTCCCGCCTGCCTGCACACCACCCGCCATCATGATCTAGCGGGCGGAAAAGCTGCTTAGGATAGCGGGGAGACCGCCACCGACAGCCTGTCTCCCCGCCATCCTAAGCAGCATTGTATATACAATATACAATGCAAAGTCTGAAAACAAAGGCAAATGAAGTAATTTAATTAATTTTAACTGGTAACAGTGATTGCCAGTGGTTCATTGAAATTCTCCTACTCACCATGCAGCTGACTGTGAATAAATGAGTTCTTATGGCAGGGCCCTGATACTCTAACAATGATAATGTAGGGGCATCTACCCTGCTATTTTCATTCACTTTTCATTAATAATGTAAATAGCAGATGCAATTGTTGTTAATCATACCTTATAAATATGTGCAAGGCAGAGCATGGGTACTGCAATTATGCCATTTATGTACATTCGTAATAAGTAAGCAATTAGTAAATGCGGTTGCTAATGGAGTTCTCTAATTAATGTCTCTGATCTTGAGCCAAATGTGTTGTTTAATTGCTCAATTACCTATTCCATAATCTTTTCTGAATGTATAATGCTCAGAAGTAATAATATGTCACATCAAATACTGTCAGAGGTTTTCATGCTAGGAAAACTCTACCAGGCAGATAGTATCGAAATGGTAAAGATTTTCTGAAGACTTAAAATGGCACATTTCCCATAAAACGGGCACGTATTATGAAACGATTTATGCGTTCACGTTTTTCATCTTTTTTCCTCTCTTTATTACCAAGTAATACTTGTAAATGATGACTGTTGAAACTGTATGACACATCCTTTCACTGAAAAAATGAACAATTTGACCTTACCACTGTAATGGGTGGAATAACTAAAGTAAACTACAGTTAACTTCTTTAGCCAGGCATGGTTTATGCTCATATAAACGGGTAAAGGCAGATAATTTGGGTCGATGGGTAATTGCTGAAGTGAAAATGAATAATTTAGCTATGACCCTGTGCTCCTTGTATGGGACTAATTTAGATGACCCTGAAGTGCTTAATTTTTTAAGTGTTGAACTTGCTTTATGGGCAGACCCTCTAGTATTGTGTGGGGATTTCAATATTCATCTAAATAGTCAATTTGATATTGGCGGGCCTTCTTTATATCAAGGTAAAAAAAGCAGAGTTTTTAAAGCGCTTCAAGGATTGGTATTAGAGCATGGGCTGGTAGATTGCTGGCATAAAATGAATTCATCTGAGCCGGGGTTTACTTACTTTTCTGCCCCACATAATAAGTCTGTACGGCTAGATTATTATTTTTTATCACCACAACTGGCTGATATAAGTAGCATGGAGATCTTTCCACGTGTGATCTCTGATCATAATCCACTGATAATAGAGTTCCCAATGCAGGGGATTAGGAAGGCTCAGAAGGCCTGGACTTTTGAAAGGAAACTTTTGCTTGATGAGCATTACTGTTCTCATATGGCTAGATGGATAAGGGAGTTCTTTGCCATTAATCGGAATTCAGCATCTATCTGTATGGTTTGGGATGCATTTAAGGCGGCTGTTCGAGGGGAAACCCTGAGCTTTTCTATAACACGTCAAAAATTAATATCTGAAGAAATCGATAATTGGGTAAAGCAATTAAGGAAAGAAGAATGCGAATTAGTAAATAATATTCGGGTGGGTGTAGGTATTGAGGATACCCTGCAGAAAATTGCTATTTGTAAATCTAAAATTAATCGGCACTTCAGTACAGAAGTTGCAATCAAATATACACAGCAGAGGGCGGAGGCATACGAATTGGGAGAAAATACTGGCAGAGTGTTGGCGAAAAGAACTCAGCAACGAGAAGTTGCCAATCGAATCTCTAAAATAAAAGACGTGGATGGTAAAATTAATGATACTCCGGCTGGAATCCTAAAAATCTTTCAAAACTTTTATAAGCAACTATATAGTCAGGACCCTGTGGGTACTGCTGAGATAAGGAATGACTACTCGGGAGAATTTTTAGGGGAAGAAATAGTAAAGATAACTCAGGATCAAAACACCGCATTAGAAACTCAGTTTACGTGGGATGAGATTGAGCTGGCTTTAACATCTTTGGCGGCAGGAAAAGCATCGGGTCCTGACGGTATTCCGCTGGAGTTTTACAAGACTTTCCGGCAGGAGCTTAAGCATGATATTACAATTCTATTGGAACATGCACGTAATGACCATCAAATTCCAGAGTCTTGGTCTAAGACTATTATTATCATTTTTAAGAAAAAAATGAAGCCTGAACTAAACCCTGCTTCTTATAGACCCATTACACTGATTAATGCCGACAGTAAAATCTATTCGAAATTGCTGGCAGTTAGGTTAGGTAAAATAATCACCCCTCTGGTTTCTTTACACCAACATGGATTTATTCCAGGAAGGGATACCTCGGACCATGTCCGACGAGTTATAACCTTTCTCGATTGGGCACAGGCCACAGGGTCACCGCTGGGTGTTCTCCTTTTGGATGCCGAAAAAGCATTCGATAGGGTCTCCTGGCGGTTCCTCTGGTCTGTCTTGCAGTGGAAAGGGGTCAGCATGGGCTTTATACAAGCAGTTAAGGTAATGTATCTACATCCTGAGGCGAAGATTCGGATTACGGGTCAGGAATCAGAATCATTCTCTATTAATAGAGGTACAAGACAGGGGTGTCCTTGCTCGCCCCTGTTATTTGCTTTGTATATTGACCCTTTTTTAAAGAAATTAGAGAGTAGTATACTTATTAAGCCAATCAAAATTGAAGAAATAGAGTATAGAGCACTGGCCTATGCAGATGATATTGTGGTTTTGACGAGTGATATAATATCAGCTTTCCCAGCTGTTAAGGCTTTAGCTGGTCAGTTTGGAGTTTCTTCTGGTTATAAGCTAAACATTGAGAAGACCCAAATTTTATGTTCTGGTATGACCTACCCTCATGATTTTCCAGTTGTTACGGAAGCTACCTATTTGGGTATTACAATTACTATGCAGATTGATAAAATTCCCGATCTAAATATTAATCCAATAATTGACTCCACCAACAAACAACTTGAGAGGTTGGATCATTTACATTTATCTCTGATTGGGAGGAGTAATGTGTTAAAAATGCTGATTTTACCCAAGTTTTTGTATATATTCAGGACTATACCTCTTGAGTTCTCGTCTTTTCATTTTACAAAGATTGGAAGGGTATGCTCAAGGTTTTTATGGGGCTATCGGAGGTCTAGAAGAGCAGCCAAATGGCTGATTCTTCCAAAATGTAAAGGAGGTCTAGCAATACCTAATTTTTTATTTTATTATTGGGCTGCAATGCTTCAACACATGGCTATTTTATTTGTTGGCTCCAAAGCCGATATACCATTGGCAAATCGCCCATCTATCTATGAATTAGGGCTAGGGAAACAAGCTAACTGTTGTTTTGTGTCAATTTTTGAACCCAGCTATTTTAAAAAGACACAATTTAAAATTGTGAAAGCCGCATTTAAGGTGTGGAAACAAATTCAGCATAAATTTATGATTCCGAATCTTAATGCTTATTCCCCATTGGAGACTACACTATCATTACCACCAATCTTTCGGGACCAGATCACATCTCAATGGGGGAAAAAGGGTATCCAAGTAATGGGGGATCTTTTTTGTAAAGGACAGATTATATCCTATGCTACTTTGCAAGAACAGTATGGGTTGAAAAGAGGGGATTTTTTTAAATATCTACAAATCCGGAGCTTCTTGGGGGGCGAAAACTATAGATTAGCTTATGATTTTGATAAAATACCCCTGGTTGAATTACTGCAAAAAAAAAGTCGGTTGGGTAAGATATATGCTATTTTTCTCAACTCATGTCCTGATGATTTGACAGTTCAGTCGGAAAAGTGGGCTAGGAAGGTGGGGGGACTGAGACTGAGATTGATATTGAATACTCTTTGTCATTAGCAGATCAGATTTTGATCACGGGGAACTTAAAGAGCCAACATTTCATGACAATTTTTGACTTATATTATACTCCTGCGAGGATTGCTAAATGGGGGGCACAAGGGGAGTAAAATGTAGTAGGTGTAATTTACATGCAGCAGACACATTACATATGTTCTATTCATGCCCAAAATTAACAGACTTTATTTATGGTATTGAAAGATTTCTTTCTTCCACTTTAGGGTTTTCAGTTTCAATCACTTCTACCCTCTTTATTTTTGGTGTAGATAATGGTAGTACAAATAACTGGCCAAGCGCGGTGTCTGAGTTTGTGTTTATTGCTATTGCCATTGCCCGACTATGCATAACTTCCCAATGGATTAATATTGATCCTCCAACCTTCATAAATTGGCGGGCACGCTTATTTGCAGCATATAATATTGAGTCCTCAATTTATAAATTAAAAGGGCGGAGGAAAAAAAAAAGGGGGCAATGTTTGTGGGCACCAATTTCGGTCGTTTTGGACGAATAATTAGGTTGTGTATGGTTATAATTTGATTATTTGATTTCATTGTGCTCCATGTATGTATAATTAGGGTGTTTGTGAGAAAACAAAACAATAAAAAAATTAATTTAAAAAAAAAACAACAAAAAAACAGTTAACTTCTTTGTCCATTTACTTGTTGACCTCTCTAGTGTGCCTAGTCACTCCATACCTTAAGGATATCATTTACTACCAAACGTTTCTTTAGAAAATGTGTATTCCTTCTGATATAAAAAGGCAGGGCATTCGGGCTCATAGCTTTCAAACTCTATTAGGGCAGGGGCCAAAGTTGCATCTAATGAGCACATTTCTCGGAATAATTATGGATTGTATTCATGCTGGCGACGGCAAGATAATCACGAATTTTGTGATTCTGTTTATCACGAAATCTCCATTTTCACAATTTTTTCAAGAGTATAAATTAAATTATGTAAGTTTCCCTCGTGGCTATTGAAAGTTCAGCCACTCACGAGGTAAATATAAAGGATTTAGGCACTTACCTACAAAAGGCTTGTGAGATACTGACATCACAGTGTGTTAATTTTTTGACCATCCAGTATGTGCAAGTCATACAGTGAACATTGTTAACACAGCACACGGGGCACACTGGGTTTCACAGGTCCCACCAGACTCTTTGCTAGAACCAAATCCGGTCGAGAGAAAGCTACACAGTGTCTATAAGTATGCAAAGCTGTAATGGATGAAATGCTTGAATTAATCTCCAGTGGCGGTCGCCTTCGCGCAATGAAAGTGTGGGGGGGTGGGGTAGGAGGGGGGAAGTGAGGGGAGGATGGGAGGAATTGATGGTAAAAAATAAATATTTAAAAAAAATTACATTTCGCTGCCCCAACGCCGATGGCCGCTCGGTGCTTCACTTCCAGCAGTCTTTGGGAAGGCACAGGCTGCCTAGCCAATCCAGATGCTGCTCTCATGCTATGAGAGCAGCGCCAGGATTGGTCTGAGCAGGCTGGTCTGCCACTCAGATACTGCCTCAGAGCCTGCAGCTTTTCTCCAAGCTGGCTGTAAACACAGCTGGGTTGGAGAAATAGAAGTGTGCGTGACTGTTTGGCCAGCCTAAGACTGCTGGTCAAACTTACATACACACTTCTAAGTGCCCACCATGCCCGCCTGTCATGGCCCGGCCCCACCCCACATGCACCATCAGCCGGGGACCCTCACAGAAAAATAAAATGATATTATTTTAATATCATTTTCTTTTTCTGTGACAGACTCTGACCAGTGGGGCGACGCTCCTCCACCATTTCGGAGGATCAGCCCCTGTTAATCTCAGCCACTGGTAATCACTCGGGCCGCATCACAATCCATCGTTATTTTGTACATTATGCCACCTCAGTTTGGACACAGCCAAATACAAATCAGTCTTGAGCCTGCTCCAGTAGGAACAGTCCGAACTGCCAATCCAGGTCCTCCCTGAACCGGAACACAAGCAAACCAGGACCGGTTTCACCCTATATATGGGTTCATCAGCCGCCTACACCACACAAAAGATGGTCATATCCTACATTAGTGGAATTGAACACTCTACCCTATGTGACTAATCATTTTTTTTTTACCTATTTTATTGAATTTGTGTAAAGTTTAGCCTAACAGGGCGGCCAACAAGGCCGTTTTAAAGCAATGCTAATACAAATAATTAAGCATTAGCAAAAACATAACTGCTCATTAGACCTCCCTCCCCCACCACCCCAGCATTGAATGTCATATATACAAACCTATGTGACTGATTTACTATTGTAACCCATATCTGCCAGGCTTTCTTACTCAGGCTGACTCTTCTAACCCAAAAGTGCCTTTCTCCAAGTTGAGACATGACTCCCAGGTTGAGTGTAAGAAATTACTGGTTGAGGGGGAAGGAAGTCCCCAGTCAGGCAACAACCACAATCCTTGTCAGAGTGAATCACAAAAGTCACTAAACTAACTTGTGATTAACCCTCTGGTAGCGTGACACAAAGCAGTCAGGTTTAATTTAGAGGCAATGAGTAAAGTATTTATGCAGCACTCAAACAATAATAGAGTGACAACAAAACACAAGAAAAATCCCAATTTAGAAAAAATAGAGTACATTTTATTAAATAAAATGATACCAGAATGACAAACCTGTAAATCTATAGAACAGGAGTTATTCAGTTTTAAAGCTTTTAGTAAAAATGATGCCTAAAAACACAAAGCGGTGCTCTCACTAGACCGCGGGAAAGCCACAAATTCAGACTGACCCATATGGAGGCATGGGTCGAATACAGGGACCTAGCTAGTCCCCCTGAAGAGTTACTTTCTGAGTCTGGCACATTGAAGGACACTACATGGAGCAGATAGAGGGTCATGGATGATCATCCCTGTAGCAAGAAAAGCAGGCCTGGCATTGCAGGCTGTTGTCGCTGTAGCACGAAGAGCCAGTCAGGCATTGCATAGGTTGTTGCAATAACTTCACGTTGACAGTCACCGTGGGCTGTCACTGCTGTAGCCTGAAGTGCAGCTCTTGCATTGCCGGTCGTTGCTGGCAGCCGCTGTAGCATGAACAGCAAGTGTCACAGGAGCGTTGGCAGTTGATGCAGGCAGCAGAGTCTTGGTATGAACGAGCCCATTCACTGTTGCAAGGAGCCCAAATTTCAGGATTTTCACCTTTTCTTTCAGAAGAGTACACTGATTGCCAGCCAAGGGGCCAGGACCTGGGAAGGCACCTCTTGGGGATCAGGGATTAATTCCAGCAGAGGCCAATAGGGCTCGGACAGGTCCAGGCAGGTCCAGTTGCAGCAGGAGAGCTGCGCAGTTACAGGGAGGCCTCTGAAGCTTGTTGTGTCCCTGTTGTTCATGCAGAAGGTCAGCCAACTGACCCTTGGAGTCACTTTAGTTAGCCTGGGATGAAGGTAAGCAGGTTCAACTTTCTTCTCAGACAGCAAGGCAGTCCTCCAAGCATCAGGGCAGTCCTTTGGCAGCAGAGCAGTCCTTATTCTGTAACTTGCAGAGGTCCATGAGCATTCTGAAGAACGACTCTGGAGGACCAATATTTATACCTGGTACCAGCCTTTGTGTGGGGGGTGTCCCAGTTCTACCCCACAGCTGGTCCTGGAAATTTCTCCCCCTTGCCCTGCCAAGGCTCTAAACTGTCTGGGGTGACAAAAGACATGGCAGGCCTGGTGTCAGATTTCTTTGTGTGTGTTGGAGTCAGAGCTGGGGCTGGGAACAGCTCCTCCCAGTTATCCTGCTAGGATGGCCCATCCTGTCCACACATAAGCCCTCTTTCTGTGACTGTCTAGAAGCAATACACAAACCACAACAGCAGAGCCATTCACACTCATGAGACACAGGACACTGGCAGAAGGTGCAAATGGTTAGGATAGGAAAATTCCAACTTTGTAAAAGAGGCATTTTTAGAATTCCAACTTAAAATCCAACTGCAGCATTAAAGAGGCTTTTAAATTACAATTCATTTGAGTGTAAACAGCATATCTCTATCTGCTCCCAATCCAAAGTTATCACTTATTAAATATATAAGGTAACCCAGTGTTAGTCAATGGAAGAGATAGGCCTTACAACAGTGAAAAAATTTCTTTAGGAGTTTTTTACTGCCAGAACATGTAAAACTTAAGTACATGTGTCCTACTTTTTAAATACTGTAGGAAGCTGGTTCTGTATATGGCATACCACTAAGTGGTTATACCGTGCACAGAGTCCTGGGATTCCCCCAGAAGTGTACAGGGTTGAATGCAAACCCAAAGTGCTCTATTTGTGATAGTGTGGGCGAGCAGCCTTAGGCCTTACACAGAGGAATGTAAGACATTTGTTGTGCACACAATAACCAATAAATGACACACAACTCAAAAAAGGAGATCCACACCAATTATAAAAAAATAAGCTTTGCTCAAGATTTATTTTAAGACTAAGATCTTCGCAAAAAGGTAAGTACGTTTTTAAAATGAAATTCTTTTCAATTTCAAAAGTGGACACAGTGCAATTTTCAGTCTTTGCAATGTTAACCTATGGGGAAAACAACAATGCGTTTTTGCAGGTAAGTAACCAACTTACAGTTCCAGTCTTCGGGTTGCAGGGTCGACAGAGGACAAGGTTTAGGTAAGCACAGACACTGCACCACCAGCGACACAGGGGCGGCCGGTTGCAGAGGCCAAAGATAAAGATCAGGCCCAATGTTACCCAATGGAGACTGGGGGTGCCTGAAGACACGCTGCTTGCTGGTAAGTAAATCGGTTGCAGGGGTCAAGCTTCGGAGGTTAAGGCAAGCACAGGGGGGGGCCAAAGGCAGCACTAAACATACACCACCAAGGGCACAGGGGCAGCCAGGTGCCGAGTTGCAAACACGGTGTTGTGCGCCCAATGCTGGTAAATTGAGAAACTGGGATTTGAAAACTGGCAGCAGGCGTTGAACCGTAAACTTCACAGAAAACACCAGCGACAGCAGAGGTAAGTTGGGATGCTGTAGGTCACAGGGACACTGTCAGTCGAGCTCCTCGAGGTCTAGGAGCTTCGGGTTCAGGGGTGTCCTTTGACGTCGGGTTTCTCCTACCTGAGCCAGTCGCGGTCGGGGGGAGCCTTTCGATTCACACTGCAGATGTCATCGTGGAGTCCAGGGGGGTCAGCCAATGCTGGACTTGGACTCAGGATCACTGGGGAACCTTTTCTGGATTGGTCGTCCACCTGGACACAGGCCGGAGGCGTCGGGTGCAGAGTGGTCAAGGATCGCGGATCCGGTAGGGCACCAGTGTTGGTTTCATGTGGACAGAGCTGCTGTCCTAAGAAGTTCTAGTCTTTCTCAAAGGCAGTCAGTCCTCCCAGGGGTTGTGGAGGTCGCTGGCTGCAGGACAGGCATCGTACTTTTCATAGGGTCTTTGAAGCTGCAGACAGGCATGTGGGGCTAGGGCTCAGTCAGTCTTCTCTGAACGGCGTCCTTCTTCTTCTTAGGTCGGCAGGAACTAGTTTCAGGGTCTGGGTGAGCCACCTAAATACTAGATTTAGGGGCATTTTAAGGGAGTGGCAGGTAGGGCCAATGGGCACCTTGCCTGGGGTGTCTACAACATCAATTATTCCACCCTCCTGTGAAAGGGGACTTAGTCCTAGCCCTGATTGGAGGTGTCCCACCATTTTTAAGATGGCAGGAATAGATGTGCTGCACCTCGCCTCCTCCACCTTAGAGGTGGAGTTGGCACAGGTGGGAACAACTCCTATTCTTCCTCATTTTTCCCACCATTTTCCCATCCAAAATGGGGGTCTAAACCGGGGTCTGCCATCTGCTGCTAGCAGTAGAGGCTGGGGGTCACATTTCAAAGGTGGCAGGACTTTGTAGCTTCCCTCTCGACCACTGTGCTCATCCTGGGGGAGGAGGTGTGACACCTCCGTCCAAGATGTGCTTTGTTTCTGATCCCAGAGAGTGCGGGCTCTCAATCCAGGGGTCCAGAAACATGTCTGGTGGTGGCAGGCTGCCTAAAGGCAGTCGGTGACCACACCAGGGTTGAAAGGTTTTCAGGGGGTGCCTCTGATGTGCCCTCTGAGTACATGTTTCAATAAATCCCACACTGGCATCAGTGTGTTTTATTGAGAGGAGTAGTTTGATACTGGGTTCAGAGAAGCCATCATGGTGCTGGGGAACTAGAGTTGTCGAGTTTCCAGCCCATGCAGTCTCTATGGCTTCCCTGGCACTTACAATATCTAAGAAATGACTTAAATATTCTAGGGACAGATCTGCTCATGCAGATGTGCCCACACCTGTGATATAGTGCACCCTGCCCTAGTGCTGTAAGGCCTGCTAGAGGGGTGAATTACCTATACCTTAGGCAGTGCTAGTTGGCATGGCACACAGGCAGTGTGCTATGTCGACTTTGTCGTTTTGTCTGCAGCAGGGCATGCATGCTGCAGTGGCAGACTGCATGGCCTAAGTGAGGGGTCCCTATGGGACCCTCTTCAGTCCCAATGCCCTAGGTGCCCAGGTACCATGAACTAGAGGCTTACAGGGGGCCTGAAGGGCCAATTGTGTAACAGTTTTAGGGAAGAAGCACTGGCACAGGGGACCTGGTTGGCAGGGACCCTATGCACTACAATCGAACCCACATCATTTTCCAGGCAAAAAGTGGGGTCTAACCATGTCAAAAGAGGCACTTTCTCACAAATACAATGCACCCTGCCCTATGAGCCTTTAGGGCTGACCCTAGAGGTGACTCATAAGTATTAAGAATAAGGTTGAGGCCAGGCCAGTCACCTTAGAGCTGACTCATAAGTATTAAGAAAGGTTTAGGCCAGGCAAAATTATTATTTTACCAATTCAGAATGGCAGTATAAAACTGCACTAAAGGCTGCAGTGGCAGACCTGAGACATATTTTAAAAGGCTACTTTAGTGGGTGACGTATGAGCACTGCAGGCCCACTAGCATTTAAATTACAGGCCCTAGGTACATGTAGTACCACAGTATATGATTCTGTGCATCTCATGTGTTTTCCAATTCTTCACTTGCTCATAAAGGTAAAAAACAAAACACAATTAATAATAGTACTGTCCAAAAGATGCACAATTTTTGTTGCTACCCTTTCGAGCAAAAAACGCATTGTAACTTCTTCTTTACCAACTCACAGCATCTGTGTCACGGGCAACTGCCTACTTTTAATGCATTTGTTTTCCGGACTGTAGGCTACAGACCCAATATATGATTCACTGATCAGTAGGCGTTCTGTAGGCTGATCTGCTTTTATTGACAGATCAAAAACTCCCACGCAAACTGAAAGAGACAGAGGAGTAATTCACTCGTCACCTTAATGAGACAGTCATAGAGCAATCCCTGGAAAAGCAATAGAGCTTCCCATTTAGCCTTGCAATGCACAGGTAGAGACTTTTTCATCAATCAAATCTACCTACAGTTTCATTCAGCAGAGATAAAGTCGCAGTGCCTTTACGACTGCTACATTCTTCAATATTAAGACCTTTTTTTCTGCTTTAAATGTAAAGATTCGTGGTGATAGTAGTAAAAGGCATTTAGCGTTACCAATTGCACACAACACTTTCAAACGAATGCAAGTTCTTTCAGACTAATTGTTTTGGAAGGGCCTTTCAAAGCTAAGGCACAACTCAAAGCTTTCCATTATTTTATATTTACGGCTGCACAATTTGCTTTTATCTTTTATTGACTGCAGTGCAGCCCTTGCTTCTGTCCCTTCAGCCATGTCCTAAGTATTTCAAAAGTGGACAAGCATTGGCAAAACAAACAGGTCTTGCTGCCATGTGCTTACGAATGGTCAGCTTAGGCTTGCAGAAATGCAAACAAACTACTTGTGCTATGTTTCCTTGTAACCCTCTTCTTTCTGTGCCCCCTACAATTTGCCATATTGTTATTTCCCCAAGCATTCAATGATGCATGGCACACACACCACAAATTTAGCAATAAATAAAAACATCAGCGCTGTAATCTCAATGGATGCAAAACTGGGGCACAGATATAGGAGGCACAGACACTAGACTTTTTTTGCAATTGTGAATGAACATGTTTGTATGCCACAGCACATTAAATCCTGACCTGTTGGCTATGCTGGTGCTAGTTGTCAAGGTGTTTGTGGTCTCTAGATTTTACCATTACCATAATAGTGTTAAGATGGAGAGGGTGTGTTAAGAACATGATTTAGGAAAGAATGAAGAGGTAGTCTGATCACTCGATTTTGAAATAATAAGAAATTTGTATTTAGGGTTTTTTTATGAAAATGGGCCCAAAGTAGAGCCCTTATGCTCTCTAAGGAAGGCGCAATGTTGTAGTAGGTTGCTGTCTGATAAGAAGGATTTGATGAGGGATGTGTCTTTTTTTAGTTGAAGTTGATGTATCGCAGGAAAACATGAAGTGAGCTTTTCCGTGGTATAATCAAGAAAATCATCACTAAGGCACTTTTTGCCACTAGGTTGGCAGAATTGATGTTTATTGAGTTAATCAGTTTCCATTTAAGGGACTGCCTGTGAATAAAGGCATTCATCCCATCAGTTTCTATCTGCACTATGGTGGTGGATGATCTTGTATTCTAGTGTATGTGGCCCCCCTGGCAAGACTGATAAGAACATGTGGATTTGAAACTCTCTCTTGTGCCGATGACACACAACTGGTTATCACCATGGACCATGACCCAACACTGACCAAATCCAAATTTAAGAAATGCTTACTGACAGTAGCCACATGGATGTCTAACAATTGTCTACAGCTGAACATGACTAAAACAGAGATTCTCCTGTTCGGGAAAGCACACACAGCCTGGTCAGACGACTGGTGGTCATCGGAGCTGGGCCCTCCTCCTAATTCCCAATAAATATGCAAAGAACCTAGGAGTGCTCATTGATGACAATCTCACTATGAGTGAGCATGTCAAAACAGTCACTGGAACCTGTCTTGGCCTCATACGATTACTTAAAAAGGTCTCTCAATGGACCCCTCTAATGCCAGGAAAACTTTGGTACAGGCATTGATAATGAGTCGCCTGGACTATGGCAATGCCTTTCTGGTGGGTATCAACGAAAGCCTCCTATCCAGGTTACAGATGGTGCAGAACTCTGCTGCTCGCCTGGTCCTGAATCTTTCCCCCCGCTCCCCGTCGGAGCCCTCTCTCCGCTTCCTGCACTGGCTCCCAATCAAAAAGTGTGCCCTTTTTAAACTTCTCTGCTTGGTTTGTAAGACCCTGCATGGAATGGGTCCACTCTAACTCAGGCACAAGTTACAGCCATACATTCCGGCCCGTCAGCTTAGATCTAGTGATCTATTACTTCTATGTCCCAAACGCATTCGAACAGCCAGGTTCGGGAGCCGCTCCTTCTCATTCTTGGTCCCCCATTACTGGAATCAGCTACCCCTATCTATTCGAGCATGCTCTGTCCTTACCACTTTTAAAAATCTTCTGAAAACATGGTTATTCACTCAGTAAGCTCTCCATCTACAGCCTGCCCCCTCACTGCAAAGGCGTCTAGAGATCCCCTCGGGGATGATTTGTGCGCCTAACAAATGGAACAAATAAATAAATAAATAGTGGTAACAAAGTGGTATGATAGGTGAGCAGAACCATATTTCCATGAGTGCAAGGGTCAGTGAGTCAGTCAGTCAAAATTATTTTATTCGACTGAAAGCCATAAAAAGATAAAATATCAGTAAGGCATTGTTACATACATACAGATGAATAATTTAAAATCACAAAATATAATACAATTGTAAGCAAAATTCATAATACAATCATGTGGCTGTATTATAACAGTCAATGGAGCTCTGATTAAAAAGAGGATATAAACATTAATCACATGATAAAACATAGGCTCGGGCTTGGGTTAGAATTAAGAATTCAGGCTTCTCTGAAGTTGCTATAGTTCTGAGATCTTCTGATGCTAAGGGCTTGTCAGGCGTAACATAAGACCGCTGAACAACAGAATTCCAAGTCCACGAGCTGGAGGTGTTGCAAACATACATTATATGTACTGGAACCATAGGTACGCACCAATGTGCATAGAAATTGCAGTCTAGGGTGTACATAAAAAACACAAAAAAACATGAAATGTGCAAGTGTTTGCTTGGAAGTGCTATGGCAAGGGCAGGGTGGTAGAGTGTGAAACCAGGTGCCCTGCTGGGGATGGGGGCCAGAGAGAGCAAGGTGCTTAATCTAAAATGGGTCAAATAAAATCTATGTTCAGAGTTCGAAACCCACAATAAATATGGGTCTATTCCTTCTACATGCTTTAAGTCAAGATAGCGGGAAAAATAACTCATAGATTGGCATTGAGAAAATTTGACTTGCTTTCTATATTGAGGGAAAAGAGATTTCACCATATTTTTGGAGCTACTATCAATTTCGTTTGGAAAATGGAAGAAATTTGACAAACCTAGGTCAGAAAAACCCCTTTTGATATAAACTAACCATGGAGTGGAAGCCACACGATCTTGTCTTAAATTATCTTCAATAACCGTTTGTTTAAATGAAGTGTGTGGTGAATACCAAAACTTAAGCCAGAGTAGCAGGGGTGCAGCCTGAGCTATGCCCTCCCAAAAAAGAAGTCCAGATTCCTGATGGACGATGAGGCATCCCGTGCTCCTAGGGTTAGCTAGCAACCTGCACAAAATTTTGTTTTCGATTGTTTGAAGACTTCCAGGGGCATTTACTCTTATACAGAGTGAATCATTTCTGAATGGGCTTATGGGCAAGTTTTTGGAGAGCCTAAACATTGTGTTTATGGCCCCTACAAATTTACAGGCTTTCTGGTCAAGAGCTTTTTCCCAACTCAGTTCGTCTACCATCAAAACCACGAGGTAGTTAACGCTCTACATTTGGAGATAGAGATCCCATCTCTGTTATATAGCCGTGAGCAAGTCTTTTTGGGTCTGCTTATCATTCATTACGTGTGACTTCGGGTGACTTATTTTCACATTTAGCTCTCCTATAAAATCATTAAAAATATCAAGGAGCAACTGCTCCTTGCCTTTGGTCACAAGCTCTGACTCAAGAGCGTTTAAAAAATAAATAAATGAAAAGGGGGCTGAAATACAACCCCGTCTTACTCCCTTATTGGAATAAAAGGAGGTAGTACAATCTCCATGTGCATCAAAACAGACCTGAGCCTTTGTTCCACAATGCAAGTGTTTTAATAAGTCGATTAAGGCGAGGTCAATCCCTGCTTACCCCATCATGAACCACAGCTTGCCCCTATCCACCAGATCGAAAAAGCTTGAAAGGGCCATGATGGCCACATAGAGGGCCTAACCCTGGCTTAGATATATTTCCCAGGCATCAATAGGAGATTCAGTGCTTACTCGACTGTGCCAACCCCCATGCAGAAGCCATATTGCACCTTAGAGTTCTTAGTTTTCCAATGTTTGGAGGACTACTCACCCAAGGATCTTTACAGAAGAGTCCAGAAGGGGGATAGGTTGATAACATGAGGGTTGACTTCTGTTTTCTTTTTTGAAAATGGAGACAATGATAGACTCCTGAAAAGAGTTAGGGATGTCACCTCTTACCACTGCATGGAAGACATTTGTTAACAGAGGTTCTCAAAAGAAAAGGTTCTGTCTCTAAACGTCGATGGACACCCCATCTGGCGGAGGCGCCTTTCCAGCAGAAGATTTTAAATTGCTCTGAATACTGCATTTACTTCAGTAGGATTGCTAAAGGCAAGGATTTCAGAAGGGAAGGGGGTCGGTACCTCCACTGTAGCCTGAGGTAGTAAGTCTTGACTGAAGATTTTTTTTAATTGACTGACCCACTCTTCAGCAGGGATGTGACATACTTTTCTGGGCTGATTGTCCCCTGTGAAACAGGACCTATTTATTACTTCCCAGAAAGACCTTGAGTCTCTAAGTGCAGAAGCAAACGCTTACAGATCTTCCCAAGCCTGTTTTCTTCCATCCTGTTTCCTAATATCTATAATGGATTTATATGTAGATGTAAAATGTCTAACCTCCTCCCTATTGCAAAGAGATGCTCATACGGCCTCTTTTAGCTGTTTTAAGGCGGCGGTGCAAGACAAATTTAACCATTTGAAAGGACAGAGTTCCTTTTGCTTTAGTTTTATAACCAACAAACCAGATGCAAATTTACAGAGAGCTTCAAAGCTCACCCAACATCCTCCACCTTTGCCTCCTTGGATGAGGATCTCATGACATCATCTTGCTTCAAAGAAATTAGGCTTTCAAAAACTTTCCATGGTCTACATTTTCCCATCTAAGATGGTACCTTTACTTTTGGAAAACTGGGGATCTGGGGGAAAGCTAAGCATTTGTGGTTTATGTAGAGGACATGTTAAAATAACAATTGGATTGTGATCACATTAGAGGGAAGAATGTAGAGATCCTGTATATGCGGAACAATGTGAGAGCAAAACAAAATTCAATCTATTGTGGAACCCTTGCCATTTCCTTTAAAAGTTGGCAGGATGGAATCACCTTCCTTAAAGAAATCTGAACTAAAAAGTAGATTAAGAGAGTGCAAGAGTCAAGGTCAAAGTCTTAGATGAGGACCTATATGGAAAGTGCATTTAAGACTGTAGGGCTGCAGATTAGCATGGATTTCATGTCTAGGAGATAGGTCAGTGGGTTGAGAGGAAGTATATATGTTGAGGCTGCTTGGGTAGATTGATCTTTGACTGTGTTTAGGGTAACTAGAAAATCCAGCTCTGGAGCGGGTGGCATTTGGGTTTTCTGTGAGAGCTGTGATTAGAAGGCTCAGATATGTGGGTTGTGTTAGAGGCAATTATAATGGAGAAATGCTCAGAAGCATTGAGGTTACAGTGCATGTTGAGTTTCTCTGGTGCTGGTGTAACAAGTGAGGTAATAAATGTGAACTGTTTGAAGATCAGTAGATCAGAGGAGACTATTTGGGAGTGAGAGATCGAGAGTGTGTTTTGTAATCTTTGGATCACTTCAAGCAGCCAACCAAGCCTTTAAATTTTCAGAGTGAATGTGAGATATATGTTCTAGTCAGTGCAGTGCAATACCAAAGGGAATGATGGACGGAGCGTTAGAGCAAATCAAACACTCACCCCCAGTCAACTGATCTGGGTTTAATCCATCATCATTCTTTAGCTCACTCCACCACCCCAGTTCAGACATGGCCATATGCAAATCAGTCTGACCCTGTGCCTCATGGGAACAGTCCAGCCCGAACTGCCAAGCCATGTCTTCCCTGGACCGGAAACAAGCATCCTGGGACCGGTTTCGGGTTCAAAACCCTCATCAGCCAGGCTATCTTGAATCCAGTGGCAAAGTGAGCAAGGGACCCACGTCTGGGCATACCCTGCCAACTTAGGGCGAACAAAGCAATACCAAAGGGGATGATGGACGGAGCGTTAGAGCAAATCAAACACTCACCCCCAGTCAACTGATCTGGGTTTAATCCATCATCATTCTTTAGCTCACTCCACCACCCCAGTTCAGGCATGGCCATATGCAAATCAGTCTGACCCTGTGCCTCATGCGAACAGTCCAGCCCGAACTGCCAAGCCATGTCTTCCCTGGACCGGAAACAAGCATCCTGGGACCGGTTTCGGGTTCAAAACCCTCATCAGCCAGGCTATCTTGAATCCAGTGGCAAAGTGAGCAAGGGACCCATGTCTGGGCATACCCTGCCAACTTAGGGCGAACAAAGCAATACCAAAGGGGATGATGGACGGAGCGTTAGAGCAAATCAAACACTCACCCCCAGTCAACTGATCTGGGTTTAATCCATCATCATTCTTTAGCTCACTCCACCACCCCAGTTCAGACATGGCCATATGCAAATTAGTCTGACCCTGTACCTCATGGGAACAGTCCAGCCCGAACTGCCAAGCCATGTCTTCCCTGGACCGGAAACAAGCATCCTGGGACCGGTTTCGGGTTCAAAACCCTCATCAGCCAGGCTATCTTGAATCCAGTGGCAAAGTGAGCAAGGGACCCACGTCTGGGCATACCCTGCCAAATTAGGGCGAACAAAGCAATACCAAAGGGGATGATGGACGGAGCGTTAGAGCAAATCAAACACTCACCCCCAGTCAACTGATCTGGGTTTAATCCATCATCATTCTTTAGCTCACTCCACCACCCCAGTTCAGGCATGGCCATATGCAAATCAGTCTGACCCTGTGCCTCATGCGAACAGTCCAGCCCGAACTGCCAAGCCATGTCTTCCCTGGACCGGAAACAAGCATCCTGGGACCGGTTTCGGGTTCAAAACCCTCATCAGCCAGGCTATCTTGAATCCAGTGGCAAAGTGAGCAAGGGACCCACGTCTGGGCATACCCTGCCAACTTAGGGCGAACAAAGCAATACCAAAGGGGATGATGGACGGAGCGTTAGAGCAAATCAAACACTCACCCCCAGTCAACTGATCTGGGTTTAATCCATCATCATTCTTTAGCTCACTCCACCAGCCCAGTTCAGACATGGCCATATGCAAATCAGTCTGACCCTGTGCCTCATGGGAACAGTCCAGCCCGAACTGCCAAGCCATGTCTTCCCTGGACCGGAAACAAGCATCCTAGGACCGGTTTCGGGTTCAAAACCCTCATCAGCCAGGCTATCTTGAATCCAGTGGCAAAGTGAGCAAGGGACCCACGTCTGGGCATACCCTGCCAACTTAGGGCGAACAAAGCATTCGATGGATTTAGGCCCAGATCTCTGTACTGGGGTGAATGTATGACATTGTTCTGCATTCTGTCCATCAACTGTTGATTTTGCATTTGTCACCCCGAGTGGGACTGGTATGCCCAGACGTGGGTCCCGTGCTCTCCATGCCACTGGAATCAAGCTATCCTGGCTGAAGAGGGGTGAAACCCGAAACCGGTCCTAGGATGCTTGTTTCCAGTCCAGGAGGACCTGGCTTGGCAGTTCGGGCTGGACTGTTCCCATGAGGCACAGGGTCAAGACTGATTTGCATATGGCTGGGTTCAAACTGGAATGGCATGGTGAGCAAAAAACGATGGATTTAGGCCCAGATCTCTGTACTGGGGTGAATGTATGATATTGTTCTGCATTCTGTCCATCAACTGTTGATTTTGCATTTGTCACCACGAGTGGGACGGGTATGCCCAGACGTGGGTCCCGTGCTCTCCATGCCACTGGAATCAAGCTATCCTGGCTGAAGAGGGGTGAAACCGCGAAACCGGTCCTAGGATGCTTGTTTCCAGTCCAGGGAGGACCTGGCTTGGCAGTTCGGGCTGGACTGTTCCCATGAGGCACAGGGTCAAGACTGATTTGCATATGGCTGGGTTCAAACTGGAATGGCATGGTGAGCAAAAAAACGATGGATTTAGGCCCAGATCTCTGTACTGGGGTGAATGTATAACATTGTTCTGCATTCTGTCCATCAACTGTTGATTTTGCATTTGTCACCCCGAGTGGGACGGGTATGCCCAGACGTGGGTCCCGTGCTTTCCATGCCACTGGAATCAAGCTATCCTGGCTGAAGAGGGGTGAAACCCCGAAACCGGTCCTAGGATGCTTGTTTCCAGTCCAGGGAGGACCTGGCTTGGCAGTTCGGGCTGGACTGTTCCCATGAGGCACAGGGTCAAGACTGATTTGCATATGGCTGGGTTCAAACTGGAATGGCATGGTGAGCAAAAAACGATGGATTTAGGCCCAGATCTCTGTACTGGGGTGAATGTATGACATTGTTCTGCATTCTGTCCATCAACTGTTGATTTTGCATTTGTCACCCCGAGTGGGACGGGTATGCCCAGACGTGGGTCCCGTGCTCTCCATGCCACTGAAATCAAGCTATCCTGGCTGAAGAGGGGTGAAACCCGAAACCGGTCCTAGGATGCTTGTTTCCAGTCCAGGGAGGACCTGGCTTGGCAGTTCGGGCTGGACTGTTCCCATGAGGCACAGGGTCAAGACTGATTTGCATATGGCTGGGTTCAAACTGGAATGGCATGGTGAGCAAAAAACGATGGATTTAGGCCCAGATCTCTGTACTGGGGTGAATGTATGACATTGTTCTGCATTCTGTCCATCAACTGTTGATTTTGCATTTGTCACCCCGAGTGGGACGGGTATGCCCAGACGTGGGTCCCGTGCTCTCCATGCCACTGGAATCAAGCTATCCTGGCTGAAGAGGGTGAAACCCGAAACCGGTCCTAGGATGCTTGTTTCCAGTCATGGGAGGACCTGGCTTGGCAGTTCGGGCTGGACTGTTCCCATGAGGCACAGGGTCAAGACTGATTTGCATATGGCTGGGTTCAAACTGGAATGGCATGGTGAGCAAAAAACGATGGATTTAGGCCCAGATCTCTGTACTGGGGTGAATGTATGACATTGTTCTGCATTCTGTCCATCAACTGTTGATTTTGCATTTGTCACCCCGAGTGGGACGGGTATGCCCAGACATGGGTCCCGTGCTCTCCATGCCACTGGAATCAAGCTATCCTGGCTGAAGAGGGGTGAAACCCCGAAACCGGTCCTAGGATGCTTGTTTCCAGTCCAGGGAGGACCTGGCTTGGCAGTTCGGGCTGGACTGTTCCCATGAGGCACAGGGTCAAGACTGATTTGCATATGGCTGGGTTCAAACTGGAATGGCATGGTGAGCAAAAAAACGATGGATTTAGGCCCAGATCTCTGTACTGGGGTGAATGTATGACATTGTTCTGCATTCTGTCCATCAACTGTTGATTTTGCACTAGTCAGTGCAGTGTCCCTGTAATAAAGTATGAACTAAGTATTCACATGTATCGTGTGAATCATGCCAAAGAGTGGTGAATTTGTATCCTTTTGTATTTGTGTAGCTGGACTGGATCAGGAGGTTGGTTGATGGAGGGAGGCTGTACGAAGGGGTGGTATGGGACACCAGGAGGGCTGTGGGCTTGATGTTTGGCAATATTCTGGTCGGTGTCAGTGTTGGAGTAGCTTTGTTCGAAATAATGTTTCAGACTACCTTAATTTATGCTGCCATTTTTTTTCTGTTTTCATACCCTGAGGTTTGTTAATTATGACGATGTGATGGGGTGAAGGAAAGTGAGCTAGTGGTGTTGTTCTCAATGGAGATGGTAGGCCCATGGTATCCTAGTTAATATCCCATAGGAGCTTTTATGGCTTTTGAGGCATGACGTTATGCGTGAAGAGATTTAGATTTATATCTGAATATTCTATCATGAACTTACCATTTTGATAAAGGGTTATGTGTAATTCACATTTCTTGTAAGTTGTTACACACAACTGAGGCAGTAAGTTATCCCAGCAGAGAATTTTGTTTGTTTGGTTTTAGATTTAAGAATAAAGCATAGTACCTGGACAGTGAGCGCATATTAAAAAAGGAGTAGATCAGTTTCAACAGAGCCATGTGAGACTGTGGTATTTGTCACTGATTACAGATTCCAGGTGGCTATCAGGGCTCACTGTTTGTGGTACTTGAGTATAGTTTTGGATAAGCCTCATGTAACGGGATGTAGTATCATGACTTGTTTAACTTTCCAGGAAGAGCTTGAGAAATTCGTACAGGACATGCATCAGTGGGGTTAAAGTTAAATGTCATACGCGGTCTACAGTCTCTATTTACACCGTCCACATATGTGGCCAAATGTATAGCTTGAGAAAACAGTTGTATCCAGCCCGGATTTCAGTTTTAAAATAACTGCAGTAACAGATGGCAATGTAAAGTGTTTTACCATGCAAAGAAACCTACTTTTATAAATTATTTACATCATCCCTTAAATGAGTCCAGTAAGCCTAATGTAAAAAATTGGGGCATTTTTCATTTATGTTTTACTAGGGTGAAATATTGCAAACGTAGGGTAAGTTACTATTTATTTAAACAGGGCTAGTTGTGAAAAATAATTTGACAATTCAGCCTACAAAAATAATTGAAACCTGGTTGAAAGTTTTTGGCTTTTTTTTTTATCAACAATCCAATTTAATGGTGGAAGTAGATTTTTGGTATCTGTAGTGGAAATATAACTTTTAAAAGTATATCTTGCCAGCCAATTAGAATCAACATTCTGTTGAATACCTTTCCTACAGGGACTATAATTAGCATCCTAAAGATGCATAAAATGCTGGCCTGCTCAAGGACAATACAAGCACTTCTAAGGGAAGAAGGGCTGTTATAGTGTGTACACTGACTACTTGGATGAGACAAGTCATGTAGGAGGAAACAGGAACAGTTGGTAAGATAAAGGATGGCCACAACAGCCTTCTCTTTCACTTGAAAATGCCAAATAGGGACCCAGGTGACAGTATTTCAATAAACCCCAACTCTCAGCCATTTGTCCCTGTCCACGGCAGAAGGAGAAGATGTTCCAAGAGCAAGGTAAGGAAGGAAGGAAGTTAGGAAGTTAGGAAGGAAGGAAGGAGTCGGGTGAAAAAGGAAGTGCTTACAAAATGATGCTAAGTTGTGGGAAATCTCCGATCACAAGCTAGAACACACGATAAGAATGGCACCTTACAATCACCTCCTTAGAACATTCCTGGACCAGGTAAAGCACCTGAAGGAAGAAAGAATGTATAAACTGAATATTGAGTAAAAATGCATGAAGAACTCCTGATCTCTGTTGGCACTCAGGGATTTGAATGTCTCTCGAAGGGTTATCTGGCTGGCCTCCTGCTAAAACGCAGATGACTTATATCCAGTGAATAACATACAGCTAATCAGTTGAGAGTGGAATGCAGTGAACCTTTTAAGAGAACTGCTGGAGACAGACCTAAGGCTAGAAGCATGCCTTGATGACCTTGAGACAGTAGCAGAGACTTCCAAGTAACAATACATATTGAGACTTAGTCATTTTGGTTACCAACAGGTGGACTGGAACAAGGTGCTAAGGTGTCACCAGGGATGGTGGTCACTCAGCAGACAAGATTTCTAAGTCTGTCCGCTTGGAACTTCATCTTGCAAAGACAAAGGGCCCGATTCACAAAGGCAATCTGAGACAAAAGTCTAACTTTATGACTTTTGGTATTCACAGAGGTCATTTACGAGTCGTATCTTTGCGTACGCAGTCGGGCTGGAATCTCCAGCTTGGGCCGTACTCTCTGCACCCGGGCCGGATGAAGTGTAATCAATGGGCCAGAATGCAATTTTTACAAAAAGGAACATTAAAATGGTAGAGGAGGTCACGAAAATCAGTTTGGGCAAGGAAAAGGGTGTGGCCGGATACTAAATCATATCCCAGAAAAGTTTCCTCTTTTGCATCATGGTACATGCAGTCCACAATTTGTGCTCCCCTCAGTGTTGACTGCAGTGTCACCACTACAGTCAACACTAAGGGCTCCACTTAGTCTTGACTGCAGTGTTGACACTAGAGTACGTCCGAAGCCAGAGATTCCGGCCCGACTGCGTATGTAAAGATATGACTTATAAATGACCTCTGTGAGTACCAAAAGTCGTAAAGGTAGACTTTTGTCTCAGATTGCTTTTGTGAATCAGGCCCAATGGCTTTAGCAAGATCACCCCATCTGGTCTCCTAAAGCTCCACCCAACTACAATGCTCAGTTTTCCCCAGATGGAGGATTTTGAGAACCAAAAAAGTGAGTTAGTCTGAAAGTAAACATAAAACCAAGGTGAGACGATTATGTTATCCTTCTGGTGAATATCTTCTAAGGATACAAAATCCAACTGAGTTTGTGGTATATATGCTTAAATGTATCCGCAACAAAATCTATTTAAGCAGCACTGTTTTACAAGCCCATAAAAGAGTCCTCCAACACTTGAAGGCCATAAAGAATAAAGATAATACGTACCCTGTTGCAAGACATTTCTGGAGAGCACATCAGGGGGACACTGACCAGTTGCAGTACTCTGTGATTGATAATGTTCCAAAAACCCCAGAGGAGTGGATAGAGAAAAATGCCTCTGCAGACTAGAAGCCAAATATATTTTAAGGTTTGATTATCTGGAACCGAGAGGATTGAATGTGGATAATTAATTATGTGTTCATCTGATATGCTTTCTCTCTTGAAGACTTTAAGGGTATGTTTTTTAATATTAATCAATTATTTTATATATTTTGTGTTTTCAGGAACTTTGAAGTGATTCTACACACATGGGACAAGCCTGGTGTGAGGAGTGTAGGGTAGGAAGGATGGTAACCCAGTTGAGTAATGAATGATGTCCTCAGTTGTTTTGGACATTTATTATGTATGCATTTAATTATCTGCCCACTTGGGCGTGATTGTATGGTATGCAGGAGTGAGGTAACGTGCATTCCCCGACTATGTACTTAGAAAAGGTACCACTGATTACTGACCGCAATTGATTATTGTTTCTTCTGTTATGTTATTTTGTGCTACTGTGGCACATGCGTTGTGACTGATATCTGGGGCCTGTAATTACATTTATTTAGCTTCATGTCAATATCCTGCATTTATTTTTATGTCAATATCCTACATCTCATTGTTATAATATGTGCTTGGAATCAAAGGAGTAATTATCATAAGCAAACTGCCCTGGTTAAGATGGCAGCCGTACTAATACACGTATTGTGATAGCACAATGGTCCTTTGTTTGTGTTTACGTTTTGTGCATGTAAAAATCACTGTTTAAAACAAGCCAGTAAACCGTGACCAAGGTCCTGGCTGAACCGAAATGCATTGGAGCTCAGCTCGATTAAACACCTTGTTTAAAGCACATTTCCTGGGAGCTCTGTTTCTTTCTTTATGAAGAGGATTCTGTAATATAAGAATGCTGGGGGTCGCGCTCCTGTCAAGCACCAGTGGTGCTTAGGTGCACACCGTCATCTTCCAACAACTTCTGTGATATATATATATATATATATATATATATATACAAAACCGCAGCTCAGTGCAAAGGCACTGAGATCACCTTTCCCCTTCCTCTCACAACGGCGGTCCGCGGCGAGGGGGCGAGCCTTATAACACCATACACACGCTGTTGCCTCGTAACATCACAGCAGCCGCGGACACCAGAAGACTTTAAAGCAGTTGTTTAATCAGCAGAAATGAACAACTCGACGCGTTTCGGGTCCCAGTCCCTTGTTCACGAGTACTGTGGCTTAGTCTCCATTACATTTAAATAAACATGTGACTACAATCATCATAGAGCGTGAAAACAGACTTTACATAAGACGAGGAGTTAACTCACTCCTTCCTCCACAAACTGTGATTGCATGTTACTTTTATGATGATGTTCAAATGGAGTTTGTAACTCACCTGCAGCTGTGTGCGGCCTCAAGCTTCTGGGCGTTTTTGGTTACATATTATGCGGCGGTTCCAGGCCGCAGAGGGATCGCACTGCCCGCAACCAACGGGACTAGGGGAGAGGAAGATTCCTCTTTCCGAAGCTGCAGGGTACCTTTAATGAAGCCGGCAGAGTATCATCCAAGGCTCAATGGAGGGCCGAGAATAATCGTCCATAATTAGCTGCAGCGGAGGTAACCCACCAGAGGGCGTTATTTGGCAAAATGAGACCTCATATCCCAGCGTGCATTTGAAAATGAACTTCCACCAAGGGAGGAGCACTGATAGCTCACTAACCACAAACACGCAGGGGAAATGCGGCAGCCATAAATCACCTCCACTGACACGGCCTCTGAGGAGATGCAAACAGCGGCATCGAAACGCGTCAGGCCATGGACTTCAAAGGGATGTTAAGCTGCCTGCTTGGTTCAAATGGAGTTTGTAACTCACCTGCAGCTGTGTGCGGCCTCAAGCTTCTGGGCGTTTTTGGTTACATATATATATATATATATATATATATACAAAACCGCAGCTCAGTGCAAAGGCACTGAGATCGCCTTTCCCCTTCCTCTCACAACGGCGGTCCGCGGCGAGGGGGCGAGCCTTATAACACCATACACACGCTGTTGCCTCGTAACATCACAGCAGCCGCGGACACCAGAAGACTTTAAAGCAGTTGTTTAATCAGCAGAAATGAACAACTCGACGCGTTTCAGGACCCAGTCCCTTGTTCACGAGTACTGTGGCTTAGTCTCCATTACATTTAAATAAACATGTGACTACAATCATCATAGAGCGTGAAAACAGACTTTACATAAGACGAGGAGTTAACTCACTCCTTCCTCCACAAACTGTGATTGCATGTTACTTTTATGATGATAATTTCACCTCTTACAAGAGCGACAAATCTGTGCGGCAATTCTTAACACTTGAAACAAACAATGACTTTTAAGGCACACACGCGTATGCTGGGACATAGAGCGTGAAAACAGACCTCCACGGATAGCACTTCCCATAAGTGAAACATTAAGGGGCCGATTCCGATTCAGGCCGGAAATCTCTCCGACCGAGCCGGACCCGGAGAGATTTCCGACCGAATCGGACCCGTGCAGTCCGACCGAACGAGTACGATGCGCACGTATGCCATCGGACTCGAGTCGGTCGGACTCCCATTGAAGTCAATGGGAGCCTGTCGTACAACGCGTACGCGAGCTCCCATTGACTCAATGGGTGCGATGCGGACAAGTGCGCCCCTACAGCGTGTACGCGGCGAAGCGAGTCGCGCCGTACACGCACAGGTAGGGGGACCCATGGGTCCCCCCTGTGTGCGACTCGCGCGGCTACGCGTTCAGGGGGTCCAACACGGACCCCCAAAGTACAGCTCCGACAGCTCTTTCGAGCCGGAGTGCGCGGCTCGGTCGGACTGCTCGCGGCGCGCATCGCACTTACCCGGCCGGGGAACGTCTCCATTGCGCGGTGCGAGTCGTGTCCGTGCGAGTCGGTCGGTGCGGTTCGACCCGGGATCGAGTCGGTCGGAGCGGTCGGGACGCCCGGACGAGTCGGTCGGCGAATACGCATCGTACTCGCTCGTCCGGACGCGCGTACGGATCGGTCGGGAAATAGGGCTCCGAATCGGATCCGGTTAAGCCGAATCCGATTCGGAGCCCTACCGGCCGAGATCGGAATCGGCCCCTAAGTGTGTCTTCTTTACTCGTCTGTCTCTGTATTAATGTGCATACATTTCTTTACAGTGCCTGCAGGCGTTTAATTAAACAATGCTACCCTGGGCCGTATTTTACTCGTCTTTATCGATTGAATCCTCATCGGCAGTGGAGCTGCTTGAAATTGGCTATATTTCGTCTCAGCCCAAGTGGGCATTAGACCCAATCCGTGCAAAATGAGAAAGAAGCCACTTTCTCTAAATTAAATACCTCCACCAACAAAATGTGCTGTTGATTGATAAATCATGTTATTCTATTGTCCTAGCGTTCCTCTTCAAACTAAATTACTAGTGTATCTCTCATCTTTAGCCTAGTTATCATGCCCAAGTGGGCCTACCAACTACAAGTAGATACTTTCGCTCTTTGGCATTTCTTCATTGTAACAGCAACAACATTATCTGTAATAAAAACAAAACAAAACTAAATGAATATCACATCTTCATAACCCTTCACCTAACACCCACAGTGACATTAAAAAACAAGTAGCTCTTCAGCATTGGCCGAGTTAATTCGTCGTTTCACAACAGATTTACTAAAATTTCTTCAGATCACTAATTTGCATCACTTTGAAAAGAGAGATAAACCAATTCTTAAACAGTAAAATCCTTAAACAGTAAAAAATCAGTAAAAAATCACTGCACCCTACCTAACCAGTCATATCAAACCTACATCTAACCTAGATGTACTGCTAGTTCTTCGTCACAGTTGTGACCTATCGGCGTTAGCGTTCTGTATTGGATGATCAGTTTAGACTCAAGACGTCGCAGATTTTGTACTCTATTTCCTCCTCTCTCGTTCATTTTAACTGTATCTAGTACGCAAAAGCTTAAAAGGTTACTGTTTTGACCATGATGACTTTGAAAATGTCGCGCAACTAGGTACTGTTTATCTCCATTTTTTATTGCGCGAAGATGTTCCAACACCCTTTTCTTCGCCTTGTGTATGGTGCTCCCTATATATACTTTCTGGCAGGGGCAAAACAGGGCATAGACTGCATACTCGGTGTTGCATGACGTATGCTTAGAAATTTGGAATGGCTTGCAGTCAGGGGATAGTATACATTCCTTTCTGTTTTTGCTGTTTTTACAGGCTTTGCAGCTCCTACACGTGTAAAATCCCTGTATTCCTACACTTCTTATGGTAGAGGGCTCTACCGCTCTACACAGAGTGTCCTTTAGGGATTTGGCTTTCTTAAATGTGATCTGGGGGAAGTTTTCTACACTATCTGCCACATCTTTGTCTGTTTGCAAAACTGGCCAGAATTTGTTTAAGCTTTTTCGTACCTCTCGGGCCTGTCTGTTAAAGGTGGTGATAAACCTAATCTTTTCTTGTGACTTTCCCTCTTCCTTCTCTTTCTCGACTAGTAGAGAGGCTCTTGTTCTTTTTGCAACTTCAGTTCTAGCCTTGTTGATCACTGATCGTGGATATCCTCTCTCAAGGAATCTCTTGGTCATTATTTTCTCTTCTGTGTCAAAACTCTCCACTGTACTGCAGTTGCGCTTCGCCCTTAAAAGCTCTCCCACTGGTATACTACTGATCAGCGAACTGGGGTGACAACCCCGGGCGTGTAAGAGACTGTTCCCTGCAGTGATTTTCCTAAATAGCGCACTTTCTAGACAGTCTCCCTGAACTGTAAGTCTAAGATCCAAAAACTCCAATGACTCTCTTGACCACTGACTAGTGAATTGTAAATTGTAGTCATTTACGTTCATTGTACTTACAAACTCCTTTGCTTCGCTCTCCGTACCCTCCCACACACAGAAAATGTCATCTATGTAGCGGACCCACATAGCTACTTTATCTTTGAAAATAAGCAATTCTCTAACTACTTTTTCTTCCCAGTACCCCAAATAAAGACCTGCAAAGCAAGGAGCAAAGCTGGTCCCCATTGATGTTCCGAGGGTCTGTTTAAAGATTTTGTTGTCTAAGAAAAAATAGTTCTGTTTGAGACAGACGGACATCATCTCCATCAACATCTCTGTGTGGAAGATATACGAGATAGATCTTTCATTGAGAAAATATCTACATGCTTTCAGGCCTAGGTCATGAGGGATGCAGGTGTATAAGCTCATGACATCTAGTGATAGCAGGGAGTAACTACTTTTCCATTGGAGGTTCTCAAGACATCTCAGAAAATCTCCAGTATCCTTGACGTAGGATGGGAGTTTCTTTACCAAACTTTGCAGAAAGCAATCCACATACCTGGAGGTGTTTTCCAAACAGCTCCCCCAGGATGAGACAATGGGTCTCCCCGGGGGATTCTGTTGGTTTTTGTGCATTTTGGGCAGTAAGTATAACGCTGGAAGTTTGGGAAATTTACATTCTAAGAAGTTGAACTCTTCCTGTTCTAGTAATCCCTTATCCCTCCATTCTGCCACCTGAGTTTGAAAAGTCTTAATAGAATGTTCATATTCCATTCTGTTACTCCTATTATACTTGTCCTTTTCTGAGAGTTGTCTCATCCCTTCATCAATGTATTTTTGTTTAGACAAAACCACTACGTTGCCCCCCTTGTCTGATTTTTTGATGACTATTGTGTTATCATTTTTCAAATTTTCAATAGCCTCTCTCTGCGCTTTCGTGACATTACTCCACCCGTGCCATTTTTTGTTGTTAGAGAGCTTAAGCAATTCCTGAGTTACCCCTTTCTCGAAGACATCAATGGCTTTGTTTTTAATTTGTGGGACAAAAATGGACATGGGTTTAAAATCACTCCGGGCGCTTAAGTCTAGGGGAACATTTTCATTTATCAGATTCACAAAGGGATCACTTTCTACATCTTCTTCATCAGCTAAGACGTTCATAGTATGGAGCAACTCAACATCAGCGATCTTAACATTACTAGGATACTCTCTCTGCACATCAACATCTCTTGCAACTTTTGTTGCGTACCACTTTTTGATGCGTAATTTTCGTCTGAGTATAATTAAAATCATTAGAGGGACAAAAAGTGAGACCCAAAGATAAAAGTTCTACCTCAACATCGCTGAGTGTTCGTTCTGACAGGTTGACTGCGGTTTTTCTGTCCATTATTTCGTCTTCGTTTGGCCCCTTGTACGGCTTCCCACTGGGCTTCCTAGTTCTCCTAGCGTCGATGTATTTCCTTTTCTTCCGCCTCTGTTTCCTCTTCCGCGATTTTGAAATCCTCCCTGCCTGTTGCCCACCTGTCTTCCTTTGGCAACTAGGCTGAACTCTGTTAAAATACTGTTTTTTACTCCTTCGTGGTCCAGGATATTCGAGAAATCACTGCCACTGGTCACACTTCCGTCTGTTTGATTCTCTGTGCTGGACTGATCTTCGAGGTTGCTGACAGATGCTGGGGGATTAACAGTTTTGGAGGCTGATGTAGCTGCACCACTTCGCAATTGGTCATATTTCTTTGCAAAGGTTAGGATCTGACCTTTTTGGTAGTCAATATATATATATATATCGCCAGTAGGTACTTATAGTTAGGACCTAGTTTCTTTTCAAAAAGCGTTTTTTGATTTGCCAATATCTTTGGCGCCGTTTGACGAATCATCGCGAAATTTTCTAAACCAGTCACCTCCTGCCTTGAAAGTTTCGGGTGATTTGTCAAGCAGGGGCAGAAAAAAAAGGGGGTCCCAAAACGCGTTTTCTCCATGTTAATTTACTTAGGAAACTTTTGTCGCAGCTACAGCCCGAACTGCTGAACGGAATTACACCAAATTTTGCAGAAAGGTAGCTCTTGGTCTTAAGTGCAGTCTTTGCTTTAAATGGTGTAAATCCGTTCAGTAGTTCCAGAGAAAGTCATATTAAAAAAAATATTAGTATCTGGTGACCACGGTGGTTCTGCGAACCCTTCCGATCACGAGCTTGACTCTGATTGGCTGCCAACACTTCAAACCAGGAAGTGTTGGCAGCCATCTTGTGACTCCGTTGAACCGAGTCACAAGAAAAATTTGAAAAAAGAAGAAAAGGTGGCAGGGTAGGAACATCCTGATCCCCTAGGGTAAAAAAAGCGCGCTTTTTTTGGGCGGAATTCGCGTAGGGTACACGAATCCCGATGAAAACTCTGCGCTTTGTTATTTTTGAGCCCCCGAGTGGGCCAGGTCCCGGGGGCAATGCTGAATTATGATGCGGGGGCCTGTGGGAGCCTTGGGGACAGCCACCTCCCCAGGGCTATGTTAATGATATGTGGGGGGCACGTGGCCCCCTCACAGCCCCGGGGACCGCCCCACCCAGGGCTTTTTCTGTAAAAAAATGCGTGGGGGGGCTCCTGCCCCCCCATGCTGCTCCGGGGACTGCCACCTCCCCGGGGCTTTAATTAATTAAGGGTTGGGGAGCCTCGCGGGCCCCCCAAGCCCTGGGGACTGCCACCTCCCTGGGGCTTTAATTTATTTATTAAGGTGCGGGGGGCTCCTGCCCCCCACACTGCCCGGGGACCACCACCTCCCCAGGGCTTTAATTTATTTAATGAAGTGTGGGGGGGCTCCTGCCCCCCCACACTACCTTGGGGACCACCACCTCCCCGGGGCATTCATTAATTAACATACAGGTGTCCGTAGCAGACCCCCAGCCCCGGGAACCACCACCTCCCCAGGGCTTTAAATCTGATGAAGAGGGGCCACACAGCCCCCCTCGTGGAGCCCTTGCTGGCCCTGGAGACCGCCACCCTCCAGGGCCGGCACCAGCAATGTCCCGGGATGCCCACCCCCGGGACTTTGCAGTTTGCTATGGCAGGGCAGGTGAACTGCTCCCACCCTGCCATAGCAAACATCTGCTTCGCTTCATGGAAGCGAGAGCAGAAAAACTGCTCTCGCTTCCATAAAGTGAAGCAGAATTGCTTTTGGGCAAAGGGAGCTGCATGTTTGCAGCACCCTTTGTCCAAAAGCAATGTCGGCTCCCGCAGGAGCATTGGGGCTCCCCTGCAGTCCCCAACATGAGGCCATGCCCCGGGGGATGGGTTTCCCGGGGCCAAAAATGGCCCGGGAGGGGAGCCACTTGGCCCCCCTCCCCTTTTTAATTTTTTTAAAATAAAAAATAAAAAAAGTAAGGCTGGGCCCCGGGGGATGGGGTCCCCGGGGACAAAATTGGCCTCAGGAGGGTGGCCATGCGGCCCCCCACCAAAATTTAAAAAAAGAATAGCTGGGCAGGCAACCGGGGATGGGGTGCCCAGGGCCGAAAGTGGCCCAGGGAAGGGGGGCCACGCGGCCCCCCTTCCATAAAAAACTTTTTGCCGGGCCCCGGGGCATGGGGTCCCCGGGGCCAAAATCAGCCTGGGGAGGTGGGCCGCACAGACCCCTGCCCCTTTAAAAACATAAAAATAAAGAACGGCCTAGCCCCGGGGTAGGGGGTCCCCGGGGCTTTAATCGCCCTTGGGAGGGGGGCCTCACACCCCCCTCCCTTTTCAAATTAAAAAATAAATAAAAAATGGCTCAGGCCCAGGGGGATGTGGTCCCCGGTGCCCAAAAGGTTCAAGGGAAGGCGAGCCACACAGCCCCCCCTTCCTAAAATAAAATTAAAAAAGAAACCAGCAACTCGCTGGAGGCCCGCACCCTCCCTACCACTTTGCAAACGCACCTCCTAGTGCGTTCTGGGTTGGGGGATGAAGTCCCCTGCACTGGTGAGGGTCCTTAGGGGCCAACTAGCCCACCAGGTACCTTCAGTAAGCCCCACACAGTGGGATTGCTGAGAGGTGGTAGGAGGCCACGCCCCCTTTTACACCACTCTGCAAACGCGCCTCTTGGCGCACTGCTGGTGGGACGATGAGGTCCCCTTATGTCCTGAGGACCTCAGGACTAAAGTGGACTTCATCCCCCAAGCAGCAGTGCGCCAGGAGGTGCGTTTGCAGAGTGGTGTAAAAAGGGGGCTTGGCCTCTGACCACTCTCAGCAATCCAGCTGTATGGGGCTTACTAGAGGTAACAAAAAGGCTAGTTGGCCCCCAGGGACCCTCAGGAGGCAAGGGGACTTCATCCCCCAACCAATTGCGCGCCAGGGAGCATGTTTGCAGAGTGGTGGGAAAAGGGGGCATGGCCTGCTATGAGAATTTAGCAATCCTGCTGTGTGGGACTTACTGGAGGTAATAGGAGGTTTAGTTGGCCCCCAAGGATGTCCTTGGGGGCCAACTACCCCTCCTGTTACCTCCAGTAAGTCCAACACAGTGGGATTGCTAAGAGGTCTTTGGAGGCCACGCCCAACTTTCTCCATCACTCTGCTACTGCGCTTCCTGGCACACTACTGGTTGGGGGGTGAAGTCCACTTTACTGCTGAGGGACTTTGGGGGCCAAGAAGCCCTCCTGGTACCTCCTGTAAGTGCAATGCAGCGGAATTCCTGAGCGCTGGTCGGAGGCCCAGCCCCCTTTCTCCACAACTCTGCAAACGCGACTACTAGTTAAAGAAGCATTTGCAATGTGATAGATCTTGCATTTGCGAAAGTTAGGGCTATTGGCGTTGTAAATGTAAAAGTTTTTTACTAATGTTTTTTGGAGTGGATGTACGTTGTGTGTAGTGTAATTATGTGGTATGTTGTGCAGTGAAATTATGTGGATAGAAAGTATGTGGTATTTAGTGTATAGGAATTATGTAGAGTGAGATTATGTGTTATGGAGAGTAATTATGTGGTATGGTAGTTTGTGTTGTGGAGTGGTAACCTCAGGATTAGTCTTCCTCGTTTCCATAGAAGCTAAACTATAAACTCAATGAGACAAAAAAAAGAAGGAACCACTGAGGAGCACTTCTGGACCTTGTCGGATGTATGAGCAGGACCACTGGAATAATGTGACTGTTCAGCTGCACGGATTTTTGCATAATTAGACATTTTCCGCATTTGCCACATAATCCATCATCTGCTGCATAATCTGCAGATTTGAACAAAAAAACTTGTTTCTAGCTCAAACGGCTCAAACGTTACCAAAAATGCAGCGACAAGCATTACAGCGTGGTGGAAGGCCCTTTGCAAACCTGGAATGGCCACCTGTTACTTATTGCTAAATGTGGGTGTTAAATTGGTACTAATGGTGTGCAAACCACTCTTCCTTCTTTCTGTGCCTCCTTTGCCTCTTTCCGCATTTCTCTTGCTTCTTTGTGCACCTTTCTTCCTTTTTCTGCACTTCTCTTGCCTCTTTCTGCACATCTCTTCTGCATTATGCACCCCCCTTCTTTCTTCACCTCTCTTGCTTATTTCTGCCCCTCTCTTGCCTCTTTCTGCACCTCTGTTGCTTCTTTCTGTACTTCTCTTACCTCTTTCTGCACCTTCTTTCCTCTTTCTGCACCTCTCTTGCCTTTTTCTGCACCTCTCTTGCCTCTTTCTGCACTTCTCTTGCCTCTTTCTGCACCCCCCTTGCTTCTTTCTGCACTTCCCTTGCATCTTTCTGCACATCTCTTACTTCTTTCTGCACCCTTTTTGCCTCTTTCTGAAACTCTGTTGCTTCTTTCTGCACTTCTCTTGCTTCTCTCTGCACCTCTCTTGCTTCTTTCTGCACCCCTCTTCCATCTTTCTGCACCCCTCTTCCCTCTTTCTGCACCTCTGTTGCCTGTTTCTGCACCTCTCTTGCCTCTTTCTGCACTTCCCCTGCCTCTTTCTGCATTTCTCTTGCCTCTTTCTGCATTTCTGTTGCTTCTTTCTGCACTTCTCTTGCCTCTTTCTGAACCCCTCTTGCCTCTTTCTGTACCTCTGTTGCTTCTTTATGCACTTCTCTTGCTTCTTTCTGCACCTCTATTGTTTCTTTCTGCACCACTCTTGCCTGTTTCTGCACCCTTCTTCCCTCTTTCTTTACCTCTCTTGCCTCTTTATGCACCTCTGTTCCCTCTTTCTGCACCTCTCCTGCCTGTTTCTGCACCTCTGTTGCCTCTTTCTGTACTTCTCTTGCCACTTTCTGTACCTCTGTTGCTTCTTTCTGCACTTCTCTTGCCTCTTTCTGCACCCCTAGTGCCTCTTTCTGCACCTCTGATGCTTCTTTCTGCACTTCTCTTGCTTCTTTTTGCACCTTTCTTGCTTCTTTCTGCATCTTTCTTGCCTCTTTCTGCACCCTTATTCCTTCTTTGTGCACCTCTCTTGCCTCTTTGTGCACCTCTCTTGTCTCTTTCTGCAGTTCTCTTGCCTCTTTCTGCACTTCTCTTGCCTCATTCTGCACCTCACTTGCTTCTTTCTGAACTTTTCTTACTTCTTTCTGCACTACTCTTGCTTCTTTCTGCACCCCTTTTGTCTCTTTCTGCACCTCTGTTGCTTCTTTCTGCACTTCTCTTGCCTCTTTTTGCACCCCTCTTGCCTCTTTCTGCACCTCTGTTGCTTCTTTCTGCACTTCTCTTGCTTCTTTCTGCACCTCTCTTGCTTCTTTCTGCATCTCTCTTGCCTCTTTCTGCACCCTTCTTTCCTCTTTGTGCACCTTTCTTGCCTCTTTCTACACCTCCCTTGTCTCTTTCTGCACCCCTCTTGCATATTTCTGCACCTCACTTGCCTCTTTCTGTACCTCTCTTGCCTCTTTCTGCACTACTTTTGCCTCTTTCGACACCTCTATTACCTCTTTCTGCACTTCTCTTACTTCTTTCTGTGCCTTTCTTCCTCTTTCTGTCCATGTCCTACCTATGTAGGCATAGTTAAAAATTAGCATTTATAAATTTTTAGAAATTTAGATATTCACTGAAAAAACCACAGGTTTCAGGGACGTTATAGTTAGTAATTAGCATTTAAAAACCTTAGAAATTCACTGAAAAAAACCACAGGTTTCAGGGACGTTATAGTTAGGAATTAGCATTTAAAAAACCTTAGATATTCACTGAAAAAACCACAGGTTTCAGGAACGTTATAGTTAGGCTGACATTTCGCTCATACAAAACCAGAGAAATTAATCCGTTATAGTTATACTGCGTGTATGAGTGACTGTATGGGTTACTGAGTGGATGTGTGTGTAAACCTATGAATCAGTGAGGGGGTATGCACTAACTGGTATTGATGTGTCTATGGTTTCGAGAATGGTAGTCTGTATTTTAGAGTGGATGCATGAAAGATTATCTTAGGGTGTAAGGAGGTACATCAGCTATTAAGTGGATGATGTTATCATGTCATGAGTGATGTCATTTGAGATGTCATCAGTGATGTCACTGACCATGTCATGAGTGATGTAATATGTGATGTCATCAGCAGTGCATTGCGGGTGTGCGATTTATAGTCAGCTGACTATAACTATATAAAAAAAAATGATGGCGCTCAGACATCGTGAGCAAGGCAGCTGAGACTGCTGAAACGTGTTGATGATGTTTGTCATTTAAATAAAAACTGAGTGACCTAACCCGCCTGGGAGTGCTGGACGATTATTTCCTGAGAGTAAGGAATATCTTATCTTGAATATATATATAGGTCCGTGTTGCTTTGACGAAGCTGTTCTGGCGCACAAGAGGAACGACATGACCGTACTGGTGAGATGGAAAAAAGTAGCCATTCTGCTTTGCCCATAACAGCAACTTACAGTTATTTTAATTTTGGAAGGGAGAATTCAGCTGCATCTAAAATGGGAATACCGAACTATAAAGACCAAGATGCATTGTTGCAATATGCCTACTAAAGGCGGGACTAATGGCAATAAATTGCGAGTGCGATTTCATTTACAGCAGCTGTTTCCCCCGACGCCAAGCCAGTGAGCAAGGGAACTCTACCTGAAACGCGTATGGCATGTTGGTGAAAGACTTTGCTGGGAGGGCATTGTTGGTATTGCTGCTGTCTCCCAATAAAAGAAGGTTAAGCAAACGTCGTGCGAGGCCCCTCAAGTTTGTGAGCACTTTTCGATTGGAATATATATATATATATATATATATTTATATATATATAGAGAGAGAGAGAGACAGAGAGAGAGAGAGATAGAGCGGGAGAGATTATATATGTATGTATACGTGTGTATATATATATATATATAGATGCATATCAGTCTGTTCAAAGAACGCCCCAATTTTCGAACATCACATCCATTCAGCGCTCAATAACAGGACACAGCACCTCCAAACAGTTTCCTGGAACAGCTTTATTTATTCATTTCACCAAGTGCAGCAGCAGCATGAAATGGGGTACGCGTTTCAGCCGTAGCCTTCAATAGAGCCATCATATATATATATATATATGTAAATGTGTGTGTGTGTGTATATACATATATACACTCCAAAATGGCAGTTGCTAGCGTGCTTCCTGATCACCGGTGGTGCAGGCAAGGGGCGCTACCGCAAACACCTTTAAATAACATGCCACATTCCTCCACGTCACTTGTATAGACATAAAGGAAATACTGACATTCAAATCGCTTTAAGTTGCACAAAATACATGCCTATGTCAGTATTTAATTAATGTCTATACAAATGACGTCACATGTGGGAGCATATAAATGCATTTTAAATATGGCGCTTTCAGTGTGACAAAGGCTGTGTAGGCAGCTGGGACACGTCCTGTGCCAAGCGCTGTTTGAAATAAACAGAGACCATCTCAGAGTATCGAGTGCAAGTGTTCTTTCTTACGTGGAGGAATGTGGCATGTTATATATATATACATAAACATCTGATCACCAGCATTCCTTATGGAGAACTGGTAAGATTAAAACGAATTTGCAGTACAGATGATGAATTCAGCAAATGCTCTCAAGCATCCCTAGAGAGATTCAGACAGAGGGGTTACAGTGAGAAAATACTCACACAAGCAAGCAACGAAGTTAAGCTTAGAACAAGAGAATCACTTCTGACGCAGAAAACAAAGAAAACGGCTCAGATAGTCAGTGCAGATATAACAACCAACATAAATGACACTAATACACCGAGACTGATTACAACATACAGTAGACAGCAAAGACAAGTAAGGGCAATAGTTACCAAAAATTGGCCTATCTTACTTAGGGATGGTGTGCTGGCGCCAAGTTTACCTTCCAAACCAACACTTACTTTTAGAAGGGCCAAATCAATGAAAACAGAGTTAGTTAGAAGTAGTCCGGAGACAAGTGTCAACACGACATGGCTCACACCAAAGCAAGGCTTTTTTAAATGTTCTTCATGTCGTGCCTGTAAATTTGGCGAAAACACGACTCACTACACCATACCGTTCAGTCCTAGTGAAAGAATAATAAAGGGCCATTACACTTGCCGCACTGAATTTGCTGTATATGTCTTAACCTGTACATGCGGATTAAAGTACATAGGCAGTACTAAGTTACAGGTGCATGTTCGTATTTTGCAGCACCTGCGAGCCATAGTTAATAATGATGCCAACTATCCTGTGGCGCGCCACTTCAAAATAGCACACAATAATAACTTAGACTGTCTAAAATACTTTGTAGTTGACGCCATTCCTATTCTAAGGCGCGGTGGCAATAGGGAACGTATGTTAAGGCAGCTGGAAACACGAATGATTTTGGAGTTTAATAGCAAAGCCCCCAATGGTCTTAACACTACGGAGGACCTCCATAACTTCCTATGATTAGTTTGTCAAGCTTATCTTCATCCCTCGTATTCGTATATTATATTACATATATACACTTTATACCTATACCAACAACTATCCATAGATCTTGAGGAAATAATAAGTATCATACGGGCTAATATAAATTATTTGCAGCCTCACACAATAGCACAGATTATACCACATTTTAATATTTTTTTTATATATATAAAAATGCAACCCCATAAAATTACCAAAATATTTTTTAGATGTGTTTTCATATTTTATAATTACCAATAATTTGCACATTTAGGTAACTAGTATTGTATAGCACACAGCACCTTTGACTTGCGTTTGCACTCCAATACATATTAATGTTTTAACAGCTAGCATTGGTCATTTTAAACAGCTTACGAATACGCAGACTATAGGTTGAATAAATACATTAATTATTACAGGAACAACTTACTATGGCATTACGGAGTATATTGAATACTGATATATCAATGATTAAATAAGGTATTAAGGTAAAACATTCAATGGTGCATTCATGCAGATAGTAAATCAAATGGTTGTATTCATTTCCGTTGTCAATGTTGGCACCAAGTTGGTTTTTACAGTATTTAATATTATTATTTATATAAATACATAATTTTATATTTATATATTTAAGCAGTCTTGTACAATTTATACATTTTTATGCCATATTACCTGTTATGAACTCCAAAAACAAATTTCCTTAAAATTGCACTGCATTATAAAGTCTGCTGCTGTTTTTATTAGAAAGTTTTGCCGGCCGGCATAATTTTTATGACAAAGTAAAGCAATGTAATTTAAGTATTAGTTATTAGTCAAACGCAAAAGAAAGACTTAAGGACTTGAGTCTTTTTTCACTGTTGTTTTTGGGTCATGTGATACTCTAGGGTGGTATAAACACAATCATGGCAACGCATTTCCACATGTGATCAAGGCTGTTGTATCGGCCGAAACGCGTAATGACTCTTACCATTGTGGAATAAAAGAATTTTCGCCCAAACTGCAGAGGAGTTCGTGCTTTTCATTTCCAGCGCTACGAGTGGGAGGAAAGCCAAGTCATTGAGTGTGATATATATATATATATATATTCACTGAAAACACCATAGGTTTCAGACACGTTATAGTTAGAAATTAGCATTTAAAAAACCTTTGAAATTCACTGAAAAAACCATAGGTTTCAGGCACGTTATAGTTAGAAATTAGCATTTAAAAAACCTTAGAAATTCACTGAAAAAACCATAGGTTTTAGGGACAGTTATAGTTAGTTGGACATTTCACTCGTACAAAACCAGTGAAATTCCCCGTTATAGTTTGTTCAGCTAACTATAACTCCCGCCCCCATAATGCACTGCTGATGACGTCACATATTACATCACTCATGACATGGTCAGTGACATCACTGATGACATCACTGATGACATCATCCAGGGACTGTGTGTTTCTGTAAAGTTTAAATATGTTTAATATATATAGGGAAAGGCGTATTGAAGAATGAGTGGGTGTATAAGTGTCTGAATGGATGATTTAGTAGGTGCGTGACTGACACTATAAGTGAGTGATTAAACGTATCTTACTGAATGCATGGGTTAGTGCAGGGGTTCCCAATCTGTGCGCCACGGCACCCCTGTGCGCCATCACAACTAGCCTGGGGCGCCGCGCACCAAGCACACAGTTTGTGAACCACTGCATGGAGCTCGATGCAAAAAATAAGCTTTGAACAAAGCGCAGGCAGCTTTGACTTCACTTCAGACACTTGCTGAACCAGGAAACATTTACAAACCATCTTCCAGCGTGATGTGCAGAACCAGCGCCAATTCCACGTTCACTACACTCCTCACTGCAGTATGCATTATGTTTATCCTCTGTCTGCCAGAGCTGTTTAAGACGCACGAAGGTAGGATTGACGGTATAATGCCACAGGCTGTCTTTTGAGCCAGATATGCCATACGTGGCAAATAATAAACAATTTCCCAATCCTCGTGCCGAGGGGTGCTATGGGGGGCAGGGTAGAGGGGCATGCAGGTTTTGGAATCTGCTGAAACCGCTAGCTTCATAGGAAATGTCTGCTTTTATTTTTTATCTTCTGTTTCTTTTCCACTGAACGGCAGGTGGAACCGCTGGTTAATCTGACTATAAAATTCACGTCCATACATGCCAATATCTGGGAAGAGATAAGAGGGAGGTTTAGATAAAATTCAGGGAAGGTATTGTCGCTGTTGGGCTTTTATTGAACAGGGAGCTCTTTTGGCTGGGGGAAATGTAAAACAGTGTGATTGTTGGGTTAAACAGTGTCCCACCATAATCGGGAGTGCTGGAATGAATGGTGATTCCGTTATTTTACTTCTGGTCTTCAACATTAAAATAAATGTTTTAATTGGCTACATATGCTCAGTGGGTGTATAATATTTGTTGCTAAGGATTGGCAGGGATTTGCATTCAATTTCATTCCGTGATATGCAGAGTATGATGCAAGATGCTGAAATTGAAGAAGGTGCTTTCATAGCGGAAACGCTTGGGTTAAGGCTTCAAGGCCTGGAGTTTAAAAGTAGAAGAGGTTAAGTGAGTATTTGTTGCTGATAAAGGAAGTGCTTGATTACGGCACCAGTATGGTGACACAATAAATGCTACACAGGGCATTTAAAGGTATTTGGCATTAATGTTTTTGTGGCTGGCCTTCCTACATATCATGGTAAATAAGTAGCATGTTAAAACGCATTGGCTGCAAGATATTTCCTTAGCTGTTGTATTGGAATCTAATGGGATGAAAGTTTCAGTGACTCTGCATGGTTGAGTTTTCTGAGTGTATTGCACAGTGACAGGATAAGCCACGAGAAGGGCTTGGGGAGAAGTGAAAACGAACTCTTTAAAGGAGATCAGCTCTAAAACCACTCCTATGGAAAGGCAGACTCGCTAATTTCACTCAAAAACATTTGCATAAACCTCCTTCTATGATTCCAGCATCTGGCACACAAAACAGTTTACCAGCAGCCATAACATGTAGCACCCATGCATATACCTTTTAGAATGAAATATTGTTAGGGGTGGGGCCTAGCATCAAGAATTCCTTCACAGTTCCCTTATCTGAGAACCTGGTACCCCTCCAATAAGTCATTGACACTCCATGGGGCTCTGCAGTGGATAGGATAGGATTACATCTATGATTATAATAGCAGCATCCCAATTATTTTCAGGAAGAAAAACGGAAGTACTCCGAGGCCAGGCTTACATTCCCCCACACGCAAAGACAAGTGACATAATGGGGAGCCGCAGCTAACAGCCAATAGGTCAAGGGAGCCCTGGGTCGAAAAAGTTTGGGAACCACTGGGTTAGTGACTAAACTGTGTGAATATCTCTATCCGTCTGTCTGTTGGTGTGTAAGCGGATGCATGGATTTGCGAATAGCTACATGAGTGTCTATATGGGTTATTGATTGGTTGTCTGAGTATCTGTATGGGTGCCTGAGTGTTTGTGTGGGTGGGGTGTGTGTGACTCTGTACATAGATGTGTGAGTGGGTGATTCACTGGGTGCATGATTTCAAGAGTGCATCTGTGATGGACTGCTTGGGTGGGTGAGTGTGTGTATGGGTGTGTTAGTGAGTGAATGTATATCTCAGTGGTACATGTGTGAGTAACTACATATGTGAAAGGCAGTATATATGTGTGTTGGAGTATATAAATGGCTATAAGTGAGAGTGTGTGATTGTGAGAGTGGCTGTATGGATGAGTGTGTACTTGTATCAGTGATTGTATAAGAGCGTAAGAATGTGCTAGTATTTGTATGAGTAAGTGAGCTGGTGTGTGTATAACTGTATAGGTGAGTAAATGGGTGTGTGATAAATTTTTTGCATGACTGACTAGGTGTGTGAGTACCTCTATGGATGAGTGGCGGTGTGTGAGTGTCTATATAGGTGTATGAGTGCATATGATAGTCCTGTACTGAGTGACCGTAAGTATGAGTGACTGTACGGGTGAGTGAGTGGATGTGTGTGTAGACCTAAGAATCAGTGAGTGTGTATGTAGTTATTGGTGTTGGAGTGTCTATGGTTTTGAGAATGGCAGTCTGTAATTTAGAGTGGGTGTATCAAAAGTTATATTAGGGTGTGAGAAGATGCATGAAATTATCACATGGATGATGTCATCAGTGATGACGGGTACTGGTGGTAACTGACTCTGACTAACCAGGCCTAGAGCCAGTGCTATGGTAAAAGACACTTAGAATACAGTTAAAACACCTACATACACTAGGGAACACTATGCGTTGGGGTACCCCTGTGATTAGCATGACCTCCGCTGTAACTCCCTAGTACATAATAGGGCAGGGGGATTAAAACTACCTCTTAAAACGCGCCATGGGGCGCGTTTGCACACTGGTGTAGGGAGTGGTGGGCCTGAGGTTACATGTGTGCAAACATGCCCTCTGGCCGTTTTAAGTTGGGGGATAAAGTCCCCTTGAATCCTAAGGGTCCCTGGGGTCCAACTAGCCCACCAGGTACCTCCAGTAAGCGCCACAGAGTTGCGTTGCAGAGAGGTGTAAAAAGGGGCATGGCCTGGACCACCTCTCTGCAACGCCGCGCAGTGGCGCTTACTGGAAGCACCTGGTGGGCTAGTTGGCCCCCAGGGGCCCTCATGATTGAAGGGGAATTAATTCCCCAACTTAAAACGCGCCACAGGGCGTGTTTGCACACGTCACCTCAGCCCCGTCCCCTCCCTTCACCACTGTGTAAACACGCCCTGTGGCCGTTTTAAGTTGGCAAATTAAGTCCCCTTGAATCCTGAGGGTGCCAGGGGTCCAACTAGCCCACTAAGTACCTCCAGTAAGCGCCACAGAGCTGCGTTGCAGAGAGGTGTAAAAAGGGGCGTGGCTGGACCACCTCTTTGCAACGCAGGCCTGTGGCGCTTACTGGAGGTACCTGGTGGGCTAGTTGGCCCCCAGGGGCCCTTAGGATTGAAGGGGAATTAATTCCCCAACTTAAAACGCGCCACAGGGCGTGTTTGCACACATGTCAGTTCAGGTCCCGCCCCTTCCTTCACCACTGTGCAAACGCGCCCCGTGGCACGTTTTAAGTTGGGGGATTAGGTCCCCTTGAATCTTCAGGGTCCCTGGGGTCCAACTAGCCCACCAGGTACCTCCAGTAAGCGCCACAGAGCCCCATTGCAGAGAGGTGTAAAAAGGGGCGTTAAAAAAACAAGCCCCGGGGGGGCTGCATGCCCCCCACAACTCATTATTCAAGGCCCGGGGAGGTGGCGGTCCCCGGGGCAGTGTGGGGGGGATTGGGGCCCCCCAGACTTTTTTTTTCACTGCGGATCCGCCGCGGCCATAGATGTCAAAACTTTTATTTTTTGATTTTCTCAGCAACTACTGAACGGATTTACACCATTTTTAAAAGGGTGCCTTCTGATCCAAGCACTACCTTTTTGCCAAATTTGGTGTAATTCCGTTCAGCAGTTTTGGCTGTAGCCTTGCATAAAGTTTCCTATGGGAAATTGATTTTTTGACTCTTATTTTTTTAATTTCTCCGCAACTACTGAATGGATTTACACCATTTAAAAAAAGGTCGCTTTCTGAACCAAGCGCTACCTTTTGCCAAATTTGGTGTAATTCCGTTAAGCAGTTCGGGCTGTAGCCGTGTCTAAAATTTCCTATGGGAAAAAACTTTTTGGGACCCCCCTTTTTCTCGGCCCCCGCTTGATGAATCACCCTGAAACTTTCACGACAGGAGCTGACCGGAGCGCCCCACTAGTTTTGAAAATTTCGCGATGATTCGTCAAACGACGCCAAAGTTATTGGGAATAGAATGTTACGAATTTCCTATGGATAATAGGTCCTAACTATAACTATCTACTGGCGACCGCCAGTAGATAATATATATATATATATATATATATATATATATATATATTCACTGAAAAACCATAGGTTTTAGGGACAGTTATAGTTACTTGGACATTGCACTCGTACAAAACCCGTGAAATTCCCCGTTATAGTTAGTTCAGCTAACTATAACTCGCGCCCCGCAATGCACTGCTGATGACGTCACATATTACATCACTCATGACATGGTCAGTGACATCACTGATGACATCACTGATGACATCTCAAATGACATCACTGATGACATCATCCAGTGACTATGTGTTTCTGTAAAGTTTAAATATTTTTAATATATATAGGAAAAGACGTATTGAAGAATGAGTGGGTGTGTAAGTGTCTGTATGGATGATTTAGTAGGTGCATGACTGACTCTATAAGTGAGTGATTTAACGTATCTTACTGAATGCATGGGTTAGTGACTAAACTGGGTGAATGTCTGTATCCGTCTGTCTGTTGCTGTGTAAGTGGCTGCATGTGTTTGTGAATAGCTAAATGAGTGTCTATATGAGTTATTGAATGCTTGTCTGAGTATCTGTATGGGTGCCTGAGTGTTTGTGTGGGAGGGGTGTGTGCAACTCTGTGCATAGATGTGTGAGTGGGTGATTCACTGGGTGGATGGTTTCAAGAGTGCATCTGTGATAGACTGTATGGGTGGGTAAGTGTGAGTAAGAGTGTGTTAGTGAGTGAATGTATGTCCCAGTGGTACATGTGTGAGTAACTACATATGTGAAAGGCAGTATATATGTGTGTTGGAGTATATAAATAGCTATAAGCAAGAGTGAGTGATTGTGATAGTGGCTGTATGGATGAGTGTGTGCTTGTATCAGTGATTGTATAAGAGCGTAACAATGTGCTACTATTTGTATGAGTAAGTGAGCTGGTGTGTGTATAACTGTATAGGTGAGTAAATGGCAGTGTGTTTAATTATTTGCATGACTGACTAGGTGTCTGAGTATCTCTATGGATGAGTGGCGTTGTTTGAGTGTCTATATAGGAGTAAGAGTGCATATGATAGTCCTGTACTGAGTGACCGTAAGTATGAGTGACTGTACGGGTGAGTGAGTGGATGTGTGTGTGTAGACCTAAGAATCAGTGAGTGGGTATGTAGTTATTGGTGTTGGAGTGTCTATGGTTTTGCGAATGGCAGTCTGTAATTTAGAGTGGGTGTATCAAAGATTATATTAGGGTGTGAGGAGGTGCATCAGATTATCACGTGGATGATGTCATCAGTGATGTCATTTGAGATGTCATCAGTGATGTCATCAGTGATGTCACTGACCATGTCATGAGTGATGTAATATGTGACGTCATCAGCAGTGCATTGTGGGCGCGAGTTATAGTTAGCTGAACTAACTATAACGGGGGAATTTCACGGGTTTTGTACGAGTGCAATGTCCAAGTAACTATAACTGTCCCTAAAACCTATGGTTTTTTCAGTGAATTTCAAAGGTTTTTTAAATGCTAATTTGTAACTATAACGTGTCTGAAACCTATGGTTTTTTCAGTGAATTTCAAAGGTTTTTTAAATGCTAATTTGTAACTACAACGTGTCTGAAACCTATGGTTTTTTCAGTGAATTTCAAAGGTTTTTTAAATGCTAATTTCTAACTATAACGTGCCTGAAACCTACGGTTTTTTCAGTGAATTTCAAAGGTTTTGTAAATGACAATTTTTAAATGTATTAATTGTTATATTAATTTTTTCATACTGATTTACTACATTTTTAGAAACAATTTTTTTTTACAGATTTTATTTTTTAAATTACATTGTAATTACATTATACATTACATTACAAAAAAGACTTTCTCAGAATGAATTACTTTAGTTTAAATACTTTGCACATAGGCAATAGACTTTTAAGTACAGTAGTTACAGTTGTTGCAATGGGCAACACATTTTCAAACACAATGCAACATTCAGCTCAATGTGAATTTCTAGTTAAATGCAATTAGTTACTTTATGGATTACTTTTTCTAACCACAGGACTGGATCCTAGATTCAGTCCTGGTACATCTCCTGTAAACAGTTGAGTAAAAGCGTTTTGGTTACAGTCGTGATTTTTAAGGAATATTATTGTATTTTAAAAGTTGACACTTAGAAACTTTTTCTCATAGAATCACCAATGTTATCCTATGGAAGGAAATTCACTTAGCAGGTAAAAACTGTTATCGTTACTTTTTCTTACTCAGTGTTGGATCCTGGATCCAGCACTGGTGCATCTCCTGTAAACAGTTGAAAGAATGCGTTTAAGTCATACAGGTGATTTTTAAGGAATATTTGTAGTTTGTAAAAATCAACACTTTGAAACTTTTTTGCTGAAAACCAGACAATGGATTCCTATGGAAGAAAATATAAGTTACTGGTAAGTACGGTTAAAATTACTTTTCAGGATTAGTACTGGGCTGAAAGATGCAGCACTGAGGTCTCTCCTGATAACAGGTGAGTAAATCGGAATTCGTATTTCGGCTGATTTTAGAGGAATATTTTAAAGTTCCAAAACTCCACACTTAGAAGAATTTCCAAGTGAAACCAGTCAATGTTAGCCTATGGAAGGAAATTCAAGTTACTGGTAAGTACGGTTAAAATTACTTTTCAGGACCAGTACTGGGCTGAAAGATACAGCACTGAGGTCTCTCCTTATAACAGGTGAGTAAATCGGAATTCGTATTTCGGCTGATTTTAGAGGAATATTTGTATGTTTCAAAAATCAACACTTAGAAACTTTTTCAGCAAAAAGCAGGCAATGATATCCTATGGAAGGAAATTTAAGTTACTGGTAAGTACGGTTAAAATTACTTTTGAGGATCAGTACTGGGCTGAAAGATGCAGCACTGAGGTCTCTCCTGATAACAGGTGAGTAAATCGGAATTCGTATTTCGGCTGATTTTAGAGGAATATTTTAAAGTTCCAAAACTCCACACTTAGAAGAATTTCCAAGTGAAACCAGTCAATGTTAGCCTATGAAGGAAATTCAAGTTACCGGTAAGTACGGTTAAAATTACTTTTCAGGACCAGTACTGGGCTGAAAGATGCAGCACTGAGGTCTCTCCTGATAACAGGTGAGTAAATCGGAATTCGTATTTCGCTGATTTTAGAGGAATATTTTAAAGTTCCAAAACTCCACACTTAGAAGAATTTCCAAGTGAAACCAGTCAATGTTAGCCTATGGAAGGAAATTCAAGTTACTGGTAAGTACGGTTAAAATTACTTTTCAGGACCAGTACTGGGCTGAAAGATACAGCACTGAGGTCTCTCCTGATAACAGGTGAGTAAATCGGAATTCGTATTTCGGATGATTTTAGAAGAATATTTGCACAATGGTGAAGGGAGGGGGCGGGGCCTGAGGTGACATCTGTGCAAACGCGCCCCGTGGCGCGTTTTAAGTTGGGGGATTAAGTCCCCTTGAATCCTGAGGGTCCCTAGGGGCCAACTAGCCCACCAGGAACCTCCAGTATGCGCCAGGGCTGCGTTGCAGAGACGTGCAGAGAGGCCACACCCCTTTTACACCTCTCTGCAACACAGCTCTGTGGCGCTTTTCTGGATGTACCTGTTGGGCTAGTTGGCCCCAGGGACCCTCAGGATTGAAGGGATTTAATTCCCATCTTAAAACGCGCCACGGGGCCTGTTTGCACACATGTCACCTGAAGCCCCGCCCCTCCCTTCACCACTGTGCAAACGCGCCCGTGGCGTGTTTTAAGCTAGGGATTAAGTCCCTTGAATCCTGAGGGTCCCCGGAGTCCAACTAGCCCACCATATACCTCCAAAAAGCGCCACAGAGCTGCGTTGCAGAGAGGTGTAAAAAGGGGTGTGGCCTCTCTACACGTCTCTGCAATGCAGCCCCCTGGCACATATTGGAGGTTCCTGGTGGGCTAGTTGGCCCCCAGGGACCCCCAGTATTCAAGGGGAATTCGTTCCCCCTCTGAAAACGCGCCAGGGGGCAGAGTGGTGAAGGAAGGGGCGGGGCCTGCGGGCCCGATCGTTTTTTTTTTTTTGTCCCTGGAAGGGGGCTGTGTGGCCCCCTTCCTTTTTCCTGTTTTTGGGCCCTGGGGACCCCATCCCCCAGGGCCTTACCCCTTTTTTTAATTTAATATAAAAAAAACGGGAAGGGGGCCGCGTGGCCCCCTTCCCTGGGCCTGTATTGGCCCCGGGACCCCATCCCCGGGGCATGGCCTTTTTTATTTTCTTGGGAGGGGGCTGCGTGGCCCCCCTCCTCAGGCCATTTAAGGTCCCGGGACCCCATCCCCCGGGCCGGCCTTTCCGTTTTTTTTTTTCTTTTTTGGGAGGGGGCCGCGTGGCCCCCTCCTGGGCCACTACTTGCCCCGGGGACCCCATCCCCCGGGCTGGCCCTCTCCGTTGGGGACTGTGGGGGTCCCCAATCCCCCACAGTCCCGCCGGCTCCCCACGGACCTTGGGAGCCGGCATTGCTGTTCCACATGGGGAGCAGCTGACATGCTGCTCCCCATGTGGAAAAGCAATCAGCTTTGGATATTGGAAGAGAGAGCAGGTTTCCCTGCTCTCTCTTCCAATATCCAAAGCAGTTTGCTATGGCAGGACGGGAGCCGCGAGAAACTACAGTGTCCCGGGGTAGGCACCCCGGGACACTGCAGGAGCCGGCCCTGGGGGTGGCGGTCCCCAGGGCCATCAAGGGCTTCCAGGAGGGGGCCGCGCGGCCCCCTCCCTACATCAGCACAGCCCCGGGAGGTGGTGGTCCTCGGGCTTCGGGGTCCAAAACGGACCCCCATTTTACTTGTTAGTGCCCCGGGAGGTGGCGGTCCCGGGCGTGTGGGGGATGGAGCCCCCACACAGGTTGTTCAATTCATTAAAAAAGCCCCGGGAGGTGGTGGTCCCGGTTGCTGGGAGGGCTCAGAGCCCTCCCGCACCATTTTTTAAAAAGCCCGGGGGGTGGCGGTCCTCGGGCTTGGGGGCCTTTGAGGCCCCCCACACATAAAATTAAACCCCTCACCATGCCCCCGGGACTTGGGCCACCCGGGGGCAAAATACAATTTTAGCCCAGGGGTCCTTGTGGGACCCCTGAGCAAACCTAGGGGTCAGGGTGTTTCTACCCTGCTCCTTTGTGCGCTTGCGCACTTGTTTCTGTCCCTCGGTTCTACCGAGGGACTAAATGGCTGTCAACATTTCCTGAATCGGAATGTTGACAGCCAGCTGACAGCCAATTAACATGCAGCGCGTGATCGGGAGGGTACGCGACCCTACTCGGCCATAGATATCACTATCTTTTTACTTTTGATTTTCTCAGGAACTACTGAACGGATTTACACCATTTAACAAAAAGGGTTCTTTCTGAACCAAGAACTACCTCTTTGCCAAATTTGGTGTAATTCCGTTCAGCAGTTCGGGCTGTAGCCGTGTCTAAAGTTTCCTATGGACAAATGCATGGGGAAAACGCGTTTTGGGACCCCCTTTTTCTCGGCCCCCGCTGACGAATCCCCCGAGACTTTCAGGGTAGGAGCGGACCGGAGCGGGCCACAAAGTTTGAAAATTTCGCGAAGATACGTCAACCGGCAAGAGAGTTATTTCAAATAGAATGTCGCGGATTTCCTATGGATAATAGGTTGTAACTATAACTATCTACTGGCGACCGCCAGTAGATAATATATATATATATATTGATATATATATTGATATATATATATATATATATATTTTATATTTATTCCCTAAAAAAACAAAGGTCGCAGTGACGTTATCGTTAGGAAGTAGTATTTAAAAACATAGAAATTCTCTGAAAAAAGTGAAGGTTACAGGGATGTTATACTTAAAAGATTTGAATTTTAAAAAAATCTTAGAAATCCACTAAAAAGCCATAGATTACAGGGACGTTATAGTTAGGTTCAGATTTTACACACAAAAGCCATAGAAATTCAGCAGTTATAGTTATCTCAAGTAGCTATAACTCGTGCCCTAAGGTAACTATAACTCGCTCCCTTGCCATGCACTGCTAATTACCCTACATATTACATCACTGATGACATCTTCTATCACTAATAATATCACTGCAATAATTGCAGTGAAATTATTGATGAGAAAACTGTGCATGGCGGGGGTGCAAGTTATAATTAACTTAGGCCCGAGTTATAGTTAGTTGTTACTGAGAGCAGGTGTGTGAGAAATAAGTACTGTGATGACTAGAATGTTAAAAATTGTTACTATCTTGAAATGTAGGAAGGAGTAGGTGATCTTTTACTACACTCTGGTGTACACTCTGTAGGAAGGAGTGTTAGTGGAGATGGTGTTTGTCCAAATCTACTACTTATGCCCATCAGGTTGGGAAGAGCTCTGAGCAGAGAGTTAAGTCTCTCCCCACACCCTACTATGCACAACTATCGTACAATAAAGGGGTCTCAATGGAGAGGCCAGTCCCTTCCCACAGCTTACCATGCACATCCATCATCTTAGAAAGATGCCTGAAAGGAGAGGCAAGATCCTCTGCACACACTACTACACACATCTGCCATCTAAGTGAAAGGTCTTAAAGGAGAGGCCAGTCACTCCCCATACACCCTATTACGCACACATGTCATCAGAGAGAGATATCTGAAAGGAGGGGCCGGTCCATCCCGACACCCTTCTACGCACACCTGTCATCTGAGAGAGAGGCCTGAAAGGAGAGGCCAGTCAATCCACACACCCTATTACGCACACCCGTCATCTGAGAGAGAGAGGTTTGAAATGAGATGCCAGTCCCTCCCCACACCCTACTAGATTGGCATTAAACAGTAACTGAATTCATGAAAAAGAACTCTATGCAATACTTTAAAACAAAATGTATAACTCTACGTTCTCGCATGTGGCTCACAAGCCACTCGCAAGTGTAATCAAACACCATAAAAAGAGGTTTACATGGTGCAAACTAATGCTATACATTATTAGAAAAACTGATCACTCCCTTTCTGAATTAAAGTTCCCTCTTTAATGTACAAATAGATAGAAATCCCTTGAAAAGTGTGCCATTCGATTATTAATAAACTTACTGGTAAGCTCTCTCAATGTAACAGTTAAAAGAACTGAGGAGATGGACAATCTCAGCTGAATTGTTGTTGTATTACTCCATATTATATTCAGTACATCATTTTTGAATTTTTTTTTGCAAACTGTGCACCCATTCCTTTATGTTCCAACACAAAGCCATTACCTTTTAAAATTATGTGTGTATGCAGGATATATTCTTCAGGTATTCTAACATACAGACAGTGAAAAATAATAAATTTACTTAAAAACCCTTAGAAATTAACTGATATATATCTCTATATATATCTATATATAAATAAATATAACCTACTGGCGGTCGCCAGTAGATAGTTATAGTTCGGTCCTAGTTTCCATAGAAAAAGTGTTTTTTGACTTGCCTATATCTTTAGCGTCGTCTGACCAATCTTCACTAAAGTTTCCAAACAAAGTGCCCCGGTAATTCTTGTTGTGTATGGAAAGATTTGGGGTGATGTGTCAGGCAGGGGCCGGGAAAAAGGGGAGGTCAAAAAATATGTGTTTCCCATCTGAATTCTCATAGGAACTTTAGACATGGTTACAGTCTGAACTGCTGAACAAAATTACATCAAATGTGGCAGAAAGGTAGATATTGGTCCAGGGAAGTGCCTTTTAGTGATTTGGTGTACATCGGTTCAGTAGTTTTGGAAATATTAAGGCAAAACCAAATTTGTACATTTAGGGACGTGGATCGTCCAAGGATCTGACAGTTTCCGTGCTCAAATCTCATTGGCTGCCAACACTTCAAACCACAAAGTGTTGGCAGCCATCTTGGAACTTGGCTTGAGCCGAGTACAACAAAAAAGATTTAAAAAAAGAGAAGAGGGCAGGGTAGGAATACCCTGATTCCCTAGGCCTCTTGGGGGATCCCTGAGGAATCCTGCCAGGCCAAAATAAATGTAGGAGGCAGGGAGCCGGCAGGGACCGTGGGGGCCTTCAGGCTCCCCCAGCGGTGCCAATACAGTCTGGGTGCCCTGAAGGCACCCAGAGAAACATGGCTTGGCCCTGGGAGATGGGGTCCCTGGGGCCGAAATTGGCCCTGGGAGGGGGCCACGCGGACCCCTCCCCTATAAAAAATAAAGAAATTAAAGGTCGGGACCCAGGTGATGGGGTCACCGGTGCCAAAATTGCCCCCCCTCCACCGAGAGGGTTCGTTCTTGTCATCTGCTGCTAAGACCAGAGATCGTTTTCTAAACTTTTAAAAAACTAGAAATATGTAAGTTGCATAGAAGTCTTGCCTGTTTGGCCCTGCCTCATATACATTAGAGGTATGCAACATCTTCCTGCCCTTTTCCCAGGATAAAGGACAGCTTACTAAAAGGCCCCACCAGTGAATTTCCCGCCATTTTTGGAGACGTGTTCCTCATGCCTAGACATATGATCGCATCTCCACCAAACAAAGAAGCAGTCACTTCTGCAAGGTACAAATCATCCAAGCATGTTTTCTCTGCAGTTTCACTTTGTAAAGTTATCTGGTGAAGACGCTTGAAGGAACAATCACATTGGCAAAGTTACAGACACACAAGGTCACTGGAGACTATTTCTTGGCATCCTTTATGCAGGTGTAGTATAGGAGAAGCACTATACATTTACCCAACGAGGTAATACTTACTAATTAGCCAGTAGAAAGTACTTCAATTGGGTGGAGGTGTTGTACAAAATGCTGGCCTCTTCTTGGATAAAAACGCATGTGTTAGAAATGGAGGTCTCTAGTTGGCAATGTTTTGCACCTTCCTAGTCAGGGTAAGGGGGATACACTCCAAAAATAACCCCTGCTCACCCCCTTGGTAGCTTGGCAAGAGCAGACAGGCTTATCTCAGAGGCAGTGTGTAAAGCATTTGTGTACACATACAGTAACACAGTGAAAACACTACAATGGACACCACACCAGTTTAGAAAAATAGGAAATCTTTATATAAACAAAACAAGACCAAAACGACAAAATTCCACCATACATATATCAAGATATCAATAGGTTATTCATAAAAATAAAGCTTGTAGCAACAAATAGATCCACCTGAGGCTATTACGATGTCATGACAGCTAAAAATCCCAAAGTATGGCGCCGACCGCGAGGTGCGCGGCGTCGGGCCCAGAGTCACACGGACCCCAAAGAACAGTACCTTGGTAAACAATGAAAACGAATACGGTGCATGGCGTCGGAGAGGTGATGCTTCATTGGTGCTTGGTTGGGCTTCGGTTCCGTATGAACACAGGGAAGGTGAGGAGTCAGTTCCTTACAGCGATGCAGGGGAGGTGAGGCGTTGGTTCCTTACTGTTGCCGGGGAGGTGACATCGGGGTGGCGTCAAGGTGTTGGTTCCTTACGACGAAGCGGGGTCGATGGATTCAGGAGGTCACCCACATCAGGTATCGCCTTCGCGATGATGAAGCACTGGCGTCGGTGAGGTCGGGGCTGCGGTGCGAGTTGTGGTAGTACATCGTGAGCGTCACGAGTGGTGCCCTCGACTCCAGTGCAGGCAGCGGTCTCGGTGACAGCGTCGAAATCGGTACAGTGCGGAATCAGCAAGCGTCTGGGGTGCGGTGTAAGTCGGTGTGGTGTGTTGTGCACTTTACGAGCGGTGCTCACAGCTTTGTCATCCTGACGTTGGAAGATGGAGGTTGCCGTTCCCGTTACTCAATAGAAATGAAAATTCGTCTTGAGATTTCTTGAAATAAATTGTTATCCCTTCGGATGAAGGAGGGCACACATATATGCACTGAATCCTCAAATATAGGAGGATTCTTTTTTGACACCATTTGCTTCAATCAACTGTACAAATGTGGATGGCTTCCACTATCTAATTGAGGGTTTTACCGCGATTCTTACTGTAGCTTTCACGTTTGGGAGTACAGCCCAGTTTTTGAGTGTCCAACTCTCTCTCACCTCTGTACTTTGGAGCCTTTGAGCCCCTTCTGTCCTCGACGACATTTTTGCGCTCATGAGGACCCCCTTCTAATTCAGACACGGTGCCCCTTTTTATCCACCCCTTCACTTACCACTTGTCCTGAGGAAGACCCCGACAGTAAGGTTTCCAAGAATACCTACACATTTTCAGGGGTCGAAACGTCGACACAACATTGATGCCAGTATCGTCAACAGTGCATGCCGCACTGTGACTCGCTGTATTACATGGCTGTGTAATTCATTGTTAAAAAAAATGTGTTCTCCTTTTTGTCAAGAATGTGTGGCAATGAATAGCATGCCCAACAATTGGATTGTGATACCCATGAGTAGTGTTTGTCACTTACCTCACTACCTCACTTATATCACTGCCCTTTCCCTTTCCCATCCCTTTTGGTCACATCAATGATGTTTTTCAATGTTTTCTTGTGAAATTTGCTTCTTGTGTTCAGTGTGATTAAATAACACTTGAGCATTTCTTAATTCTCCTATTTTGATTTATGGTTGTGAATATTATTGTATTTCTTTAACACTATATGGATGTATTAATACTGGGACCACTACGCTTTACACAGTCCTACACCCAGGTCCCAGTGATTTTGGGTATACCCTTTACTTTAATGTTTGTTGCAGGTTGCGGCATTGCTTGCCAGCGTCAGTGTTGCGGTTTCCCTCTGTGGCAGCTGAAACAACAGTTCCAGGTGCAGGAGGACAGAGGGAATTAAATCTTTGTGTCCCTGTGACTTCAGAACAGGAGGCAAGCTCTACACCAAGCCCTTGGAGATCTTCTTCAAGCAGGATACACCGCACACAGGAAAGTCTTGGTCCTCTCATTGGCAGAAACAGCCATTGCAGGCCAGCCCCACACAGCACACAGCAAAGGGGCAGCACTTCTCCTTCAGTTTTCCCAGCTCTTCTCCTTGGCAAAGGTTCCTCTTGAGCCCAGAAGTAATCTAAAGTTCTGGGGTCTGGGCCCCAATATTTATACCACATTTTCCTTTATTCTCTTGTGGCAGAGAGTCTCTTAGCTCAGTCCAAACCAGTTCTGTTCTCTCTGGTCCAGCTTCCTGGAAGGAGGTGGAGACAGCATTGTGTAAGGCATACATGGCCCATTCAGGTGCAAGGAAATCTCCTTCCACTACTCTAAATGCAGCCCAGGTCTATTCAGCCCAGCCCTGACTCATCCAGGAAAGACAGGACAAACCTCAACCCCTCAGTGGCTGATTACAGCGAATGCACATCCCCAGCCCCTGTCACTCCAAAGCCAGATAGTCAATCCACAACCCAGCAGAGACACACAGGAAGGTTAAGCAAGAAAATGCCTACTTTCTAAAAGTGTTATTTTCAAACACATAATTTAAAAACCATCTTTACTAAAAGATGTGTGATTAAAGTTCAGAGAGCCCAAACTCCATTTCTCTTTCTTGCCCCACGGGGAAATATTACTTGTAAGCAGTTACAAAACATCTCCCATTCTATCCTATGAGACAGATAGCCTTTCAATAGTGAATAACAAAATACACTATATTTCACTATCAGGACATGTCACACACACCAGTACATGTCCTACCTTTCACATACACTGCACCCTGCCCATGGGGGTACCTTGGGCCTAACTGAGGGGTGTTGTACATGTAAGAAAAGGGAAGGATAAGGCCTGGCAAAGTAGGTGCACTTGCCAGGTCGACATGGCAGTAAAAACTGTGCACAGACACTGCAGTGGCAGGTCTGAGACACCTTTGAAAGGCTGCTGCGTGGGTGGCACAATCAGTGCTGCAGGCCCACTCGCAGCATTTGATTTACTGGCCCTGGGCACACAGTGCACTATACTACGGCATTAGCAGTAAATCAAATGAGCCAATCATGGAAACACAAATCAATAAACACAATTTACACAGACAGCATATTCACTTTAGCACTGATTAGCAGTGGTAAAGTTGCTGTAGCCAACAAAAACAGTGTCAATAAAATAGGAGGCCAAGAAGCAAAAAGTCTGGGGATAAACCTGCTGAAAAAGCCAGGTCTAACACATAGCCACTAGGGGGTAAGCAGGATTTCCCATTGAAATGTGTAGTGGCCTAAGCAGATTTTGCTTATTAAGTTGGCAGGGATACACCTTTAGAGACTAATAATTCAATTTCTAAAACTATTGCCCTCATAATACATGGAAAACAGTGCAACATCAGCAGAACTAAGGAAACATTTTAGGAGCACAAATAAGATTTAAAGCAAAAACACTTCTAGGTGCAAAATTACTTTAAGGTGCGAATTCACCCCTGTTACAGCATAAGCACGAGTATTAAAACATTTTTAGTATCCAAAGTAAGCATCCATTGCAGTGGATGGAGGTTTTGTTTCTTTGTCCATGAATTACAATATGCGAAGCATTAACATACCTTTTAGCCAGTAGCTAACAGTGAGACTGAAATACCCTTCAGGCCTGACTGAAAGTGTGAATGACGTGTTCTACAAGCAATGGCTGAAGGAATTGACCTATACAAACTAATGGCTGAAGGGGGCATATTCAAAGCTCCTCTTTGGATATGTTTTGATGATGATGACATGAGCTCTGGCAGGGAGCTAAAGCTGTCCGAAGCGTGACATAATAATTGGGTGCAAAAAGCACATTGCTGTCTTCCACTACAGATATACCGAAAACGATTTTGTTCATGTGGGTACTTCCATGACCCAGAAGATCCCTATAACCTGAGAAGACCTCCAGGATTTCATACTGTTCCATATCATCTTCAGCCTCTACATGGACCATCATAGGTTTCTACTCACTAAAAGAAGCATCATAATGCACGACTACACTGATGAAACAACTCTGTATGAAAATCTCCGCCTTCCCAGACACCCAACATCTCATACGCTGCCTGTTCACATTCAGACCAGTATGTACAACATCTACCTGAAGCTGAACCCCAACAAAGCTGAATTCTGACTATTCACCAAGAACAACAAGGAACAACTTGTCCAAACTTGTCTCGACAACATGAGCCTGGATGGATTACAATCTGAACTTTAACTCAATACCAATTCAATCCGGACCACAGCATCACCATCAAGGAACACTTATCCAAGAATACAAAGGTGGCATGGTACAATCTCTCTCATTACTAAATAAAGTGAAAGCATTCCTCCCAGAAAGCAACTCAAGAATTACTGTTCAAGACCTTATATATCTGGGTAAGTGATATGCAATGCTCCACAGCCTCCCAGAATCCACACTGATCCGTCTTAGGAGGATTCTCCACACTGCAGCATGCTTTATCATGGGCCTGAAGAAATATGATCACATCACCCCCACCTGATGGAACTCTACTAGCTCCCATTGCCATCGCACCCCATCCTGAAAAAAAGCTGCATCATCTACGAAGCCATCATTACCTGCACCCCTGCCTGGCTGGCTAACAAGCTAGAATGCCCTAGATGGCTCTTAGCGGGCCCACAAACATGACATCCTTAAACTACAGATAAAGATAAAGAAGTACAAAAAAGAAAGCATACGTCAACAGGCTTTCTTCATTTATGTACTTAGGATCCCGTATCCATCATGACTTCCCCAGCCCTGCTCCATTTTCAGAAAGAGCTGCTGACACACCTCTATAAAGAACACTACATCACATTGAAGTAACAGTCTGCTTCCACTCTCAGAACCAAATTCATTTGTTGTCCGTATTTTTGCCTTTTATGGTGAGCAGCAATCTGCTTTCTTTGACTACTTTTGCCCTACAGAAATACCACATACATACATATATACAATACTCAATTAAGTGGCTAGGCAACCCAGAAGATAGTTTACCAGAGTTTGAGGATAGTAGGATAGCTAGCACCCTACATAAGTCAAAGCACTAGTAGTCTGTTGGCAGTGTTCATTCCACCTTTACAAGTTTCTGGCCGCATTATTTTGAGATCTTGATCAGGCAATTGGTATCCATTGGGATCAAATTATGAGACAACAACTTGAGGTGCTTCAATTTAGGATCCCCTAATGCATACCTAATGTTAGTTTTTCATGGCATAGCCCCTTCACTTTAGGGTAATTCGTTTTAGAAACAGTGGGGCCGATTCACAGAACTAATCTGAGACAAAATCCTAAACTTACTACTTTTGGTATTCACAGAAGGCATTTAGTAGTAGTAAAGTTAGGACTACTAACTTTACTACTACTACAACTAAGACAAAATCCTAAACTTACTACTTTTGGTATTCACAGAAGACATTTAGTAGCAGTAAAGTTAGGACTACTAACTTTACTACTACTAACTAAGACAAATCCCAGACTCACTACTTTTGTATTCACAGAAGGCATTTAGTAGTAGTAAAGTTAGGACTACTAACTTTACCGCTACTAAATGCCTTCTGTGAATACCAAAAGTAGTAAGTTTAGGATTTTGTCTTAGTTAGTAGTAGTAAAGTTAGACCTTACTAACTTTACTACTACTAAATGCCTGCTAGAATACCAAAAGTAGTAAGTTTAGGAATTTGTCTTAGTTAGTAGTAGTAAAGTTAGGACTACTAACTTTACTACTACTAAATGCCTTCTGTGAATACCAAAAGTAGTAAGTTTAGGATTTTGTCTCAGATTAGTTCTGTGAATCGGCCCCAGTGAGAGCATCTCAGTCAGACTACTCCAAATGAGATGGTATTTTTCAGAGCAGATATGCTATAGATGGAACCACGCTAAAGGTTCTGCAGGAGAAATTGTTTGCTTGAACACCTGAATGAATTAGATCATAATATGTGGAACTACTGTTAAGGCTTGTGCGTATTGGCTAACGTTTTGTACTTAATTTACTGAATTTGCTTTCATTGCAGGCCACCAATGTCAGAGTTGGAGACGTAGATGTCTTTTAAATATTAAATAATACATGGGTTGCTACAATCCATGTATAAACTGTGTGACTAATTTCTTTATAATAGGCAATGTGTCACACATCCAGTCACTTATTATAAAGCGATGACGTAGCTGCTCAACTATAATAAGTTATTACAGTTGAGTTTTGTCACAATGCCTGCTGCCAGAGTCAGCAGTTGAGGAGAAATGCAGGTCAGGTCACGGAGCATAAATGAAGCAGAGGTTTAATGAAAGAAAACAAAACATGGCTTTTATTATTTCTGCTCTGTTTTTCTAGCTGTACAGTGACAAGTAGAAAGGAGCTATGATGGCACAATGTTTATATTTTGCATCCCTTAACTAGTTATAAAAAAGTTAGAATCTTTCTGCATGTGTCTACATATTCCGAGCTCCTGCGCCTTCTTTTTAAAAGAAACTCACTTGTATTAAACTGATCCTAATATCTTTTGACAACAAATATCAAACAATTTTGGGAATGTTCTTTTTCTAGTTTCAAATAAAGTCAAGTTGTCAGAAACCAGGCACTGTTTGCAGTGTCCCCCTACTTTCTGCCCCCATTTGACAACTAGATGTTAGTTTTCTGACTCTTATTGTGCCCTGGGCTCTGCTAACCAGACCCAGGACCTGTGCTCTGATTAAAAGTACATGATAATTAGGTATAATTACAATTGGTACTGACAACCTACCTGTAAGTCCCTAGTATATGGTAGGGCATGTGGTGTGGAGACTTGGCAGATTTAATGCACCTCAGTGTGCACTTCTGTGTTGCCTGCAGTCATTTTAAAGGCAGCCCTGCTACGCGTGCTGCTTTTAAAAGTAAATTATATGCAAATTCGACTTTGGAATTAAAGGTACTTCCAAAGTCTTAAACAACCTTATTTTTACATATAAATCACCCATAAGGTCTCCCATAGGTGCCCCAGTGCTAGGGTGCCTTGTAACTATAAGCAGGGACATTATAAAATATGTTTTATATGCCCTGGTGATGGAAGAATTGCCAATTTAATTTCCCCCATTGTAGCACAATGGGTTCATAGGCTAACATGAGAATACTTTATTTAAGTATAAATATTGAAAGGAGCCAGCTAAAGAAATATACTTCAAAGTATCAAAATGATAGTTAGAATACATCCAACAACTTGCCATGGTTAGATTTATTATAACTATCACAGAAAAGAAGTTATAGGACTTTCTTTTCTGATTAACTCAATTCCAGCCTTCCAGCAGCCTCTCCTCATTGGCCAGCCTTTGACAGGCTAAGTCAAATTGCTCTGATGAAGTGTGAAGTGGTCTGCATAGAGACAAAGGACATCTGTTAGGAGGAGATCTGCAAGCTGCAGAGCAAAAGGCAGGAAGGCGGCCAGGTAGCCAAATGGCAGTTACAAGAGGACACAGGCTCATCCCCACATCCTGCACCCCCATACCGACTGGAGCCCCAGTAATTTAATTATCAGAGTGGCTGGAAGGGGAGTGCTAGGGTCACATCGGTTATTGGTGGACCGTATTTATAGGGTTTGTCCGACATGTTCTCTCTCTGACCCGGATACTTTATCGGCGGACCATTTATTGAGAGACACCGGACTCTTAAGGGTAAGTCCGTACACCTAGACCATCCATGCGCTTTCATTATTGTTAGCAGGGCCCCGTATATCTCTCTCAGTTGGGCTTGTTGCCCTTCATGCTATCTATAGGCAGCATTTAAGATCTTTTTTCTTTTTCTTTGTTAAATAAATAGTACCATGTTAAAATTCCTGCACTTACTGACAGGAGCTGATTTAGTGATCGGCAGCACCTAGCATGCTGAGTATTGTGAAGCGTCACCTATCCTTTATTTGATGCACCACGGCAGGGACGTTTTTCTCCCTTCTGTTCCTATTAGCCATGTTATTCGAAGTGTGGTGTGGCTATCCTATACATTATGGTATCATTTAAAAGAGATATACACTGATACTATGGTGTATATTAACCTTACGGTACTCAATAGTTGAGACTGTATGGTGAGTTATGGTCCTTGAAAGTGGTTATTTTTGTAGTCATTTTTGTATATAGATTTGCGATGCGACAATTTGCTTAAGCCAATATTGCTTTGGTTGATTTATTTGTGGTTATATATGTACCTTTTGTTTTTAGATTGAGCCTGGCTATGCATCGGTAGGAGTGAATGATTGGTACTCCTCCTGGCTATTTATCGTTGGATCCGGTATTACCGTCAACTACTTGCACTCTAAAATGAGACTATGATGTCCAAAGTGCGTGGCTACGAGTTAGGTATATATTGTGGTTATCATTTGTAGTCAAGATTAGTACTATGACTTAGCCATCATTGTGTTCATTTGAGATATAATGACGTCGTATATATGTCTCATTTAGGAACTTGAGCTCTTTTGGGACTGTGCCCCAATTGCAATACGGTGTCTTTCTCTACTGGACACTATATTATAGTGGTCTAGGTAAGATTACATTAGACACATTACTTTATGTCTTCTATTATGTTTTTACATTCCTATCTTACAGTTATCACTTTGTCATTTTCTTGCCTACAGATTGATAGATAACTAGAATAAGACGTGTCAATATATACTGCTAGTAGTCTACTGGCCATTTTCATTTGTTGTAAGTAGCTTTTGACCTGATTGTATATAAATACAGGACACTATATGGTGATATGAGCCTATTGATAGTAATGCATCTTAGGGCATTTTTGAATCACAGCACCCTTGTCTGTATTTCTTGCACTATTGGCTAATTGGTAAACCGTCCTTTGTATGGGTCTTTCCTTCAGATCTTGCTTCAATGTTCTAATAATACTCCTCTAGGTAAGTAGAGGGAGTCACATATTTCTTGGTGGAGTTTCTTTGCTAAAGGTATCTCTTTTGTTGTTAATTGAGAATTTTAACTATAGGATGAATGACATCACACATATCGAGAATTAAGGTCCAATCAAAACAATGATTTGAGAGTTATTTTTATATGGGCTTGTAACACCTTGTATTATTGCCTTTTAGGTCTCCCCCCTTGTCTTGTGATTTTCTGTGGGTATCTGAAAAGGTCCTGAAGAAGGTGGCCGGTCCATTCCTCTTATGCCGCCGAAACGCGCGTCGATCCAATGTTCAGATCCTTGTGAACACATAAAACATACTTGGTCGTGGAGATGTTATTATCTATTACCTCCTTCTCTTATAGATGTGCTTTTTATGTGAATGCTGTATGAGTCTGTATGAGTTTGAATGGTTTGTGTTATGTGTGGTTTTCATATTGATCAAGATTCAATTTTTGTATTCTTTGGGGGAGTTATTTGTCTCATTGTATTTTGTGGCAATTTTTCTTACATGTTTCAAAAATGTTTTAACTAAATGAAATAAGAAAACAGAAAAAAGAAATTAATTATTGTTGAAGAAAATAATGCATAAAAAAAGTAAATAAAGAATTTTGATAAAATTAATTTTGTCCCTATGATTATATTGTTGTTCAAGCCCTATTATACATAGGTTTGTCTAGATAGTAAAGCAATATAGGTCGTGAGGGAGGTTTTGATTATATGAGTGCGAGGGAACCTCCAGGACGTTCTCCATTTTGAACTTTAAAGGAATAGTGCTTTCTGGTACAAGAATATGCCATACTTTGGAGGAAGTTGTCATACTTCTAGGTGTCACCCTGTACCCCATTGGTCAGGGGTACCCCTCTACTTGTCATCCAGGAACACTGGATAAATATAGGAGAGCTGTCCAGCAACTCAGATCCCTGTCTGAAACTAAAAAGAGATGCACTGCCCTGCTGGAACCCTGGCCTGCACCCCAAAAGGTTGCACTCTGAATTACTGCACATGCTGCACACTTTGGAGCTACAGCCCCAAGGATCTGCCTTGCTTCAAGAAGTGAAGGAGTGGACTCCCTGAAAGCAATAGGCTAAAAGACCTCCACCTGCATCATCTCTACCAAGAAGAACCCAGCTGGACAGCGTCCATTGGGACTTTTAAGGATTTGGCCAGGTGCATTCTAAGAAATGTAGTGCCAACATCCCAAGGACCATCTCAGAGCTTCTAGAACTTTAGATTGAAGTTGTGGCCACTATGAAACCCAAAATGGACCTCCTGGAAGAAGATCCAGAAGTTTGGAGAATGTTTGGTAAAAAGCTCCATAAGGTGACCGACCCGTCGATGAGAGTCAAGCCACCGGCATCAAGCCGTACCCTGGCTGGGATTTCATATTCGCTCCAATGAAAGCTCTGGAGCTCAAGACTTCCAGGATTTCACTGAGGCCTCGTGCTGAACCAAGCCGCCGTTGTCGACTCGAAACCTGGCTTCATGAGGAGCAGACTTGTAGAGCACACTATCAATAGGAAGGGTATCCTGGCACTGAGCAGGTGTGAATCTAGCCAAACCTAGGTCCTAGGGGGACTACTCGAAAAGCCAGGTCTTCAACTGCTTGTGGAATTCAAGAAATAAGTAGGAGGCTCCTATGTGTAGCAGCAGATCGTTCCATGCTTTTGGAGCAATATAGGAGAAAAGTTGACCTCCGGATCTTGTTTTCCTTATGCTTGGAATGGGTGCAAGTAGGAGTCTGGATGAACAGAGGAGTCTGGAAGATTTGTGATTGCAGATGTGTTTGTTGAGGTAGTGTTATGTTGTGCCTTGAAAGTGTGGATGAGGAGTTTGAACTGTGCTCTTTTGTGTATGTGAAGCCAGTGGAGCTCCTTCAGGTGTGGTGTGATGTAAGAGTGGCATGAGAGGTTGTCTTGCTGCTGAGTTCTGAATGGTCTACAGTCTTTTGGTGCATTTTTGTTGATCCTGGCATAGAGCGTGTTCCCGTAGTCCAGCTTGCTTGCAAAGAGAAAGATAATTCACAGTCGCAAATTTATGTTATGGTCCTTCACGTAACGCAGAAACAGAGACATAGAGTTATAGATTTGGTAGACAAGGCAATATCTGAATAGGAATACAATGCATCTGCCTTTACATCTTTGCATGGAAGGCAATATGTCACAACAAAAAACAATTGCTAGAACGGAAGATGGGTGGTTGTATTTTTACAGCAGAAGTGCATTTCACATTTTGCAACGCTTATCAGTTATGGCAATGAAGACCAAAGGATACAGGTGGATGAAACAAGCGGCCTTTGTAAGTGTATAGGGCCTGACTGACAAAGGTAAATGTACATGTTTGTGTATGTTTACGATTGTTTGCTATTCACAAAGATATTTTACTAGTAGTATCTTTACGACTGTGTAGTCTCTGCACATAAAATTATAGGACTGTCCTATCTTTCAATGTGCACAGACTGTGAAGTCGTAAAGATACTACTAATAAAATAGCGTGTGATTAGGAAACAATCATAACTTTACACAAAAGCGTAAGTTTACCTTTGTGAATCAGGCTCATTGTGTATTCGGGAGATGATGAACTCCCAGTTCACAATACTTATTAGGAACCAAATTAAATTTTTACTATCCGGTAAAGACCTTGCAACATTTATTACAAACTTTCATGGACGATTTATGTAATCTTGATGATCTAGTGCAAATAAGCTCAGATTCAAACTCACAGTTACAGCACAAAGTCCTAGTGTAAGACTTACATTTCTTCAATTCCTCTTTGAGCAGGCTGACATTTGGCAGGTTTTCCAGGGCCGGTGCTATTTCAAGATCTTGTTAGACAGCTTTTTAAGACTGCCACAAGGGAGCACCAGAATAAAACTGAAATAAAACAAAAACAAAATAAACAAATAAAACATTTTACCTCCATCTCCAAAACTTCTTGCACCAGAGCTGTAGCTGAGAGAGCTTGAGAATGAAAGCAAGGGTCTGAGAGTCCATGTAGATTTCGTTTTAATAAAATTCAAGGGCTTTGCCACATGGTTGTCACTTTACTGCTGTAGTACCAAGTAGTTTGTAGAATTTTTTTAATTCAACTGCAGCATCGAAAATATGTTGCAATGGAGTTATTTACTCACTCTATTGCCAATTGTTTTACTCTGAATTCCTTTCTTGTCAAGATTTTGGGGGGCAGATTTACAAGAAAGTGACGCATCTGTAGAGATGCCTCATTTTCCCTGCACCACCCTGAGAAACCCTTGCGCCACCATGGATGCGCAGGATTTACAATACGGCGCACATTGGCGCAAGGATTGACAGAGGCATCAGAAATTCTGACGCATCTGTTGGGGCAAAAGTCACGCATTGCTGGAGTCGTGTCGCAAGCACGACGCAACTCCAGCAATGCATTTTGAGGCCTATTCCCACTACACTGCGTCACTCCTTACGCCTGCTTCAAGCAGGCGCAAGGTTTTGATGCAGTGGTGTCCTAGAAGTGACGCAGTGAAATCTTGTAGATTTCACTGCGTCACTTTTACGAGGCTTTCCTGCGTGGGAACGCACACCCTGCATACACTATACCTGACGCAGGTATAATGTGACGCAGGGCTTTACAACGTGACTAATCTCCCTAGATGCGTCACGTTGTAAATTGGCAGCATTTTTTACGCTGCCGCTGCGTCACATGACGCAACGGCGGCGCAAAAGTGTTGCAAGGGGCTTGAAAATCTGCCCCTAAGTATATTAACGTTTTAATTGAGCAAGTTAAATATTTCATAGATGGCTTCATGTTCTTTATATTGTTTTTTGGCTTACACCTTTACAATACAAGCTTACACCTTTAAGGTTTCTGTTGATTACATAGCAGCCGTTGCTTCCTTACCCCTCCTTGTGTGTGGAAAGTATTTCACAAGAGAAAAAAAAGAATACTCAGAAAGAAGAAAATACGCTCTGCTGTCAGTGGTGAGGAATTTGCAATAATGGTGTCAGGGTTCTAAATTACTTTCGATCTGCAGGATGAGCTCAGAAAAGGACACAAATCAAACTTAATCTTGTTGCCTACTTTCTTGGCTTTCCTTCGCACTCATTCTTTTTTCCTCGCTTGATATCTGGACCTGTGATCTCCTTGACTGTCTGGGGTTGTCAATTGTTCTACAGGAAACGATGTAAAGGAAAGTGTTTACAGGAGCCGTATCTTCAAGGCGTTTAATGATTATCTAAATACAGTATTAAGTTCAAAGGTGGAAAATAACTCACGGTGCGGTCAAGTGGGTCTGGACTGAAAATGTGTTTGAGTTTTAAATCTCCACAGAAAGAAACTCGATGCATTTTTTACATGATCCAGGTTTATGAATCGTAGGACTGAGATAGGACAATGAAATAAGAGCTTTTTTTTTTTTACATAAAACGATATTTACACTTGTCAGTGAGCAGGCACTGGTGAGGAGGGAGCGGATGCAGGAGAAGTGGTGGTGTTCAAGGTTTTAGGCCTCCACCTCTGCAGCCAGCCTGCCCACCAAATCTCATGTTTGCCACATTGTTGACTGCGTTTCTTCATGGAGAGCGCTCCCACCAAAAAGGTGGTAGCTCTTTTGGTGCAAAGAAACAACACTTAAGAGTCCGCAGAAGAGTCGCCATGCATGCAGCATGACGTGGCACTTGCCATTTTTTTGTTTTCCTGAGACAAATCCCCTTATATGACTTGTTTTGGAAAAAAACAATTCCTGATGCACTGGGAGTGGCATAGGGGCATTGTTTCTTTTTGCTGTCCTGCACCAACGCTGTGCATGGCAGTCATGGACATGAAAAAAGGCCTCACATGGCACTTGAAGATCTACAGAAATAGGGCAGTCATTCCAGTTCCATGCCATCTGGGTGTCCTGCTGCTGTACATTTTTTTGGGATGCCTTTACCACCAACCTCTAAACGAGGACCTAAGATTGTGAGATTTTAGTGCATGTCTGAACTGTGAAGGGGAGGTGGGCTCAGAGATGAACTGGAAGAGCATTCAGTAAGGAGGGTCAAGAATATGAACCAAAACCGTGAGAAGGTACACGCGAATTAATATTGAGAAAGGTTTGGGCGACAAAGCAAAGCAAACACTGCTGCCTGCCATTTCACGTGAAACATAGAAAGTGATCGGTATGAGGGCGAAGTTCAAACATGTATGGTGTTGACACTAAAGTGAGAAGTTTGTAGAAGATACTCTGCTTGGCCAGGAATCAGGTGACTCGGTGTCTATTGTGTGAAGTGAGTTCATGTCAGAAAAGGTGAACTTTTGGTTGATAGGAAGAACAAACTGGCAGGTAAAATTTCGTGAGTCCTGCAGGTCATTCGATTCACAGAAAAGCCAACTCAGCTTTCATCTTTCTGAGGTTGATGAACTGGTTTAAATTGGTAATAGCAGTGCTTGTTATCTACAACACTTAACAATGGCAAAACTATGGTGGTATTAAATGCTATGAAAACTATTATTATTATTATATTGCTCATTTCTAGAGTGTTAATTAATGACATGACAGTCTGGAAGGGGAGGTTGTGACACATTTTCCTTAACTATTGGAGCCTCATGGCTGAGTCCATGCAGGAACAAATAGGGACACACGCCTTGTCTGAAGAAGAAATAAAAACATTACTTGCAAAGTCCAGACTGCAGTGGAAGAAGATAGGGCATGCTAAAGAAAGGCAACAGGGCACAGAAGTGTGTTAGGAGCATGGGAAGTGGCATATAATCTTCGTTCCAAGTACATGGCACATAAGAGAATGGAGGACCACCCAAAATCTGATGTTTCTAAAGCAATTCCAGCATACATGTTGTAGAAGAAATCAGAACAGAGATGATGTCATCAACAAAAGTGGCTCAGAGGGCAAATAAGTGGGACTCCAGGCAGAGCTCCAGGTATTGCAAACCAGTTTAGCTAAAGACAAGCACCAAGAAGCAGACATTGATTGATTAGAGAAATAGGAGATAAATTACTCTTATGCCATGTGTTAGAAATGGGATTTCTGGTTGGCTAGGGCTTGCGCCTAAGCCAGGCAGAAACCACCACTCTAGTCAGGGCAAGGGAATTACACACCGAAGATAACCCCTGCGCACCCCCTTGGTAGCTTGGCACGAGCAGTCAGCCTTATCCCAGAGGCAATGGGTAAAGCGTTTGAGCAACACACACACAGCAGCAACACACTAGGCACACTACAAAAGAAACTCCACACAAAGTTATATCAAAAATAGCCTTTGTATTATCCAAAACACATTAGAATCATAATCACACAATATACACTGTACTAGGCAATATTCACAGGGGATTATATACATGTGACAGGGCCAATCGGGCCACTGTCAGAATCATCACAAGCACAAGTAGTAAATGTAAAACACCACCAGTAACTACTGGCAGAATACTGTACTCATCATTATATCACATTAGGCATAAAACACATTATGCAGTAGGCATCACATTGGGCATAAACAGTGCACCAAAGTAACACTGAAAAAGTGCACACAGCACCTTAGAGCCTTGCGCGCTGTCAACATCACAGATAAAGTGCACACAGCACCTTAGCGTAAACCACGACCCCAGGCCAACGGGCCTTCCTATGGGGCCCAAATGCCCTATGTCCCAACTGTCAGGCCGTAGCTGCAAATGCAGTAAAATTACTGTTGTGCAAATGCGCTGGGGGCGTGGGGTGTATCTCACCCCCTCCTGACATGAACAACAATATGCACTTGTCGTTGCAGCTGCCCGCGCTCTCGCGGTGCAGCTGAGAAAGCAAGCACTGGCACCATTTGTGCCTGAAGAGTCCCCTTTACTGGGACCCTCCCTGTGCCGCTCTCGGCACCATACTGCGCCCACACAGCAATCAGCACTGGCACTACCAGTGCCTTCGGGAGCGCCAACACTGCTCCAGGCACCGGCAATGTGCCTCGGTAGGTCCCTCTCTGGGAACCAAATTGCCCCATGTTGCAGCTGCCCGCAACCGCGGTGCAGCTGTGACAAGCAATACCAAACTTGGCCCCCACTCACCGGGGCTGTCTCTCCGACAATGTGCCTTGGGGAGTCCCATTCACCGGGACCTCTCTGCTTGCACCCACAAAGGCGGGGTCGGCTCCTGGCTCTTCTCTCACGGAGCGAAGTCTCCGTCTCGTCTCTTCTTGGCCAACACCGCGGGGCTCTCCCCAGCTCACGGGAGCCCCGCTCAGGCGTGCACAGACTTCCGGACTCCACAGGGCTCTCTCCAGCTCACGGGAGCCCCGCTTTCCTCCCGGGACGTCCGGCCCGGCTTCCATAAGCCCCGCCCACAACCAGGCGGGCATTGGCCTGACTTCCGCTGCGCTGGGGGATCACGGAGCGAAATCTCCGTCAGGCACCCAGATCATCGAGCGCTCACTGTGCGGTTTAAGGCAGGAGCCCGTCTCCCAGTCTCCACATGTAAAAGATGAAGCGCTCCCGACGCGCTCTCGGTCACCACCATGCGGGGTGGGCTCCCGTTGGATACTTCCTTTCTATACTACCACAATGCGGGGTAGGCTCCCGCTTCACTCAAATGCGGGCTAGGGGAACCCCCACGCCGGGAATCCTTCGGGACGCCTCTGTAGCCCAGCGCTGCAGAGGACAGCCGCTCCTCACCTCCTGGTAATAAAAAGATAGCGCTCATGAGGCGCTAGCAGCCAGAGTCTCAAGAAGCAAAGCTGGGCCCAGGCAGGCCAGCTCACGGGGCTCTCCAGCAGGGAGGCAAGCCCTCGTGGTGGTTCCTCCTGGGGCCCAGCAGCAGCAAGTCCCAAAGTCATAAGGAGGCACAAAAAGCACAACCCTTCATGGGGTCACAGCCTCAATATTTATACACCACATTTTCTTTGTCTGCCCTGGCACAGGGCTTGGGGAAATCCAGCCTCAACTGGTTCTGGGGGGTGTGGAGCACTTTGTTTACAGGGCTCCCACCCTCCTTTGTCAGGTTGGGGCTCTGTCATCAGACACACCACAGGGGGGCGGAGCCAGCATTCGCCTAGGCACGCACAGACCTATTCAGGGTCAGGGGACTACTCCTCCCTCTACTCCAAATGCAGTCCTCCCATTCAGCCTAGCGCTGACTCACCCTGCCCTCCCTGGAGCCACACACACCTCACCAGCCCCTGTCACTCCAAAGCCAGACATGCAATCCACATCAGGCAGGCAGACACATAGCACACAGAAATGCCAACTTCTAAAAGGGGCATTTCTAAAATAGTGATAATAAATCTGCGCACACCATTGCGCAGCATTTATTATTACTATTCCAACCATACCAAACTTGACCACGCTGCTCCTCTCATATCAGGAATTACCACTGAAACACTTATCAGGGAATCCCCAATGCATTCCTATGGGAGGGCAGCCTCACAGCAGTGAGAAACCAAAATGGCGGTTTGTCACTAACAGGACATGTCACACACTTAAGGTACATGTCCTACCTTTCACCTACAATACACCCTGCCCATAGGGCTAGCTAGGGCCTACTTTAGGGGTGACTGGCATGTAGTAAAAGGGGGGTCACAGACATGGCACACACTTTAGGTGCCACGTCACATCGGCAGTAACACTGCGCGCACAGGCCCTGCAATGGCAGAGGCCTGAGACAGGTTTGAAAGGCTACTTTGGAGGGTGGGGCAATCAGCGCTGCAAGCCCACCAGTAGCATTTCATTTACTGGCCCTGGGTATCTGAGATACCACTTTTCAAGGGACTGACAGGTAAATTAAATATGCCAAACAGGTGTAGACTAATCTTGCCATGTTTACCACAGAGAGCACACGCACTTTACACTGGACAGCAGTGCTAAAGTGCCCAGAGTCCTAAAACCACCAACACCATGTCAGAAAAAAGACTAGGAGGAAGGCAAAAAGTTCAGGGATGACCCTGCAAAAAGGGCCAAGTCCAACACAACCCCCTTCCAGGTAAAAAACGCAGTGTAGACCAATCACCACCTTGATGGGCTTCCCTGTCTTGGGCGACAGAACACAGATGCGGGCCCGCAACTGCAGGGACACACTTCAGTTCTACGCCACTCTGAACCCATGTGGTTCCCTCTGTCAAAGCTCCCAGGACCAACTAAGCTACCCCACTGGTACTCCCTAGTTGTCCGCGGCCAGGACCAGGCCCTAGGCCATCCAGATGTCTCTGGTCCTTGCCAATCCACAGAGTGGGGGGCAGTAACCCCTGGCACATAGTAACCATTCTCCACTCTTCCTCTCATCAGTGCAGTTCTAAACTGCCACTGATCCTCCAACCTAGGGTCCACACCCTCAGGTTGACCAGAAGTCACGGGCGAGGCTCTCCTCCCCCTACCTCTCCTTCTAGGGTTCCGCGCTCTCCTCCTTGGAGAGGCACCCTCAGAACACAACTCTCCCACCAGTTCAGGACCTCTCTCCAGCAACTGGTCTCCCAGCCTAGGGTCTAAACCCTCAGGTTGCACCGGAGTCACAGGCGAGGAATCCCTCCCTCTGCACCCCCTTCCAGAGTTCTGCACCCTCCCACCTGAAGTGGTACCCCTGGAAGCCAAACCGGTCAGGACACTGATTACAGATGTCCTTCCCTTCAGGTCAGGCAGAACCTGAACCTGGCCTCCCAACCTTGGGGCTGAACCTCGTGGCTGAGCACTTGCCTGGCACACCAGGACTTCTGGGGACGCACACAGTATCCCCCGAGGGTAACACATGACTCACGTGTTGTGTGACAGTCTGCCTGGTGCAGATCTCCCGACCCCTGTCTATCTGACAGTGCACGAAGATCCCCCAGGACAGAAGTGGTGTCACCATGGTCACTCCTGGGAGACTCAGCCCTTCTGGCTGGCCCCTGACCCACTGGTTCTCCCACTGGGGAACACATCCCCCTCTCACCCCTCAATCTGGACTTCTGCACCCTCCACTTAGGAGCGGCACCGCCAGATACCAGAACCACTGGAGCTCCGTTTACAGACGCTCCAGGTTCTCCTGACACTAGGAGATCCCCCTCAAATGGCCTACTAGTACAGCCTAGGCCCCCAACCTGGTGTTCCCTTAGGGAACCCTCCAGGCCCTGAGACTGGGTTTTGGGCACCTTGGGGCACAGCCCACACTCACTCCTTCTCCACTGAGACAGGACGTGAGCCCCTACACCTCTCCCACTACACCGGGACCTAGCTGGGCTACTCTGAACCTCTCCCACCGCACAGGACCGGAAGATACCTGAGCCACTCCTTTTAGGATCACTCCCCAATGCCTCTTCAGACCCTCCGTCACACAGCCAGAGGTCTGCCTCCCGTGCAAGCTCCCTGGGATCAGAGAACTCACACTCCAACAGGTGTTGGCGTAACCCCGGAAAACAATTACTGAACATGTGCTCTCTGACAACCAGATTGAACAGCCCTTCAAAATCATTTGCCATGCTACCCATCACCCAACCTTCCAGTGCATCACAACATTCATCCACAAACTCCCCCCAAGACTGGTGAGACAGTTTCCTACTGTCCCTGAACCTCAACCTATACCCTTCAGGTGTGACACCCTCGTCCTGGGAACTAGGTACCACGCTCTGGGATCTGGGAGTGGGACTTCCTGCACTGGACTCCCTATTGCTGCCACCACTGGACCCCACCCTCACTGGTGAATCCAGACCACTAAAACTACACTCAGGGGACATATCCTCACGAGTTAGCTTTTCTCTGGCGAAGGCCATCTCTGCCTCCACCATCCTCTCCTGCGCTAAGACCCTCTCAGTCTCTAGCTTTTTCTCTTCAAGGCCCAACGCCTTGAGACTCAACTCCTGGGCCAACAAGGCCTTTTTCTCCTCCACACCCAGCTGCGCTATCTCCTTGGCATGCTCTAACTTGAGCGTCTCCAAAGCCAGTTGATGCTCCCTTTCTTCCCTCCTATCCACCCACTCCTCTGGGGACAGGGAAAGGGATGGGGCACTGCCCCCGGCACTGGACCCAGCACGGGACTCCCTCTCTACGGGATCCTCCCTACCTACTGGTGTCCCCTGCCCTGTCATTTTCTCCCTTCTGCCACCAAACGTTTTTAAAAGGGCAGAAAACACAATTTAAAAATGACACTTTTGAGGAGAAAACAAAATCAGAAAAATAATCCCCAAACCTGTGATTATCTAAATGCAGAGTTTGTAGTGCAACCAGTTGTCGCTGTGGTACTGCGCAAACGCAAGTCCTATTCTCACCGCTGACAACCAATGTTAGAAATGGGATTTCTGGTTGGCTAGGGCTTGCGTCTAAGCCAGGCAGAAAACACCACTCTAGTCAGGGCAAGGGAGTTACACACCGAAGATAACTCCTGCTCACCCCCTTGGTAGCTTGGCACGAGCAGTCAGGCTTATCCCAGAGGCAATGTGTAAAGCGTTTGCTCAACACACACACAGCAGCAACACACTAGGCACACTACAAAAGAAACTCCACACAAGGTTATATCAAAAATAGCCTTTGTATTATCCAAAAGACATTAGAATCATAATCACACAATATACACTGTGCCAACTGTCACTAGGCAATATTCACAGGGATTTTATACATGTGACAGGGCCAATCGGGCCACTGTGAGAATCATCACAAGCACAAGTAGTAAATGTAAAACACCACCAGTAACTACTGGCAGAATACTGTACTCAGCATTATATCACATTAGGCATAAAACACATTATGCAGTAGGCATCACATTGGGCATAAACAGTGCACCACAGTAACACTGAAAAAGTGCACACAGCACCTTAGAGCCTTGCGCCCTGTCACCATCACAGATAAAGTGCACACAGCACCTTAGCGTAAACCATGACCACAGGCCAACGGGCCTTCCTATGGGGCCCTATGTCCCAACTGTCAGGGCGTAGCTACAAATGCAGCGAAATTACTGTCGCGCAAATGCGCTGGGGGCGTGGGGTGTATCTCACCCCCTCCTGACATGAACAACAATATGCCCTTGTCGTTGCAGCTGCCCGCGCTCTCGCGGTGCAGCTGAGAAAGCAAGCACTGGCACCATTTGTGCCTGAAGAGTCCCCTTTACTGGGACCCTCCTGTGCCGCTCTCGGCACCATACTGCGCCCACACAGCAATCAGCACTGGCACTACCAGTGCCTTCGGGAGCGCCAACACTGCTCCAGGCACCAGCAATGTGCCTCGGTAGGTCCCTCTCTGGGAACCAAATTGCCCCATGTTGCAGCTGCCCGCAACCGCGGTGCAGCTGTGACAAGCAATACCAAACTTGGCCCCCACTCACCGGGGCTGTCTCTCGCCGGGTCCAGGCACCGACAATGTGCCTTGGGGAGTCCCATTCACCGGGACCTCTCTGCTTGCACCCACAAAGGCGGGGTCGGCTCCTGGCTCTTCTCCCACGGAGCGAAGTCTCCGTCTCGTCTCTTCTTGGCCAACACCGCGGGGCTCTCCCCAGCTCACGGGAGCCCCGCTCAGGCGTGCACAGACATCCGGACTCCACAGGGCTCTCTCCAGCTCACGGGAGCCCCGCTTTCCTCCCGGGACGTCCGGCCCGGCTTCCGTAAGCCCCGCCCACAACCAGGCGGGCATTGGCCTGACTTCCGCTGCGCTGGGGGATCACGGAGCGAAATCTCCGTCAGGCACCCAGATCATCGAGCGCTCACTGTGCGGTGCTTAAGGCAGGAGCCCGTCTCCCAGTCTCCACATGTAAAGATGAAGCGCTCCCGACGCGCTCTCGGTCACCACCATGCGGGGTGGGCTCCCGTTGGATACTTCCTTTCTATACTACCACAATGCGGGGTAGGCTCCCGCTTCACTCAAATGCGGGCTAGGGGAACCCCCACGCCGGGAATCCTTCGGGACGCCTCTGTAGCCCAGCGCTGCAGAGGACAGCCGCTCCTCACCTCCTGGTAATAAAAAGATAGCGCTCACGAGGCGCTAGCAGCCAGAGTCTCAAGAAGCAAAGCTGGGCCCAGGCAGGCCAGCTCACGGGGCTCTCCAGCAGGGAGGCAAGCCCTCGTGGTGGTTCCTCCTGGGGCCCAGCAGCAGCAAGTCCCAAAGTCACAAGGAGGCACAAAAAGCACAACCCTTCATGGGGTCACAGCCTCAATATTTATACACCACATTTTCTTTGTCTGCCCTGGCACAGGGCTTGGGGAAATCCAGCCTCAACTGGTTCTGGGGGGTGTGGAGCACTTTGTTTACAGGGCTCCCACCCTCCTTTGTCAGGTTGGGGCTCTGTCATCAGACACACCACAGGGGGCGGAGCCAGCATTCGCCTAGGCACGCACAGACCTATTCAGGGTCAGGGGACTACTCCTCCCTCTACTCCAAATGCAGTCCTCCCATTCAGCCTAGCGCTGACTCACCCTGCCCTCCCTGGAGCCACACACACCTCACCAGCCCCTGTCACTCCAAAGCCAGACATGCAATCCACATCAGGCAGGCAGACACATAGCACACAGAAATGCCAACTTCTAAAAGGGGCATTTCTAAAATAGTGATAATAAATCTGCGCACACCATTGCGCAGCATTTATTATTACTATTCCAACCATACCAAACTTGACCACGCTGCTCCTCTCATATCAGGAATTACCACTGAAACACTTATCAGGGAATCCCCAATGCATTCCTATGGGAGGGCAGCCTCACAGCAGTGAGAAACCAAAATGGCGGTTTGTCACTAACAGGACATGTCACACACTTAAGGTACATGTCCTACCTTTCACCTACAATACACCCTGCCCATAGGGCTAGCTAGGGCCTACTTTAGGGGTGACTGGCATGTAGTAAAAGGGGGGTCACAGACATGGCACACACTTTAGGTGCCACGTCACATCGGCAGTAACACTGCGCGCACAGGCCCTGCAATGGCAGAGGCCTGAGACAGGTTTGAAAGGCTACTTTGGTGGGTGGCGCAATCAGCGCTGCAAGCCCACCAGTAGCATTTCATTTACTGGCCCTGGGTATCTGAGATACCACTTTTCAAGGGACTGACAGGTAAATTAAATATGCCAAACAGGTGTAGACCAATCTTACCATGTTTACCACAGAGAGCACACGCACTTTACACTGGACAGCAGTGCTAAAGTGCCCAGAGTCCTAAAACCACCAACACCATGTCAGAAAAAAGGCTAGGAGGAAGGCAAAAAGTTCAGGTATGACCCTGCAAAAAGGGCCAAGTCCAACACCACGTCTTCTAATCAAGGGTCAAAGCATGGCATAGGTTGTCATCAGTTTTGAACACTGCAGGCAGATCAAGGAGAATGAAAATAGAAGAGAGGCGATTGAGGTCAGCAGAGGTGAAAAACACAGGTTCATGTGTAATGACTATTTTTTATAAGGGGTGTATTTAACAATGCCAAACTATGGTAGGTGTAGCAGGTTGTGGAAGGACTAGCTTAGTACACTCTTGAACAACAATCACTCTAGGGATTTTGAAAAATAGTGGAGTTGAGATTCAGGAGGAATCAGATTTGTTTTTTTATTAGCATGTGTAGGATGACTGCCAACTTGAAGCAGTCTGGGTGGGAAACAGAGAGGGCTGAATGACTGAAGAAAGATGAGGGCGGATTATGCTAGTGAGAGCTGGTGTTTTGACAAAGTGATTGATGGTATAAAGGGTTGAATGTGGCACAGGAAAGAATTAGGAATCCTTCTGTGGGGGAGGCAGAGGGATACAGACTGTGTGGAGGGTAACGGGAAACATATGACTAGGAGGAGAGGTGAACATTTTTGACAAAGGGTAAGGTGCAAATTTTGAGAAAGCAAGCAATGGATCTAAAGACTAGTGGTAGGGTTGTGGTTAAAAATCATAATCAGAAATATCATCTGACATAAATATTGTGTTTTAATTATTGTTTAAAAATATTGTCCCAATGGGTGTAGATATGCTATTGACAACTCTGAAGGGGCGAGCATTTTGTATCAGACAATATTCTGACAATTAGATTCTGGTACCATACCAGGGTTGGGCATGTATGAGAGAACTAATGATGTAAGAAAGCTGCTGAGGTTGAGACTGGAGCGAAATATGAGGTTGCAGTCGTACTCAGAGTTAAATATTTCTAGTGCCTTCATTAAAACATGAAGAGCTTCTTTATAGGATATAAGTGCTGAGAGGTTTAATACGTCATCCACTTGCAGAGTGGATTGTTCATATGCATCCTGAGGGCATGGGTGTTGGACGTTTTCCAGGGTGGGAGCAAAAGTGGTGGGGTGATGAATGGGGAGTTTGAGTTTATAATATTGCATTTTTATGATGTCAAAGAAGGTTTGTGTTAAGAAGAGCAGTGTCATTATATATTTGTTTGGGCAGTCAATATCTTCTGGTGTTTTCTTAGACTTAATAACAGATTTTGGTGGTGGGATTGGGTGAGTGAAATATGACTGGTAAGTAGTGGGGGGGAACAGATTGCGCAGTGATGAGGAGATTAGTATAACATCGAAGGGATTGATGTGGGAGAGAGTGCCAGGAGTGGGTGTTTGTACGAGACTGATCAAAGTGGCCAGAGACCCACTAATTAAAGAAATCACTTTGACGATTGTAAGGATGAATGTTGCTGACTACCTGTGCAGCCAATCTACACACATCATGGTTTTCTTAGACTTGGTCCTCAGCATTTTCCATTTTGGACTCAGTTTTGAGAGGTCAAAAACCTAGTGGACTCCTAATCTGCAAATCACCGTGTTCCTGCAGTCCAATCTGCCAATGCCAAGTACCCAACCACTATTTTGGTAAACTTTGGTGACTTCAGGATTAAGGAACAGATCTTGTCACATGCCATTAAGAGTAAATCATATTCCACTTCAGATAATTTTTCCTTCAGAATATTTTCAGATATGTTATTCTTGGCAGCACCGCACTGCAGAAGTTTCGTAGGACTGATTGGCTATTCAAGATTCTAAGGACGCCTGATGGGCTTTATCCATCAGTCAAAACTAAAAGTTCTTTTTAAGGGACAAGTGCTCATTTTTCATTCTGTTGACCAGGCTAATAGGTTTTTACAATCAATAAGGATGGGGGAGCAAGAAACAGCACCTTCTAAGGTATAGTGGGTTTTTGTCTATTTGAATTGACTGATTTGGTTGAAATCAGAGGTTATTAGGCAGTATAAAGCTGCACTTGTTATTAGACTGGGCCGACACAATTCATATGAATAGGCTCAACCTCTGTTACCCTCTAATGCAGATTCAGAGTGTGCCATGTCAGGGCACTCATCCAGGGGGAAGTGTGTGGGAGGAGAGGGGGGTATGGGCACATGAAGCCTAGGACGAGTAGGGCGTCAGCAATAGTGGGGTGGGGGTTGTGGGTCACTTTGAGAAGGAAAAATACAGGTAGAAAGGATAGAGCTTTTTCAACTTTTGTGTTAAAGGCATGGCTGGAACATGGGAATGCCAAAAACCACTTAAAGCGGCTAGGATATAAGCAGTCAAATAGGTAGAAACAAATAAGCAGGGCAAATTCAGCTGCATATCCATCAACACGAATGTTGAAACTTTTAGAATAGCTCCATTCAACAATATCGGGATAAATAACTAACCTAAAGCTAGGTCCATCCTCTAATGCTTAAGACATCAGAAGTGCAGATAATTCTACTTCAAGAAACCCACCTTAAGGCACAATCCAAATTGCCAAAAAGCCACATTTTATTTCTCAAGCATTTTATTCATCAGCCAATGTGGCTGCTCGAAGTGTGGCAATTCTGATCTCGCACAAGTTTATAGGTGAAGTGCAGCAAATTATTAGAGATCCTAAAGCCAGGTGAATACTAGTCGGCCTGAGAATAGAGAGCCAACTCTTCCACAGGGTCAGCTTCTACGGCCCTGTAAAGGATGATGTAACCCCCCTTACTGAGATATACAACCTTTTGCTTGAGCTTCGGGTTTCTTTGTGATGGGGAGATTTCAACATTTTACTAGACATCATGTTAGACTCTTCTCGTAGGAATAAATCACAAAACAAACCTAGATCCTCCCGTTTTTTTGCCAAAGTATTTAGTGATTTAGCCTTAGTAGAGTAAGAATTTACCTGCTTCTGTAAATGGTTTATTTCGCCCTATAGGGTGGATTTTCTTTAAATTGCACATCACTGCACAAGGAGAAATCTTTGCATATTATCCAATCCTTTTTTGGATCATTCGGCACCCACAGTTGATGTAATCACAAACATTATTCTTGTAGACTGACCGTGATGGCCGCTTGATAAATCACTTCTAAGAGATACCAGCTGGCTAACACTTATGTGGCCTGCTATCAAAGATCTCCTCTTCAGGAATATAGGCTCTGTCTCCACATTCGCAGTATGGGGGACTTCTAAAGCCTTCATTAGGGGTGAAGCAATTTCTTATAAATCTCAAATATGCAAGCTGAGAAAGGAAAAACATAAGCTTTGCAACAGGAACTAGATCAAGCAACATCAGTCCATGCAGCACTTTATTCCCAAGCCTCTGGGGCCAGAATTACAAAAGCAAACTGGGGTTTAATGGAGCATTATATGTCCCAGAAAATTATAAACCAGAACACGTTTCCAACAATCCTGTGAAGAAAGTGAACATGCTGGGAAGTTTCTGCCCTGGTCCGTTAAGAAAAACATAATAATTCATCCATTAAGTCAAATTACGATAAGGCTAGGCACCAGAAGGTCAATCAACCCGTAGATATTAATAAGGTATTCCTAAATCATTACACCAACTTGTATACCTCTATGTCCATAACCACCTCAGAATGAATAGATTAGTATCTCGGAGAAATTGAACTGCTAATAGTCAATAGCAAACTCTAGACCACCACAACGGTGCCAATTACACTTGCTGAAGTAAAAGACACCATTAAAACATCTCCCAATTGGAAAGTCTGTGGGAATGATGGGCTGCAAGCCGAAATATATAAACTTTTTGCGGCTCAGATCGCCGAGTTTCTAGTTAAATTATTTAACAAAATACTTGACGACTGCGAGGTGCCTGGGTCTTTTACAGACGTAGTAATTGTTAGGTGAGTCCACAGACCTCGGTCCTAGGAGCTCACTATCCCCGGCAGCTCCGCTGTGCATCGCGTCGCCTCTGAAGCCTGCCACCTCGATTCAGGGTTCGAGCCTACCCTGATTCCTGTGCCTGCCCGCTGGTAGCACATTGTGTGCCCAATATTGCTGTGCTTAAATTTTATTTTTGCTAATTTATTGATTGTGCTGCTGTAGTCCTCACTGTCCCCATTCTGTTTATTTTCCCGCCGCTCCCGCCGCCACTGACCCGTGACTCCTCCCCCTACCACCCTGCTCCCGCCTCCCAGCTGCACGTCCCTCCCCCCTCCCCTTTATAATGGTGGCCGCTGCGCGGTCGCGCCGCTGGCGCGCCAAACACGCGCTTAAGGCAAGCCCATCTGCCCCAGTCCGTGAACAGACCAGGCCAGGTCCCCTGGTCCTCCCGGACCCCACCGCTACGATTCGACCACCCTCCACGCACTCAACCCCGGAAGACGCGCCGACTGCGCAAGATCCTCGCCGAACACCACCCTCGGGCAGTTCTCGTACAGATCCTGCCGCAGTTCCTTCACCATTGACAAAGCTCCCACGACCGCCAGAAGGCACGCCCGATGCATGCACCACCGATCCCCTGACTTGCATCCTTCTCAACGTGCGCTCCCTGCACCGTCACGCCGTAGAGATCTGGGACCTGATCGACACCCTCTCACCCGACGTCGCTTTCTTCACGGAAACCTGGACCAATGCCACCTCCGGCCCCGACATCGCCACGGCCATACCCGACGGCTACAAGATCCAGAGAAAAGACCGGCCGCACCGCCCGGGAGGAGGACTCGCCATCGCACACAAGACCCCCCTCCGACTCTCCACATCCAGCACGAGTGACCCCCACTCCAACACAGAACACCTCCACTTCCAGATCCAGACTAGCCCCAGGACCACGCTATGCGGTACCCTCATCTACCGACCGCCTGGACCTCGCACTCACCACGCTACCACCATCGCCGAGCTCGCCGCCCCCCACTTCATCACCTCCACGGACTACATTCTACTCAGGGACCTGAATTTCCACCTCGACAGCGGCAACAACCCCGACTCGGCCGCTCTCCTCGACAACCTCGCCAACCTTGGACTGAAGCAGCTCGTCAACACGCCCACCCACAGAGCGGGTCACACCCTCAACCCCATCTTCGCAGGAGGGACTACCATCTGCGTCAGCCACACTACCCAACCCTCCTGGACCGACCACCACTGCGTCCATTTCACCTTCAACACCACCACCGCACCCAAACCCGCCCGCACCCGCCACGACGGAACTGGAGCAAGGTCACAGAGGAACACCTCAGCACCACCCTCCGCCAAAACCCCCCCAACACCACGGACTACACCAACTCCGCAGCCAGGGAATTTCACCGCTGGGTCTCCTGCTGCGCCAACAAGCTCGCACCCCTCCGCCCCGCCAAACAACGCCCTCTAAAAGCCGCTTGGTTCACCGCAGAACTTCAAGAAGCCAGACGTTCCTGCAGACACCTAGAGAAGACCTGGCGAAACCTGAAAACCACGGAAGCACGGAACAACCACAAGAATGCCCTAAAGGAGTACCATCAACGCATAAGAGACACCAAACGGACCTTCATAAGAGACAAAGTCCAGGCCAACGTGTCCAATGCCAAGGAACTGTTCAACATCATACAGCAGTTTGCCAAACCCACCTGCGAATCCACGGACGTCACACCCTCCCAGGAACTCTGTGACAAGCTCAGCTCCTACTTCCATCTGAAGATCAAGGCCCTCTACGACAACTTCAGTGAACCAACGACGAACACCACCCCTCCACCCACCCCCGCCGACATACCTACCATCACGTCCTGGGATCCCGCTACCGTCGAACTCATCACCGCGACCATGATGAAAACCCACTCAGAAGCCCCAACGGACCCCTGCCCACCGCACATATTCCACAGGGCCACCGCCGCCATTGCACCCAAACTAGGACGGACCATCAACGCCTCCCTCAGGTCAGGCATCTGCCCAGACGACTGGAAACTGGCAGAGATGAAACCCCTCCTCAAAAAACCAACGGCCGACCCTACGGACCTGAAAAACTACCGGCTCATCTCTCTCCTCCCCTTTGCGGCAAAAGTCACCGAGAGAATCATAAACAGACAGCTGACCACCTTCATAGAAGAGAACTCCATCCTGGACGCCTCCCAGTCTGGATTCCGCAGCAACCACAGTACCGAGACCGCCCTCCTCGCCGCCACCGACGACATCCGCATGCTACTAGATCAGGGACACACCGCGGCCCTCATCCTTCTAGACCTCTCCGCAGCGTTCGACACCGTCTCACATCGCACGCTCACTGCCAGACTTCACGACGCGGGCATACCAGGAACCACCGTCGACTGGATCCGATCTTTCCTCTCCGACAGAACCCAGAGGATCCGACTCCCTCCCTTCCTCTCCAAACTCACGGAAATCAGCTGCGGAGTACCCCAGGGATCATCCCTCAGCCCCACGCTCTTCAACATCTACATGGCCCCCCTCGCCGCCATCGTCAGACAGCATGGGCTCAACATCGTATCCTACGCCGACGACACCCAACTCATCCTCTCACTCACGAAGTATCCCGAAGACACCAGACTCTGCTTCCAGGAAGGAATGAAGAACGTGGCGGCCTGGATGAAGGACAGCTGCCTGAAGCTCAACTCAGAGAAAACCGAGGTCCTCATCCTCGGACCCTCCACCACCGCCTGGGACTACACCTGGTGGTCCTCGGGAGCCCACCCACCCCTACAGACCATGCTCGGAACCTCTGCATCATCCTTGACTCCTCCCTCTCCATGAACCGCCAGATCAACGCAGTCGCCTCCACCAGCTTCAACTGCCTTCGCTTCCTCCGTAAGACCTTCAAATGGATCCCCCCCGACTGCAGAAAGACCGTCACCCACGCACTCATAACCAGCAGATTGGACTATGACAACGCCCTCTACGCCGGAATCAACAAAACTCTCCTACACAGACTCCAAACCATCCAGAACGCCGCAGCCAGACTCGTCCTCGGGACACCACGCCACAAGCACATGACCCAACACCTACGAGGCCTCCACTGGCTCCCCGTCGAAAAGAGAGTCACCTTCAAACTCCTCACCCACGCCTACAAATCCCTCAACAACATCGGACCCAATTACCTCAACGAAAGACTATCCTTCTACGTACCCAAGAGGAACCTCCGCTCCGCCGACCTCGCCCTGGCAGAGGTTCCCCGCATCCGCAGAAAGAGAACCGGCGGGAGAGCTTACTCCTACATCGCAGCGAAAACCTGGAACGAGCTCCCTGTGAACATCAAACGCTCTCACACCCTGCACACGTTCAGGAAGGACCTCAAGACCTTGCTCTTCGACTGACCCGGAGCCGCCGCCCCCCCCTCTCCCCCTCCCAGCACCTTGAGACCCTCACGGGTGAGTAGCGCGCTTTATAAACCCCTGATTGATTGATTGATTGATTGATTGATTGAGTTTCCTATCAAAAGGATAAACCATTGGATATGCTGGGTTCATATTGTCACATTAGTCTTTCGAATAGTGACTATGAGCTATTCACAAAAATTATGGCATCTAGGTTAACCCCATTAGCACAAGCTTAGGTCCACAGAGACCAATGTGGATTCCTACCAGGAGGAACTCTTTCGACCAATACCAACTTCCTGTTGCAGGCTATAGATTTTTTCTCAAACAATAAGATTAAGAATGCTATCATCATGTTTGATGCAGAAAAGCCTTTGCTTTAGTACAATGGGAGGTCCTATTTCCTATCTTACATTGGTATAATGTTCCCCTGAATTGATAGGTGTGTTGGAAAATCTTTATTGCAAAGCAGAAGCCAAAGTTGAAGTTCACATATGGCTAGTACTTTGTTAATAAGCCGTGTTATGCGCCAGGGTTGCCCTATGTCCTTGGTTTTGTTTGTTCTATTATCGAGCCTTTGGCTGCTGCTTTGCGCCAGGATCCCCAGATAAAAGCCCCTATGTAGGGTGTGCCGAAGATCAAGCTGTTTGCTGATGACATGATAATGTATTTAGCATTTAGCTGCAGATGAGCAGAACATTGCTAGAGCATTTGCCAAAATCAAAATATTTACAGATATCGGGGGATATAGAATAAATCATATAAAGTCGATGATTTGCAACCACACTTTTTAACCTCTTGTCCTATTAGATATTTGGGCATATTTGTGTCCCATATTTTTTCTGATTTATATCACCTTAACTACTTAGAAACTCTCAACAAAGCACAGAGTCTACTGCAGCAATGGCAGTCCTTCCCCTAACAATCATTGGACGCATTGGTCTGATCCAAATGATGGTTCTTCTGTTGTTTCTTTTCATTTTTTCCAATGTTATGATTAAGGTTCCACAAAAAATGTCACTAAATTTATCAGATGCTATGCCAATTTTTGTGGCAGATGAAGAAAGCTTGCACTATGTTGATGAAATTGCAACTGAATGTGGAGGACGTGAGCTTAGTGCGGCCTCATTTTAAGAAATATCATCAAGCCGCCTTTCTAGATTGAATTATTTGGGCAGTAGTACTATTAGACTTGGCATCTTTTGGCATGTTTCCCCTGCCTTTTTGCTTTCTGACCTCCCGGTTTTTACTCTGTTTTTGCGGGTCTAGTGTCTCTGCGCACCTTCTCACTGCTGTTCAGTGTTAAAGTGCAAGTGCTCCTGTCTTAATTGTTATTGTGGATTGGTGTTTCCATGATTGGCATATTTGATTTACTGGTAAGCCCCTAGTAAAGTGCACTGAGAGTGCCAGGGCCTGTAAATCAATTGCTACTAGTGGGCTTGCAGCACTGATTGTGCCAGCCACAGAAGTAGCCCAGTAAATGTAACTCAGACCTGCCACCACAGAGTGCGCGCAGTTTGTAACTGCCATGTCGACTTGGCAAGTGCACCCACTTGCCAGGCCCAAATCTTCCCTTTTGTTACACATAAGTGACCCCTAAGGTAGGCCCAAGGTACCCCTGTGGGCAGGGTGCTGTTTATGTTAAACGTAGGACATGTACTGGTGTGTGTGACATGTCCTGGTGGTGAATTACAGTGTATTTCGTTTTTCACCACTGCAAGGCTATCAGTTACATAGGAAAGAATGGGAGTTTGACTTAAAATGTCTTATAAGCATAACTTCCCATTGGGACCAGATAGGGAAATGCAGTTTTGTATGCCTGGACTCAGAGTGTAAAAATACATCTTTTAGTAAAGATGATTTTTATGTTCTGTGTTTGAAAATACCACTTTTAGAAAGTAGGTATTTTCTTGCTTAGCCATCCTGTGTGCCTCTGCTGGGTTTGTGGATTGACTGTCTGGCTTTGGAGTGATAGGGGCTGGGGATGTACATTCTCCTCAGACAGCCACTGGGGGGGGTCGAGGGGTGTCCTGCCTTTCCTGGATGAGTGAGGGTTGGGCTGAATAGACCTGGGCTGCATTTAGAATAGTGGGAGGAGTTTTCCTTGCACTTGAATGGGTCTAGTCTGCCTTGAACAATGCTGTCTTCACCTCCTGCCAGGATGCTGGGCCAGAGAACACAAAGCAGGTTTGGACTAAGCACAGACACTCTCTGCCTGAGAGAACAAAGGTATTTTGAGTATAAGTATTGGGACCCAGAGCCCAGAATTTTAGAACTTGCTGGAAGCAAAGAACCTGCCAAGAAGAAGAGCTGGAAGAGCTGCCAGGAGCTGCCAGGAGGAGTACTGCCGCTTTGCTGTTTTGTTGCTTTGTTGGGTTGGCCTGCAGTTGCTGCTTCTGCCTTGGGCTTTGAAAAGACTGGACTGAACTTTCTTTACTTGTGCTGAGTATCCCCAAGGGCTTGAAGTAGACCTTGCCTCCTGTTCTGAAGTCGCAGGGACTGCAATTACTTCACCAACCTCTGGGTACCTCTTCTGGAACCGCTGTTTCAGTTGCCACAGAGAAGGGAAACACAACCGACTCCGTCAACGACTCCGTCACTGGCTCTGTGTCCTGACGGCACCGCAGAAGGCACCGTCCACACCTCGCACTGCAACCCTGGTCTCACCGGCGATGACGACCGCCGCCGCCACCTCCGAGCCGCTGCTTGCACCATGACCTGTGGGCACCGCACTCCGCACTACCTCGCTTCACTTCGCCATCCTGGTCTCACCGACGCCGTCGCTGCTGCTGACTTCGACACCCGTGACTGCATCGTCACTGGGGGCACCGCTCGTAAGTTTCACGATTCACCGCCTGGTCCCACACAGCTGTTTTGGCCAACGGACGCCAGCTCCAGCTAACCGGCTATGTCGCTAGCACCGCAACCTGCCAGCACCGCATCGTGCACCACCTCGACCTGCACTGTAAGCCTTGGTCTCACCGATGCCGTCTGGACGATTGTCACCGAGCTGCTGCCTGCACCGCATCGTGAGGGCACCGCACCTTGCACCACTTCCATTTTGCAACGCAACCGTGACGGTTGCCACGACCGGCTTGCACCAACGTGCCCGCCGCAAAGAGAAAGGTACTGTTCACGAGTCTGTCCACGCTTTCCCTGGCCCGGACTGACGCGGTCGGCTGGAACTGTTAGACTCTGTTGTTTTCAGCATCACGGTAGCCCCGGACTGAGCTACTGACTCGTAGGAACTGTGTTTTTGAGATATTTCTGCACTTTTAAGGATATCTTGCAAAGTATATATTTCTAAAGTACTGTATGTTGGATTTTTATTGTTTTGGTCTTGTTTTGGATATATAAAAATATTAGCTATTTTTCTAAACTGGTGTGGTGTCCTTTTGTAGTGCTTTCACTGTATTACTGTTGGTTGTGTTCAAAAGCTTTACACACTGCTTCTGAGATAAGCCTGACTGCGCATGCCAAGCTACCAAGGGGGTGAGCAGTGGTTATGTTAGGAGTGTAACTCCCTTACCCTGACTAGGAAGAAGGGTCCCTACTTAGACAAAGGTGCAAACCCTTGCCAACTAGAGTCCCCATTTCTAACATTGGTTGTCAGCGGTGAGGATAGGACTTGTGTTTGCACTTTACTTACAGTGATTGGTATGCACTACTACCATATCGCAGACCATTACATACCACATACTGGTTCTTTTTCTTTTTGGCCTATTTTTAATCTTGGCAAAACCAAAGGGGATGATGGACGGAGCGTTGAACATTGCAAGCACTCACCCCCAGTCAACTGATCTGGGTTTAATCCATCATCATTCTTTAGCTCACTCCGCCACCCCAGTTCAGACATGGCCATATGAAAATCAGTCTGACCCTGTGCCTCATGGGAACAGTCCAGCCCGAACTGCCAAGCCATGTCTTCCCTGGACCATGTGCAGCATTCCGTCCATCATCTTGTGTGTTTTGCATTTCGCCCTAAGTGGGAAGGGTATGCCCAGACGTGGGTCCCGTGCTCACTACGCCACTGGAGTCAAGCTATCCTGGCTGATGAAGGCTGATAGCCTGAAACCGGTCCTAGGATGCTTGATTCCGGTCCAGGGAAGACATGGCTTGGCAGTTCGGTCTGGACTGTTCCCATGAGGCACAGGGTCAAGACTGATTTGCATATGGCTATGTCTGAACTGGGGTGGCGTGGTGAAGCAAAATAACGATGGATTAAACCCAGATCTGTGACTGGGGGTGAATGTTTGCCAATGTGCAGCATTCCGTCCATCATCTTGTGTGTTTTGCATTTCGCCCTAAGTGGGAAGGGTATGCCCAGACGTGGGTCCCGTGCTCACTACGCCACTGGAGTCAAGCTATCCTGGCTGATGAAGGCTGATAGCCTGAAACCGGTCCTAGGATGCTTGATTCCGGTCCAGGGAAGACATGGCTTGGCAGTTCGGTCTGGACTGTTCCCATGAGGCACAGGGTCAAGACTGATTTGCATATGGCTATGTCTGAACTGGGGTGGCGTGGTGAAGCAAAATAACGATGGATTAAACCCAGATCTGGGGGTGAATGTTTGCCAATGTGCAGCATTCCGTCCATCATCTTGTGTGTTTTGCATTTCGCCCTAAGTGGGAAGGGTATGCCCAGACGTGGGTCCCGTGCTCACTACGCCACTGGAGTCAAGCTATCCTGGCTGATGAAGGCTGATAGCCTGAAACCGGTCCTAGGATGCTTGATTCCGGTCCAGGGAAGACATGGCTTGGCAGTTCGGTCTGGACTGTTCCCATGAGGCACAGGGTCAAGACTGATTTGCATATGGCTATGTCTGAACTGGGGTGGCGTGGTGAAGCAAAATAACGATGGATTAAACCCAGATCTGTGACTGGGGGTGAATGTTTGCCAATGTGCAGCATTCTGTCCATCATCTTGTGTGTTTTGCATTTCGCCCTAAGTGGGAAGGGTATGCCCAGACGTGGGTCCCGTGCTCACTACGCCACTGGAGTCAAGCTATCCTGGCTGATAGCCTGAAACCGGTCCTAGGATGCTTGATTCCGGTCCAGGGAAGACATGGCTTGGCAGTTCGGTCTGGACTGTTCCCATGAGGCACAGGGTCAAGACTGATTTGCATATGGCTATGTCTGAACTGGGGTGGCGTGGTGAAGCAAAATAACGATGGATTAAACCCAGATCTGTGACTGGGGTGAATGTTTGCCAATGTGCAGCATTCCGTCCATCATCTTGTGTGTTTTGCATTTCGCCTCTAAGTGGGAAGGGTATGCCCAGACGTGGGTCCCGTGCTCACTACGCCACTGGAGTCAAGCTATCCTGGCTGATGAAGGCTGATAGCCTGAAACCGGTCCTAGGATGCTTGATTCCGGTCCAGGGAAGACATGGCTTGGCAGTTCGGTCTGGACTGTTCCCATGAGGCACAGGGTCAAGACTGATTTGCATATGGCTATGTCTGAACTGGGGTGGCGTGGTGAAGCAAAATAACGATGGATTAAACCCAGATCTGTGACTGGGGGTGAATGTTTGCCAATGTGCAGCATTCCGTCCATCATCTTGTGTGTTTTGCATTTCGCCCCTAAGTGGGAAGGGTATGCCCAGACGTGGGTCCCGTGCTCACTACGCCACTGGAGTCAAGCTATCCTGGCTGATGAAGGCTGATAGCCTGAAACCGGTCCTAGGATGCTTGATTCCGGTCCAGGGAAGACATGGCTTGGCAGTTCGGTCTGGACTGTTCCCATGAGGCACAGGGTCAAGACTGATTTGCATATGGCTATGTCTGAACTGGGGTGGCGTGGTGAAGCAAAATAACGATGGATTAAACCCAGATCTGTGACTGGGGGTGAATGTTTGCCAATGTGCAGCATTCCGTCCATCATCTTGTGTGTTTTGCATTTCGCCCTAAGTGGGAAGGGTATGCCCAGACGTGGGTCCCGTCTCACTACGCCACTGGAGTCAAGCTATCCTGGCTGATGAAGGCTGATAGCCTGAAACCGGTCCTAGGATGCTTGATTCCGGTCCAGGGAAGACATGGCTTGGCAGTTCGGTCTGGACTGTTCCCATGAGGCACAGGGTCAAGACTGATTTGCATATGGCTATGTCTGAACTGGGGTGGCGTGGTGAAGCAAAATAACGATGGATTAAACCCAGATCTGTGACTGGGGGTGAATGTTTGCCAATGTGCAGCATTCCGTCCATCATCTTGTGTGTTTTGCATTTCGCCCTAAGTGGGAAGGGTATGCCCAGACGTGGGTCCCGTGCTCACTACGCCACTGGAGTCAAGCTATCCTGGCTGATGAAGGCTGATAGCCTGAAACCGGTCCTAGGATGCTTGATTCCGGTCCAGGGAAGACATGGCTTGGCAGTTCGGTCTGGACTGTTCCCATGAGGCACAGGGTCAAGACTGATTTGCATATGGCTATGTCTGAACTGGGGTGGCGTGGTGAAGCAAAATAACGATGGATTAAACCCAGATCTGTGACTGGGGGTGAATGTTTGCCAATGTGCAGCATTCCGTCCATCATCTTGTGTGTTTTGCATTTCGCCCTAAGTGGGAAGGGTATGCCCAGACGTGGGTCCCGTGCTCACTACGCCACTGGAGTCAAGCTATCCTGGCTGATGAAGGCTGATAGCCTGAAACCGGTCCTAAGATGCTTGATTCCGGTCCAGGGAAGACATGGCTTGGCAGTTCGGTCTGGACTGTTCCCATGAGGCACAGGGTCAAGACTGATTTGCATATGGCTATGTCTGAACTGGGGTGGCGTGGTGAAGCAAAATAACGATGGATTAAACCCAGATCTGTGACTGGGGGTGAATGTTTGCCAATGTGCAGCATTCCGTCCATCATCTTGTGTGTTTTGCATTTCGCCCTAAGTGGGAAGGGTATGCCCAGACGTGGGTCCCGTGCTCACTACGCCACTGGAGTCAAGCTATCCTGGCTGATGAAGGCTGATAGCCTGAAACCGGTCCTAGGATGCTTGATTCCGGTCCAGGGAAGACATGGCTTGGCAGTTCGGTCTGGACTGTTCCCATGAGGCACAGGGTCAAGACTGATTTGCATATGGCTATGTCTGAACTGGGGTGGCGTGGTGAAGCAAAATAACGATGGATTAAACCCAGATCTGTGACTGGGGGTGAATGTTTGCCAATGTGCAGCATTCCGTCCATCATCTTGTGTGTTTTGCATTTCGCCCTAAGTGGGAAGGGTATGCCCAGACGTGGGTCCCGTGCTCACTACGCCACTGGAGTCAAACTATCCTGGCTGATGAAGGCTGATAGCCTGAAACCGGTCCTAGGATGCTTGATTCCGGTCCAGGGAAGACATGGCTTGGCAGTTCGGTCTGGACTGTTCCCATGAGGCACAGGGTCAAGACTGATTTGCATATGGCTATGTCTGAACTGGGGTGGCGTGGTGAAGCAAAATAACGATGGATTAAACCCAGATCTGTGACTGGGGGTGAATGTTTGCCAATGTGCAGCATTCCGTCCATCATCTTGTGTGTTTTGCATTTCGCCCTAAGTGGGAAGGGTATGCCCAGACGTGGGTCCCGTGCTCACTACGCCACTGGAGTCAAGCTATCCTGGCTGATGAAGGCTGATAGCCTGAAACCGGTCCTAGGATGCTTGATTCCGGTCCAGGGAAGACATGGCTTGGCAGTTCGGTCTGGACTGTTCCCATGAGGCACAGGGTCAAGACTGATTTGCATATGGCTATGTCTGAACTGGGGTGGCGTGGTGAAGCAAAATAACGATGGATTAAACCCAGATCTGTGACTGGGGGTGAATGTTTGCCAATGTGCAGCATTCCGTCCATCATCTTGTGTGTTTTGCATTTCGCCCTAAGTGGGAAGGGTATGCCCAGACGTGGGTCCCGTGCTCACTACGCCACTGGAGTCAAGCTATCCTGGCTGATGAAGGCTGATAGCCTGAAACCGGTCCTAGGATGCTTGATTCCGGTCCAGGGAAGACATGGCTTGGCAGTTCGGTCTGGACTGTTCCCATGAGGCACAGGGTCAAGACTGATTTGCATATGGCTATGTCTGAACTGGGGTGGCGTGGTGAAGCAAAATAACGATGGATTAAACCCAGATCTGTGACTGGGGGTGAATGTTTGCCAATGTGCAGCATTCCGTCCATCATCTTGTGTGTTTTGCATTTCGCCCTAAGTGGGAAGGGTATGCCCAGACGTGGGTCCCGTGCTCACTACGCCACTGGAGTCAAGCTATCCTGGCTGATGAAGGCTGATAGCCTGAAACCGGTCCTAGGATGCTTGATTCCGGTCCAGGGAAGACATGGCTTGGCAGTTCGGTCTGGACTGTTCCCATGAGGCACAGGGTCAAGACTGATTTGCATATGGCTATGTCTTAACTGGGGTGGCGTGGTAGAAGCAAAATAACGATGGATTAAACCCAGATCTGTGACTGGGGGTGAATGTTTGCCAATGTGCAGCATTCCGTCCATCATCTTGTGTGTTTTGCATTTCGCCCTAAGTGGGAAGGGTATGCCCAGACGTGGGTCCCGTGGCTCACTACGCCACTGGAGTCAAGCTATCCTGGCTGATGAAGGCTGATAGCCTGAAACCGGTCCTAGGATGCTTGATTCCGGTCCAGGGAAGACATGGCTTGGCAGTTCGGTCTGGACTGTTCCCATGAGGCACAGGGTCAAGACTGATTTGCATATGGCTATGTCTGAACTGTGGTGGCGTGGTGAAGCAAAATAACGATGGATTAAACCCAGATCTGTGACTGGGGGTGAATGTTTGCCAATGTGCAGCATTCCGTCCATCATCTTGTGTGTTTTGCATTTCGCCCTAAGTGGGAAGGGTATGCCCAGACGTGGTCCCGTGCTCACTACGCCACTGGAGTCAAGCTATCCTGGCTGATGAAGGCTGATAGCCTGAAACCGGTCCTAGGATGCTTGATTCCGGTCCAGGGAAGACATGGCTTGGCAGTTCGGTCTGGACTGTTCCCATGAGGCACAGGGTCAAGACTGATTTGCATATGGCTATGTCTGAACTGGGGTGGCGTGGTGAAGCAAAATAACGATGGATTAAACCCAGATCTGTGACTGGGGGTGAATGTTTGCCAATGTGCAGCATTCCGTCCATCATCTTGTGTGTTTTGCATTTCGCCCCAAGTGGGAAGGGTATGCCCAGACGTGGTCCCGTGCTCACTACGCCACTGGAGTCAAGCTATCCTGGCTGATGAAGGCTGATAGCCTGAAACCGGTCCTAGGATGCTTGATTCCGGTCCAGGGAAGACATGGCTTGGCAGTTCGGTCTGGACTGTTCCCATGAGGCACAGGGTCAAGACTGATTTGCATATGGCTATGTCTGAACTGGGGTGGCGTGGTGAAGCAAAATAACGATGGATTGAACCCAGATCTGTGACTGGGGGTGAATGTTTGCCAATGTGCAGCATTCCGTCCATCATCTTGTGTGTTTTGCATTCCCTGGACCGGAAACAAGCATCCTGGGACCGGTTTCTGGCTTACAGCCGTCATCAGCCAGGCTATCTTGAATCCAGTGGCAAAGTGAGCAAGGGACCCACGTCTGGGCATACCCTGCCAACTTAGGGCGAACATAGCAAAACCAAAGGGGATGATGGACGGAGCATTGAACATTGCAATCACTCACCCCCAGTCAATTCAAGATAGCCTGGCTGATGACGGCTGTAAGCCAGAAACCGGTCCCAGGATGCTTGTTTCCGGTCCAGGGAAGACATGGGTGCAGAAGGACAGGCGGGAAGCAAAGACGTTTGAGTTGGAAAAATTCAGGATGGAGAATAAAAGGGAAGACAAAAGAATAGCTGTGGAGGAAAGGAAGAGGATCTTCGAACATGAACGTAGTCTTAAGGAGCTGGAGCTAAGGAGTAGACCCAGCTCAGATGGTGGCAGCAATTCATCAGTGCAGTCAGATAGAATTGTGCACATCCCCAAGAATGTGGGGAAGTAATTCAAGAAGGGGGATGATATACAAAGGTGGTTTCAGGGATATGAGTCATCTATACATATGAATGGGGTCCCTGAGAAGAATTGGGGGCAGGATTGTGGCCTCTTTTCCCAGAAGAAGCAAGGGATACTTTAGTAAATGTAAGTCCGTTAGTGGCTTTGGGTAAGGAGTGTAACCTCACCTATGCTGCCATGAAGGGAGCTCTTCTTACCAGGTATGGTTTCACTCCTGAAAAGTACAGGGATCAGTTTAGGTCCAGTAAGAAAACTGATGCCAACACTTGATTGGAATGTGTGGTTTCTTTCTGCAGGTCACTGGATGGCTGGGTGAAGGACAGTAATGTGACATATTTTCAGGGGCTCTACAATTTTATTGCATGGGTCCACTTGTCTAGTCTATGTTTTGCAGAGCTGTACCAGCACTTGGTTGATAGTAAGCTGACTGACCCCAGGAAGCTTGCTATGGAGGCAGACCGCTGGGGGAGTACCAGGGTCCACAAGAAAGTGTTTGGAGGAAACTCAGCCAAAAGTGGGCAGGGTCCCCAGCAGAAAAGTGGGGGGGACAAGGGTAAAGCACAGGAGTTCTCCAAAGGCTCCCAAACTAATACCCAGGGTAAAGGTTCCCATCCCCCAGGAGACAAGAAAGCAGTGGTCTCTTCAGGAAAGCCTGCAGAGACCGGCTGCCGCAAGTGCTATGCGTGTGAGCAGGTGGGTCACTTGAAAGGGGACCCCAAGTGTCCTAAGAGGGCACAGCCACTCACCAGTGGGCAGACCAAGGTGTTGGCTAGTGTAGCGCTTGGGGAGGAGGAGTGCCCACAGGAGGGTGGGGATCCCGCAGAAATGACCCTCGTGTCACTAGAGGACAGTGAGATGGTCTCGGGGACCCAGGTGCCTGCTAACACTAAGAAATACAGTGCCTGGGTGACCATCAATGGGAAAAGGGTAGAGGCTCTCAGAGCCTGGAGCCAGTGTGACCTCAGTCCGGTGTCACCTGGTCTCTGAGGAGCAAGTAGTCCCTCGGGCATTCCACCAAGTAGTTGCTGTGGACAACTCAGAGCACCAGAGTATGGTGGCGCAGGTTCCCTTTGAATGGGGGGGGTCTCAGGTCCCTTGAGGGTGGTTGTGAGCCCCACCATGCCTGTAGATTGTCTGCTAGGGAACGACCTGGAGCAGTCCTTGTGGAAGGATGTTGAGCTCAGGTCTCACTTGGAGATGCTTGGGATGCCAGAGTGGGCATGCGTGACCACTCGGTCAATGGTGGCTGGAAAGGGTGATCAGAAGGACCTGGAGCCTGAAACAGTGGCCCAGGTTCCTGCCAAGAGAAAGGGCAGGGGTGCAGGAAACCCGCCCGTGAGGTTCCCACTGTCCGGGAGGAGGCTGACCTTGAGGGGGACGCTCCGGTACCTACAGGGGAGCAGGTAGCTGAACTGGGTGACATATCTGAGCTGACCAATTGGCAGCAAGAAGGTGGTCCCACCAGGGAGGAATTCTGCAGGGAGCAGAAAGAATGCCCTTCTCTGGAAGGTTTGTGGCAGCAGGCTGCAAACCAGGCAGCTGGTGATCAGTCTGGATCACATTGGATCTACTGGAAGAATGGTCTCCTGTACAGCGAGCATAAAGTCGCTGAGCCTAGGTCAGCCCGTGTGCTGGTGGTACCCCTGCGCTTCAGGACCTTCCTACTGGGTCTGGCTCACGACGTGCCTTTGGCAGGACATTTGGGGTGGGACAAGACCTTTGACAGGCTTGTCACCCACTTCTTTTGGCCCCAAATGCGAAGGCAGTCAGATGGACATTGCAGGTCTTACCAAACTTTCCAGGCAAGTGGTAAGAGTGGGAGGAAGTGTAAGGCTCCTCTCCAACCTTTTCCAGTTGTTGGAACCCCTTTTGAAAGGGTTGGGATGGACATCGTGGGGCCACTGGATCCCAAGACAGCCATGGGCAACAGGTACATCCTGGTTTTGGTGGACCATGCCACCCGGTACCCGGAGGCAATCCCTCTCAGGACAACAACGGCGCCAGTGGTGGGCCGGGGGGGCGTTAATGGGGATCTTTTCCCATGTGGGTTTCCCCAGAGAGGAGGTTTCTGACCGTGGGACCAATTTCATATCCAAGTATATGACATCCCTGTGGAAGGAGTGTGGTGTTTCCTACAAGTTCACCACTCCTTACCACCCACACGGTAGGGGTTTGGTGGAGAGATTCAACCAAACCTTGAAGGGCATGATCAAGGGTCTAACAGAACCCATGAGGCTTAAATGGGATGTCCTCTTGCCATGCCTTCTCTTTGCATCTAGGGAGATTCCACAGAAGTCTCTAGGGTTCAGTCCCTTTGAGCTTCTGCATGGGCACCCTGTGAGAGGACCTCTTAGTTTGGTCAAGGAAGGCTGGGAGGCAGCTCCCATGAAAACTCTGCAGGATGTATTTAGCTACATGCTGGCCTTCAGGAACCGAACTGCCCGCTTCAGGAAACTCGCTCAGGCGAACCTGGAGGCAAGCTAGGAGGAGATGAAACGCTGGTACAACCAGAATGCCACTCTGGTAGAGTTTCATCCTGGCCAGAAAGTGTGGGTCATGGCCCCAGTGGAACCTTGTGCCTTGCAGGACAAGTGGACTGGGCCTTTTGAGGTGGAGCGCAAAAGTGATGTCACCTACCTGATGAATTTGCAGACTCCCAGGAACCCTTTGAGGGCCCTCCATGTGAACCTCCTCAAGCCTCACTTTGAGAGGTCCGAAGTGAGCATGCTCTTGGCGACAGATGATGAGGTGGAAGAGGAGAGTGAACCTCTCCCTGACCTCCTGTCCACCAAGGAGCAGGATGGGTCACTGGAATGTGTGATCCTCTCTCCTACACTGACCCCAGAGCAGCAGGGTGGATGTCACCAGTTGTTGGGACAGTTCACCACACTGTTCTCTCTGACCCCAGGTGTTATTCACTGGTGTACACATGACGTGGACACTGGGGACAGCCCTCCTGTAAAACACAAGATTTACAGGTTGACTGACCGGGTCAGGGCCAGCATCAACGAGGAAGTCTCTAAGATGTTGGCATTAGGGGTAATAGAGCCCTCCAACACCCTTGGGCCAGCTCAGTGGTCTTTGTCCCAAAGGCTGCTGCACCCGGTGCCACTCCAGAACTACGGTTTTGTGTGGACTACTGTGGGCTCAATGCCATCACCAGGACTGACGCACACCCCATCCCCAGAGCTGATGAGCTCATTGATCGGTTGGGAGCTGCCAAGTTCCTCAGCATGTTTGATTTAACGTTTGGGTAGTGGCAGAGTTCCTCGACCGATGGGACCAAGGAGAGGTCAGCATTTTCAACCCCAGAGGGGCATTACCAATTTCGGGTGATGCCCTTTGGATTGAAGAATGCCCCTGCCACCTTTCAGAGGTTGGTCAACCAGGTGTTGGCTGGGCTGGAGGATTTCAGTGCCGTCTACCTGGACGACATTGCAGTGTTCAGTTCCAGCTGGTAAGAACACTTGCAGCAGCTCTGGGAAGTGTTGAAGGCTCTGTAGAGGGCAGGCCTCATGGTCAAGGCCAGTAAGTGCCAGATCGGGCAGGGCTCTGTGGTGTACTTGGGACATCAGGAAGGAAGCGGCCAGGTGGCGCACCTACTGCCCAAAGTTAAACCATTCTGGCTTGGGAGCCCCCCATGACCCAGACAGAGGTGAGAGCCTTTTTAGGTCTCACCGGTTATTACAGGAGATTTGTTAAGGGCTGTGGCACCATTGTTGCCCCCTTAACGGAGCTGACTTCCAGGAAGCAGCCCAAGAAGGTGATCTGGACTGAGTCCTGCCAGAAAGCTTTTGATGCCCTGAAGGCAGCCATGTGCACGGCGCCCGTGCTCAAGGCACCCAACTTCTCCAAGGAATTCGTAGTGCAGACTGACACTTCAGAGCATGGTGTGAGAGCTGTGCTCTCACAACTGAACGAAGAGGGCTTAGACCAGCCTGTAGTCTTCCTTAGCAGGAGACTACTCCCCAGGGAAAAGAGGTGGAGTGCCATAGAAAGAGAAGCTTTTGCTGTGTTCTGGGCCCTGAAGAAGCTAAGACCCTACCTGTTTGGGACTCATTTCTGAGTTCAGACAGACCACAGGCCCCTCAAATGGTTGATGCAAATGAGGGGTGAAAACCCAAAACTGTTGAGGTGGTCCATCTCCCTACAGAGAATAGACTTTTCAGTGGAACACCGCCCTGGCAAAGAACACGCCAATGCTGATGGTCTGTTCTAGTTCTTCCGCCTTAGTGAAGAAAACTCCCAGGAGGTTGGGTAGTTCTCCCTACTTTCAGCTGGAGGGGACATGTGTTAGACTTGACATCTTTTGGCGTGTTTCCCCTGTCTTTTTGCTTTCTGACCTCCCGGTTTTGACTCTGTTTTTGCTGGTTTAGTGTCTCTGCGCACTTTCTCACTGCTGTTCAGTGTTAAAGTGCAAGTGCTCCTGTTGTGAATTGTTATTATGGATTGTTGTGTCCATGATTGGCATATCCTGGTGGTGAATTACAGTGTATTTCGTTTTTTACCACTGCAAGGCTATCAGTCCCATAGAAAAGAATGGGAGTTTGACTTATAACCTCTTATAAGCATAACTTCCCATTGGGACCAGAGAGGGAAATGCAGTTTAGTATGCCTGGACTCAGAGTGTAAAAATACATATTTTAGTAAAGATGATTTTTATGTTCTATGTTTGAAAATACCACTTTTAGAAAGTAGATATTTTCTTGCTTAGCCATCCTGTGTGCATCTGCTGGGTTTGTGGATTGACTGTCTGGCTTTGGAGTGATAGGGGCTGGGGATGTGCATTCTCCTCAGACAGCCACTGGGGGGGTCGAGGGATGTCCTGCCTTTTCTGGATGGGTCAGGACTGGGTTGAATAGACCTGGGCTGCATTTAGAGTAGTGGGAGGAGATTTCCTTGCACCGGAATGGGCCTGGTCTGCCTTGAACGATACTGTCTCCACCTCCTGCCAGGAAGCTGGGCCAGAGAGGACAGAACTGGTTTGGATTAAGCACAGACACTCTATGCCTGAGAGAACAAAGGGATTTGAGTATAAATATTGGGGCCCAGACCCCAGAATTTTAGAACTCGCTGGAAGCAAGGAACCTGCCAAGAATAAGAGCTGGAAGAGCTGCAAGGAGGAGTACTGCCCCTTTGCTGTGTTGTTGCTTTGTTGGGTTGGCCTACAGTTGCTGCTTCTGCCTTGGGCAGTGAAAGGACTGGACTGAACTTTCTTTACTTGTGCTGAGTATCTCCAAGGGTTTGAAGTAGAGCTTGCCTCCTGTTCTGAAGTCTCAGGGACTGCAAAGACTTCACCAACCTCTGGGTACTGCTTCTGGAACCGCTGTTTCAGTTACCACAGAGAAGGGAAACGCAACCGACTCCGTCACCGACTCCATCGCTGGCTCTGTGTCCTGATGGAACTGCAGAAGGCACCGTCCGCATCTCGTACCCCAACCCTGGTCTCACAGAAGATGACAACTGACGCCGCCGCCACCGAGCCGCTGCTTGCACCCTGACCTGTGGGCACCACACTTCGCACCGCCTCGCTTCTCTTCGCCATCCTGGTCTCACCGACGCCGTCGCTGCTGCTGACTTCATCACCTGTGACCACATCATGGCTGGGGGCAATGCTCATAAGTTTCACGACGCACCGCCTCGTCCCACACAGCCATCTGGGCCGATCGAAGCCAGCTCCCGCTAACCGGCTCTGTCGCTTGCACCGCAACCTGTCAGCATCGCATCGAGCACCGCCTCGCCCTGCACCATAAGCCTTGGTGTCACCAACGCCATCTGGATGATCGTCACCGAGCTGCTGCCTGCACCACATCGTGAGGGCATCCCACCCTGCACCGCTTCTATTTTGCAACGCTACCGCAACGGTTGCCATGACCGGCTCGCACCAATGTGCCCGCCCCAATGAGAAAGGTACTGTTACAGAGTCTGTCCATGCTTTCGCTGGCCCAGACCGACGCGGTCAGCTGGAGCTGTTGGACTCTGTTGTTTTCAGCAGCGCGGTAGCCCCAGACGGAGCTACCGACTCGTAGGAACTGTGTTTTTGAGATATTTCTGCACTGTTAAGGATATCTTGCAAAGTATATATTTCTAAAGTACTGTATGTTGGATTTTTATCGTTTTGGTCTTGTTTTGGATATATAAAAATATTGGATATTTTTCTAAACTGGTGTGGTGTCCTTTTGTAGTGCTTTCACTGCATTACTATTGGTTATGTGCAAATGCTTTACACACTGCTTCTGAGATAAGCCTGACTGCTCGTGCCAAGCTACCAATGGGGTGAGCAGGGGTTATTTTAGGAGTGTAACTCCCTTACCCTGACTAGGAAGAAGGGTCCCTACTTGGACAAAGGTGCAAACCCTTGCCAACTAGAGACCCCAATTTCTAACAAGTACCATGTCATTTACTTAATAATTTCTATCTAGAGCAAATGCTTCTAGAGGATAATCGACTCTCCCACTTTCTCAAAGTTCCCAATCTTCCGATATGTACCAGGTACAAGTCTCCCCATATACTGTTTTTAGATATACTCAACTTAAGTACAAGTTTCATTTTCCCCAATTTCATCGGTCTATTCCAATAAGGGAATGTGGCTTGCTGGGTTTACAGGTAGAGACAAGTGCCATTAAGGGATGGGAAAAGGTGGAAATGTATTAATTTCGTGACTTTACACGGGCGGGAACTATGAAATCCTGGGACCAGCTGGTTACAGGCAATCTTGCAATCCCCTTTTCACTATTTTTTTCCTATCTTCAGATTTGTAATTTTATGCAAGGTATTCAGCCATCAAAGAATGCATTAGCCAAGCATATTCTATTGGTGGCTTAATAGGAGTGGGCAACTGGTATTGCATACTTCAGCAACAACTTCATGCAATAGTAGTCCCAGCCACTTTAACCAAGATAGAAAACACCACTCGCTGTAAGATCGACTTGCACACTTGGAGTCGGTACAACCACCTGGCTAATAAAGCTATTAGAGGAGCAAATTTTAAAAGAATAACTTGTGTTTCAAAATGGATGCTTCATTATACACCATCTTGTATAAACAAACATTTTTTGAGGAAGATATTTCAGTGGATTAGTGCTAAACCTCAGGTGGCCATGACTCCTGATCCCAAGGAGGCCCTTTTTGGAATTCTGGCAGGACACAACTATCTCTCTTCAACAGCAGCTTTTTTTTATAGCATCTCTAGTGGCTATATCTTTGATTTTACAAAAGTGGAAAACTGCAGTAGTTTCCTCTTATGATTCCTGGGTAAACAAAATGAGACTGGTTAAATTGAAAGCAAAACTCTATGCACAAAGAGTGTGGCACTAAAGAAATATCAGGGTATCTGGGATTGTGAGTCTAGGTAAGGCGAATGACGTACGGCATTAAGAAGCCATAATATTATTGATCCTTATTAGAATCACATAAATGAATTTTGGGCAAAGGAGAATCATTATTTATCTTCTATATGTGATATTTCCTTATTCATTCATTTATTTACTTATTTTTTTCTCTATATCAATGTATGAACTGTCAGTCAGAAATCTCCAATGAATGTTTCTTTATGTGTATTGATATCGACACAACTAAATAAAATATATATTTTTTAAAACTTGTCGTCTCTGGTGAGGCAAACTCTGCTCTAACCTAACTGGTTTGATTTTTGACCATGCTCTGCTGCCCATTTGCCAAGTAATAGAAAAATAGGGTGCCCCTCTTCCACTCTAGCACTGGAAGGTATACATCGAAGAAGGCCTGCATGGGCTTTGTTGTGGTGTTACCATAACATGGCACTGTATGCTGCCCACTTCCTCAAGGCCAGGACTACGTCTAATGCTCTGCGGGACTCATGCTAGCTTGAAATTTAACTGTCCCTGTATGGAAGCCCATAGCCAGCCCAAGATGTCTTGAGATGTGGGCAAGAATCTCTCTCTATCCATTTAGGAGAAACAGGAGGAAGCCTGCCCAATACCAATGGCAAACTGTAGCATGTACGAATGCTAGTAATGTAATGTAACATAATACAATGTAGCATAACACAACATAAAATATATGCATATAGCTAAAGGTGCGATTAAAGTGTTGTTCTCTGTATATAAAATGCCAACTTTGACTGGGCATTTCATCTTTTGGAAACTGTCATAATTGTGTTATACTGTAATGAGTCTCTGCCTTCACAGCCCCTCCTTTGATTCTAGTCTTGACTGCTCAAGCAAGCTACACCGGAGAATCAAGAAGGCTTGAGGGAGCAACTCTTAACCACAAACTGAAATCAAAGTGTTATGGTTAATAGGAGATACCTGCCTTTTCACCTTTACTATTGCTTGGTTGTGCCTTTCACTTTAGGAATAGGAGATGAACAATATTTCTGCAGTTCCCAAGTCAAAGAGGACTTAAAGGGAAGTTAAAGAGGATATGAAGTCCAGAAAATAGTGAGGATGATCAAGGAAGGCTTCTTTTGTACTGAAGGCATGGGTCACCACAATGTTGAGTTAAAAAGGGGCAAATGTCAAGATGGGCATGTGTTTAAGGGTGGAAGATCGGTGGTCTAGCAAGTGAAGAGGATGTGAAGGTTATTATCTTGTTCTAAAGAGACCACTGCCACTTTTTGAGTACCCCAAACTATGCACAATTATGATGGTTAAAGGTCTATGTGTATGGCAGCTGGTCTGTATTCTTATTACGGGTCTTTGAGTTGGAAATGAAAGGGAAGGAAGGTGAGAAATTCAAAGTAATCAACTATAAAGGTAGTCATGTTGCAGAAAGAGCAGGATTTACCAAAGCAACATGAGGCTCTCTTTGATGACTGTTAGTGAAGTCTAGAGTCAAAGAAGTAATGAGATTATTTGGTCATTGCTTTTCTGTCTATGAGATGTAAGTGATGAAATCGTACACAGTGGTTAAAAATAATGTGGTGGTGTGGTGATGTTTCACGGATTGTGAGTGGCTGAGGAGGGAAATTATCTAAGGCTGAAGTGGGGGCAGAAAGAGAGAGAGAGAGGGGAAGGAAGAAGGTTGAGTGGGGTTGTAGGGTTGCACATCTGCAGTAAACAACATTCAAAACAAATTAAAGCTGCCAATCCTCAGTGTCAAATGGGGTGTGATATCACTTCCTGTGATCTTGTAATGAAATCCAAAGGAGAGCGATGTCATTTCTGCTTCTGCAATGATTTTGGTGAAATTACTGCATGGTAGGGCAAGAATAATAAGAATAAGCTCAAATAAACCACTGTTGTGCATGTCATTTGTGACACAGGATGTAGCAGGAATCAAGTCATTACATCTCAGGAAAAACGTGGGGAGCAGATGTAGTGATATTGTATTAAAGTGTATCATGGTACATCAACATAAGGTGATTACATGTGTGTTTCAGATATATATATCTGGTACACGTCTGATACATTACACTAATCTAACATGTACAGATGTGTAATTAGATGAAACCATGTTTCCAATGATTGTGTTCCAAAATAGGCTTGATGGGTAGTTCTATTAGAGAACAAAATGTGTCTGTGTCTACATTTAAACAATACAACTCAATTCATATTCATTACTTGGATAAGACCTTAGATGCATAATTGAAATCAATTATTGAGTATCCTCCCCCCGGAGGTATAACAGACAATATTATAATCTCTGAGGCAGATGTCCTGTGTCATATTTCTATAGTTGAAGTCTAGATAGGAAAAAGGTGACATGTGACCAACTATGAATAATGTCCATAGTCAGTGTATATAAGATAGATGTAAGTCTATATGCAATCCAAAGATGTGCAATCATGCACCAATGAAAATCGACACAGTTCGGTCAACACAAGGGGATAGAATTATCTTGGTAGATAAAAGCCCCATTGAGATATAAAACAGTGTTGCTGACATCATAGTTCAATTCATATGTTTTTTCCTCCTGCAATTTCATTGTGCATTCTAGTAATATGAACAGTTTTCAAAAGGCTAAAAAATATTCTCTTCATCTATTATTATCCATTGAGTTATTAGAGGAGAATAGAGCCTTATCAAATGTTAAACTTTAAATGACATGTCCAGGTGAACTATTTTTGGTAAGCTGTGTAAATCTATCCAAGGATTTTTCATAGAAATAAAAAGAAGAAATATATGAGCCTTAATCACCTAGGAAATAGTGCAATTCTCTATCAGTGTTCACTATATATTTCTCTGTATCTTGAGTATCCAATGAGCTTCTGTTCTTCATAGGCAATGTGCCCTCTCCTCCTGGATTGCTCCTTACTTACTCACCTCTATAGAAGGTCAGTATAAGGTCTCAGTCAGTATTGTGTACTTGACTATAGCAGCATGTCATTGGATGTTGGGGATATCCAATTATCAAGGCTCTCGTGTGTTAAAGTATGCTATTCTTTAGACATTCAATGGTCCTCCTAACGTAGATCATTTTACTGGGACAAATAAATGTGAAAACAGCAAAACACTTTTTGACGGTCAGTGTGTATTTATGATCTGTGTTGTAGTCAAAAGATGCACATTGTCAAGAGAATATTTACAAAAACTACATCTACCACATTTGTAGAAACCTTTCCTTTTGTTTCATACCCAAGCAAGGTTAGTATAGTGAATAGTAAATAATGGGGGCAAAATATATTACATCTGATCCTGATACCTCTAAAGGTAACTTGAGCCCAGCGGTTTTTTTCTGTCCTAAAATGTCTATTTTTCTGAAGTATTCCAAGAATATCACACACTGAGGAGTTTAAATAGCCTGCTGGTATTGTTGTCCCTTTTTGTGTTTGGGTGTCAAGAAATCATCCTCTCGCCTTTCAGTGTTTTGGTATCATAGCCTCTTGCTCAAAAGTGAATTTCATGGTTATTGAGGGCAATCAGGAATTTCTCATCATTGCTACAGTTATAATGCATTTCGACCATCTCACCATATGGTATTGAATTTATTTGTGAAATAGGATGTGCACTTGTTGCATGAAGCAGTGAGTTGCATAGAATGGTGTTAGAATGGACTCTGGATTAAACCCTGTTATTTTCTCTGTATAGTTCAATATCCAGCTAAGATATATCAGTTGAGCTATAGTTCCTAATAAATTTGAATCACATGGGGTGCCATTCCAGTGGTAAAGAACAGATCTAGGTCGTTCATCCCAAATCAATTTATAATCATCAATATAACAGCACCACTATTACAGATAATGGCTGAGGTACCCTATGCTAGGCATCCAGACATGCTGTCCCTCAAACCAATAAATAAACACGTTGGCTTATGAGGGAACAAATTTGGAGCCAATTGCAATCCCTTGAATTTATTCATAACAACTTTGATCATGAATGAAGGCATTAGTTTCTAGACTGGAAGCATATCATTCAAGTCAGCTTTCTTGTGTGTCCATAGTAATTTGATGGATGTTCATTAAGAAAATGCTTTATTAATTTTATGACATGCTCTGTTCATTTAGGTGTACAAAGGTCTGTTAAGTGTGTCAATGAGCATTCCTCTATTCCATGTTATATTATGCAATTTAGTGAGAATATTCTGTATAACATGTATGTAGTAGGGGATCCAGCTCCAACATTGTGTGTGGTTGAAGGGAAGTTCAAATCATCGTGTAGGTTGTCAACTTGAATTTACAGCAGAAGTATTTTTTCTAGAAATAGGTCTTGATGTAACCATTCACTTTGTCCTCTCAATGTATGCTAAATTCCCTGTTAATACTACCAGAAACCTAAAAAGGGTCCTTGGTCGCTTACTTTTCCTTAAGCCTTCAGGTGGAACAAGCAAAACAATCAGCATTTTTTCCCAGCCAAAAGGGATACATTGCTATTATGCATTCGATTTCTCAAAGTAAAGAAATTATCAGAAGAATCATTGCACCTTAGGTGGACTCCTGCAATTCAGTCTACCCCATAATTTTGAAATATACAAAAAAATAAAAGTTACACGCTATAGGAAAAGGATATTTGTTTCAATAAGGTGATCAAATCATTACTCTGCGAAAAACAATTTTGCATTTATTGTCCATTTCCCTTACTTTATTTGCATTTCCAAAGTATTGGTGACAGTTTTGTGTGTTCCCACCACTACAAATGAGGGCAAACATGTTTACATTTGAAAAAGTCCATTCCCATGCCATGTCCAGTACAAAACATCATCTGTGTAGTGCATTACTGTGCACATAGGCAATATGTGTGTGGTGCACTGTACACCGCCGTTGGCGGTATTTCACATGAAATGTAATGATACCTTAACTTTAGTGCAAATTTACAATTTCTGATTTGATGATGTACACAGTTCTGTTACAGACATGTGAAGGCCACATTGGGGATGACTGGTGGATGTTCAACATTTCACAATGATGATGTGAAATGTGTAATGCTTCATAAAGCATTAATGTTCAGACACTTGACCTTTGCCTTACTCTTCATATATGGTACTCTGGACACTATGACCAATATAAGATTTTATTGCTACTCCTCACATAGGTACCCTGGAAGAGGGATGAGACACCAGGGTCCAGTGTACCACCCATTTCCCGACATTCAGACCATGGAAGAGAGACATGTGATACAGAAATTTCGTTTCAATCGTCAAACAATACTGGACTCAGTTGGAGCCTGACCTCATACCTCACATCACTTATCCTACATCACTTGTAAAAATCATAACTGTATTGCATTTTTGACCACAAGCTTGTTTCAATTCACTGTCGCTATTTCAGGTGGAAAGTCACAACCTATGTTCAGTCGGGTACTCTAAGACGTGCTAGAAGCACTGTTGAGACTCGTGGACAGCTACATCCTATTCCCAGATGTGAAGATTTAGCCACTGTGAAGGCAGATTTCTATGCTTTTGAGCACATCCCACATGTGATTGGATCCTCTGATGGCACCCATAATGCCTTAGTACCACCTCAAGCCAGAAAAAAAGTGTACCGCAACAGGAAGCACTTCCATGCTATCAACATGCAAGTTGCCTGCTTACCTGATTTTTACATCTCTAACGTCTGTGCCTGGTTCTCAAGATCTGCACATGATTCCTTCATACTGTGAGATGTGATGACTTTGACTATTATTCCAACTCTTGTGGTAATGTTCTGAGGAGGATGTTAATGCTGCATACTAGGAATATATGGGTCTGGCAATATCTAGGGAAAGGTGTTTGTTTTGTAAGTGTAGCTTTGTTCAGCTGTGAAAGTTGTCTGGTGTGTTCACTAGTAGCTGACAATGTGATTTGTGCCATATGTATGGTTTCTTAGCGAATTCCTCTCTGTGTTGGTCTGTTTTAGATTCCTTCACCATGGCATCTTAATTTGGACATTTCAGAGTTGTGACATTAGCGGGTATATGATGCTGTTCAGGTGTATGAAGTGGACATGGATTGGTCCTGGGAATGTCTGTCACAGAGTTTGGGTGTTCGAAGCCAGTACCAAGACAGCTTGCACAGCGATAGGATGGAAGTTACGTGGCTTTCATTGGACTTGTTCCTTGTAGTGTGTTGGTCATAATGCAATATGTGTGCCATTATGCGATCCAACACAATGTTGTGTTGGGCCCAATTCATGCTTATCTGCCTTCACATTGGCTAAATCCTCATTGTGTATGAACTGTATGTAGCTGTTGATGTGTCTCCTCATTGTAGGCCAAAGTGCTTGTGGCACATCACTGACATTTGTTTGTGACATTCCAGCAAATGCACAGCAACAGTGCATTGAAATGACCCTGTGGTCAGAAACTGGTGTACTGACATGTGTCCATTTATTTGTTTATTTGATGTACAATTCCTTTTGTGAGTTAGGCGATATGGCTCCAGCTGATGATGTAGACCTCATTTATTGTTGTCAATTGTGCTGTATATTGTCAGATGTATCCACTCCTTCCATGTTGTGAAAGTCTGCAACTGATTATGTGATCACTGACACAGAATAACTGAGCCATGTCGTATTTGCAATGTTGCTGACATCATGTCAGCCTATGATTAGAACAATGGAATAAAGATGTTATCAGCCCAGACATTTGTATGTATGTGTTTTTGTGACATAGTAGTGATCCTGAGTTGAACATTGTTTACATAAAACATGCCAATAATGACAGAAGTACCTAGATTTTGACATTGCAAAGTTACCATGGTAGTACATTCACATTGTAAGATGTGAGAATTACAACAGGAGACAATGATTTGCTGATGTCTGTTTTTAATGAAGTGAACAAGGATAAGATCATGGAATTTACCATAAATTGCACAGTGAAAACCAAAAGTGAAGTCTTCAGCCATGGTGAAAGAAACCATTGTTGTAGACTCCAAATTGTCTGGAGTCTGACATACTACTCCCATCAGATATGGAAGAGTGGGCAGGAATAGTCAACAAAGTGAATGTGTAGGACACACAGGAGGAAATTAGGGACAAGGTTTCTTACTGGCGGGGCTGGGTGTCTTGCCATCCCCACCTCCTGGATTTTTGCATGTACGTCCCCTCTTTTTGACAGAGGGGGTGATCCGAAGCTGCTGAAACTGGGGTGTCTGTAGGCCTGTCCTCCTCTGACAGGACCTCCCTTCCTGTGGCTGCGACAGATGTTGGCTTGGATGTACTTTGACCATGGGAAGGGGTAGATGCATGTGGAAAAGCCCTGCAGAGGGTGGTGGTGATGTCCCGCAGTACTACATCCAGGAAGGCCATGTTGGTGTTGATGCTGGCCACCTCGGTGTGGATGCCTGCAGCCTCCTGGTATGTGTCCCTCTGCAGCTGCTTCATTTCCCAGAAATGTGGTCAGTACCTGGCCCATCACACCATGAGAGTCATGATAGACTCCCAGGTCTTGGGTGAGGGCAGCGTGGGTGTCCGTGTCCCCAGTGGGCTCACTCTGCGGTCCCACAGTTGCCCTCCCACTATGCCTACCCCCACAGGCCTGTGCCCATGGCACAGACTGCACCCTCCCACTGGGTGCTGGGTGATGATAGCCACCTCAGAATCCAGGACTGGGGGGAACAGGATGATACTGACTGTGCTAGGTACATAGGTTGGGGGTGCAATGATTGGCTGTGTTGTTGCAACTGTGGTGGGAGGTGTTGTGGGCACAGTGAGCACCACTGTTGCCATCTGCCCAGGCTGACCAGATGGGCCAGGGCCATCATCCACGTCCACATCTCCAGGAGCATTGTCATCACTGAGAACTTCATCCTTGGGTGGAGCGGAACTATGTTCAATGTCCAACCTCTGTGCAGGTGCTGTGGCCGATCGACCTGTTGAGAAATAGAAAAGATTGTTATTGGTGGAAGTGAGGTATCTACATCCACATAGTTTGTGTCAAAGTAGATAGGGACCTAGAATGAAACGAAATAGATAGAGTTAGTATTGTCATCTATTTGGGTGGAGTTGAAGGTGGTTACTAGATATTTGAAGACATTTAATACATGTAGTAGATTTCATCAGCTCATTAGATGTCCAGATATGTGCCATTTTGGCTTTAGGGCTAGACATGACATCTCCAAAACATTTCGATGTTTTGGAGTTTAGTCGTAACATGTGTATTTGTCCATTCTAAGGCCTGGTTGTGTATAATACAGGCAAACACACAGCTTGGTTGTATATTTAGCATTGTTCATCATGTGAGGAATGTAGAGTCAAAGGGTTGCCTGCCACTGCTAAATCAGCTAAGTTTCCTTCATGGCTTACATATATTAGGGGTACACAGTTGTTCGGATGTCACTCATGACATCAATAGTTTCAGTTGATGAGACCAGGACACCATCAAGCAAAGTATTCAGACATATATCTGAGTAGAACATTGTCTGTACACTGCACAGTCCATGATAACTGAACATCAGTAGTGACACGAAAGACTAGTGAGAAGGGGCAAAAGGAGTCTAGTATTTTGGTTAGAGTTCGAGCCACATAGACTCATGGTAGTAGTGGTAGCTTTTCTATCTCCACTTGCTAACACTTGACAAATGGTAACCTGCATGATGAGTGAACATCAGTAGTGGCATGGCAGACAAGTGAGAATGGGCAAAAGTAGTCTAGCATCTTGATTAGAGTTCCAGTCACAGGACCTGGTGGTAGTAGTGGTAACTTCTCTATCTCAACTTATCAAAACTTGACAAATGGTAAGCTGCAGGAAAAATGAAAATCAGTTGTGACATGGCAGACAAGTGAGAAGGGGCAAAAGGAGTCTAGCATCTTGGTTAGAGCTCTAGTCACAGGGCCTCATGGTAGTTGTAGTCACTTCTATCTCAGCTTACCAGCACCTGACGAAGTGTAACCTGCATGATGAGAGAACATCAGTAGTGGCATGGCAGACAAGTGAGAAGGGGCAAAAGGAATCTATCAGCTTGGTTAGAGTTCCATTCACAGGGACTTGTGGTAGTAGTGGTAGCATTTCTATTTCAGCTTACCAAAACTTGACAAATGGTAAGCTGCATGAAAAGTGAACATCAGTCGTGACATGGCAGACAAGTGAGAAGGGGCAAAAGGAGTCTAATATCTTGGTTAGAGTTCCAGTCACAGGGCCTCATGGTAGTTGTAGTCACTTGTATCTCAACTTACCTACATTTGACAAAGGGTTAGGGTACCATACCCGTTGGCAACTTGCATTTGGGATGGGCCATACATTTACATATTCACACATATCATGTGTCCTGAAATTATATTTTTATGGTAATCCACTCACAGACACCATTTCCACATGTGGCATGACATGGAGTTGGATGCATGTGCTCTTATCTGCAACAGTCCACATTGACACAGACAAACCAACATCTCTGATACTTTGAGTATTGCATGTTCGGAAAGTAGATATACAAAACAAAAGCAAAAAGAGAGTTAAGAGCAAACAGGACATTGTGATACTGTGATAGTTATTGTAGTGTAACTAACCAGGCTCCACTCCCTCAGCTATTCCTGTCAAACCCTCAGAATGCAGGATGGCCAAGACTATCTCCTCCCAGGGAAAGAACTGAAATGTGGCGCTTGGAGGGCCACCACCAGTCCTCTGGGCCTCCAGGTGGTGGTTGTTGTACTGGGTAGGCACTATCAACTTGAGGTCGGTCCACCTCCTCCTAATGTTGTTCTGTGTGCACAGGGTGGTACCAACAGCATTCACTCTGTTGACTATCCTGTCACACATTTCTGTTTTGCTACTGAGAGCAGTATGCTGGACTTGGGAGCCAAAAAGTTGGAGCTCTGCTCTAATGATTTCATCCACCATGACTGTCAACTCAGCCTCAGTGAACTGTGGGGTTTTCGTCTAGGCATGATAAAAAAAAAAGAAAATGTGATTGACTATATGAAAGGAAAAACAAACAAGCCATACTCGCACAAATGTGCAAAACTAAAATTTCAGGTGGTGGAGAGTGCTAAATGGGAAGATGAAAAAAGGGGTGCATTAGCTCAAAATGCACAAAACAGTGGTGTCTGTCTTGTGGGCTGCAGTTGAGAAGCAAAGGATCCTGATCAGGGATGGGGTGTGTTTTAGAGTGCAATTTCATGCATGTCCACTTGGCAAAAGCATATCTGCTGTGTAGTTTTTAAATCCATCCAATGGTCGCTGTTGTGGTGCTTTTTTGCGCATGTACCGTAGCGGTATACCGATTTTGGGAAACCGCTGCTGGGAGACCGCCAGTACGACTCTGTATTCGTATTAGGCTAGGCGAGTACACCACTGCCCTGACAGCGTCAGGGAATACATCGGCAATATTGCAGACCGCTGCGGTCCCAGTGGGAAGAGCACCATTGCCGCGGTCAGCTTTCCAGACAGCACAACTCTTAATATGGCGGGCAGTAGACCGCCAGCGCTGCGGTGTCCTGAAGGACATGGATGCGGCGGTCGGACAGCCAAACTCGTAATCAGGGACTAAGTGTCCCAGACTTTGGTCTAATTGCAGGTTCCATTTCCTTCCTCTCACAATTTTTTTAATTTTATTATTTGTATTTTGTACCTTTGTTCCACCCACGTAAACATAGATCAATGTGGCATCTACATGCTTTTTGTTTGCCTCCAGATTATTTACTTCTTTCCTGAATAAATTAGTAGTGATGGTGTAGACATGAAGATTTGATCCCAGTTATATTGATCTGCACACATGTCAATTTGTTTTTTCTGGTATTCAGGTTTGCTGCTTATATAAAAACACAGTGAATGATTGTTTATACATTTATGCAAGAATGCCTAAAATAAGTCACAGGGCATTGTTACTGTTTGCTGTTCATTCTAAGGATCCATATGAAAAACAAGGTTGCCTAGTCTTTTCATAGCAGCATCCTCCTTCTACAGGATACAGTCTATTGAAGAGAAATATCACAGTTGTCACATAGGCAATAATATTGAGGACTGTGGATGAATCTCAAAAGCTCACATGGAAGTGATGTCATAATTCAGGGATGAAAATAATGCACCTAGAAATATATTTCCCTGTTAGCAATATTGGTAAATAATCGTATGTATTTTATTGTTCATTCAACTAGCAGCTAACTAGAAACTAATAGAACAATATGATTCTTGAATCTTTACATGTAAAGAGCTAGGCCACTAATGGACCCAAATAAGGGTCTTAGGACTCGAAAAGTTGCATCTGTAACAACCCCTAACAGGGTACTCATTGAACAACTATGTTTTAAAATATTTTCTTAGTTGTAGGGGCACAGGTGCCAGCCTCGTATAAAGTGGTACAGAGTTCCATATTCTAGCAACTGGCTTGGTGTCTGATGTGCATGGGACCAATTGCAAACAAGTCACTGTGTTTTTTGCACCCACTCAGTGGCGTAACATAGGCCCCCACAGACCCCGTGGTGCAAGGGGCCCGAGCTCCAGGGGGCACCCTCAGCACAGTACCCTGGCCTGAGAGCTCATGACTGACTCCAGAGGTGGGCCCCTCCATGTACTTTGCAGGGAGGCCCCCTCAACGTTTGTTACGCCACTGCACCGAATGACTTGTGACTTCCCCTAATTTTGTGGTGCAACTGGTGTAAATGTCAGTGACCTTTCAAACTCCAGGTACAGAAAAGGTCACTAAACCTCCCGCCTTCTTAATATGTGTGAGGCAGGAGGTATTTTGTGACCTACTGCAAATGTCTGTGAGGGACAGCAGACTTCCATTCCTGCTTTTCCATTCCCTGCATTTCAACATTTTGTTGAAAGCCACCTGGCCCCCTACGGTGACAGGTACTGTTTTAAAAAATAAAAGTTATCATGCAGGGAATGACATTGTAGGAGCATGCAGTGGCCCTCTGGACCACTGTATTCTCCCTCCAAGGCCACCTGCCACCATTCATAAGATGGCAACTGCCCCACAGGGACAAGTTCCACTTTATGAATGAGTTACTACTGCATGTCAGGTGTCAGTAACCTATGAATTGGTTACAATCACAGTTGCCTCTTGCAATGAGGAGTGGAGTGCCCCTTTCATGCTTCCTCCTTTGTGCTGTGTGATTTTAGTCACAAAGGGCACTTTGCGAGTTGAGAAGAAGTTTCTAAATGTCAAAGTTCCTTTAGAACATTGTGATTTGTTCTTTTGCTGCATCCAAACCTGTGATTTTGTGAATTGTAAGGTGTGTGTGCAAAATTACTTTGTACAACTTTCTCATGGTTTGAAAAAGCTTGCTCCTTAGTCTTTTTTTATTACACTTCTTTCATTCTGGTATGGAGTATTATGATGTATTGTGTTGCAGAGATCTCCTCAGATGGTATGCTTGCTACAATTCAATGTAGTTTGTTGGTTGCTTTAATATGTGATGCCTAAAGTACTAAAGATGATGCAGGCCTCTGAGAAAGCTATTGTAGATCATGTAATATTGGATCAATTTCAAGAATTATTTAATGAGACAAGTCCTGGTGGGAAGAATGCACCTCTATGGGGCCAATATGCAGTTTGGGACACCAGGAAGCAGGGCATGTACAGCATTTAGGTGGGAGTAGAGCATGCCTTGCACTATGGCTTTCTAATCTATTTAAGTATTAATTCATACACAATAGGCCAATAGTGCTGTGACTGGTGCTAGGTGCTCCGATATTGTACGTGCCTTTGATGAGGGACCGTTGCTGAGTACTTTTTATCACACAATTGGTGCACCTGTTTTATATTGGTAAAGTTTGAGTCCTTAACTTTTTTGTTTATCAATAAAAAGGTTTCTACTCAATCTTTATTGTTAATAAATTATTCAAATTATATTGTCATTTAATTGAAAATCTATTCAGCTTATAATTAAATGTCATTCAACATAATGAATCTAATTGTCCATTTTCTGAAGCTGCAAAAACGTTTTGTGCCTTAATTCACTTGTTATACAGTGAACGGGACATCTGGCAATGTTTGTAATGGAGTATCCCATCCACCAAACTGTAAGTAAGGCTCTAACTCCAAAGGTAAATCCTTGGACTAGGGTGAGGTGCCAAATCTACCTGAGCTGCAAAGCAACCTCGGTGGCCTTTAAAGTCAGTTTTGTACCACTGAAAACATTTGCACCAAATGCAATAGGTTCTGCTAGAGTTTAACAATCATGCATCAGACGTTCAGGGATCCTTACAGGTCACAGGCGTGCCCCACTGAAGTATTTTGACTTCTATTTCAGAGACTAACTCAGAAGGTAAATACTTTGACCTGGACAAAGTTGCTAAGGGGTCACCCCCTCCCAAATGAATAACCCAATCTCTTACAAGCACCCTTTCAAATCCCATTACTTTTTTGCAAGTTCATGTGAAAATCGTTTTGTAAAATTAACTATTTGTCCTCATTTGTTTCAAAATAATTTTGGTGACATCACCTCCTTATGTTCACTCACTGGAATTGGGGGCATGTATTACACCCCACTACTTTCAAACTGACTAGGAACCTCTATTATCATTGTAGTATGTGTTAGTCTTTTACTGTTTATGTTTTTTTACCATTGCAATTTATTTTAATATTACTGTACCAGTTGAAACTATTACATAGGACTAGTTGTTTTCCAGACTGTGTTTCTAAATGTGTATTTTTACTCTATTTTTCAATGCATGTATAAAAATGTTTCGAAATTCACATGCTCAGCCTGATCTAAGGTCAATCTGTTGAATAAATAAAATATTCAGGCCATCAATCCAAGTTTAAAAAATCGGGTACAAAAACAGTTTTCAATATTCCAGATATAACCAGGAGGTATTTTTGCCAAGTATTACCTCCTGATTCTAAAATGTTCATGTAGGTTGAGGGGAAAACGTCTGGTAATAACAGCAACTGACGTAATTACCCATTCCAGCATGCTAAACTCTGTCTTATGAGGTAAGTTTGCCTGCAGGAAAAAACACTACCTAAGGTTAATTCTTTCAGCCCTGGTGCTATTATATCATCTGAATTCGCTTCTACTCCACATACGAAAAGGTTGTAACTGATTTGCTAAAACTTTTGCCTAGATCAAGGCAGTCTTGAGACTGTCTAAAGCAAAGAAAAGCACCCGTAATTTACAGAGGGTTTTGGCCTGGAATAAAACAGTTTAAAAATTCCCTTAAACCAAAAGACATTAGGTTTATATCTTCTGAATTGAGTCAGTTTGAAGACTTTCTTAAATTTGTAAAAATTACTAATAATTCAAGCCACTTCTGCCTTTCCTCTTTTATTATTCATTTCAATGACTTTGGAGCAGTTTGTGCAATTTCAGGAACTTCACATCATGCTTGTTACATGAAATTCCCCAAATTATACATTTATGCCATTTCGCATGATTACACCACACCAGTAGGAAAATTATAAGGTGGGATCATGAGAACAAGTCTAACGACCAGACCATGAGCAGCTGTTGTTCTCAGTACTTGTCCTATTGGTGCTATTTTTTGTGCAAAATGTATCCTTGCTTCCTGTGGCTTGAGAATGTCTAAAGCATGAAAAAGCACCAGTATCACATGAAATTCTAAAAATGACACCATTATGCCATATCGCTTAATTTCACTGCAATGGCGGGAAAATTGACACGTGGGGGCATGGGAACAATGCGAGTGGCTGTTGGTGGTCAATGGCGGCTCCTCCGCTAAGGCAGAGGAGCGTTGCCCCACTGCATTTTGAGCAGTGGAAAAATTACAAAGTAAAATGATAACACTATGTTATTATCATTTTATTTTTCTGTTGTCATGCATGTTTATGGGCCGGGGTGGAGCTTAGCTGTCGCCACAGCCAGCAAGGGGAGAAGTGGTGGGCACTTAAGTGCGCATGACTGTTTGGCCGGCCGTCCTGGGCCGGACTGTTGGCCCTTCTGGGCCAGCCAAACAGTCATGCACACTTTGCCTGTTCCCCACCAGGCTGTAATACACAGCCTGGTGAGGAACATGCACAGGCTCCCACTGCCTGTCTGAGCGCTGAACCATGGCGCTCAGACCAATCACAACGCCGCATTGCATTGCAGCGTTGTGATTGGCTTAAGAGAGCCTGTTTGTGCTTCCTGCTTCAAGCAGGAACAGAAGAGGTTGAAGCGAGGCGAGGTGGCGGTCTGGCAGCAAGGTAATTCATTTTTTAATTTATTTTTCTATCCCCTCCCGCCCCGCTCGTGCTACTCAATGGCAGCCGCCACTGTTCGTAGTACTTGTGTTTTTGGTGCTATTTTTCCTGTGCAAAATGCATCCTTCCTTCCTGCGGCTTGCAAATGTCTAAAGTGAGGAAAAGCACCAGTATTATATGAAACCCCCAAAATGTTGCCATTATGTCATGTCGCGCAATTAAACAATGCAAATGCCCAGAACGCCAGTGTGTGTCGTTCTTGTTACTTGTATTTTGGTGTTATTTTTTTCTACAAAATGCATCCCTGCTTCCAAAATGGACTAAACCATAGCGCTAAATAGAGAATTTCCACTTTATGTAATTATACATCATTTTTGCGTAAATTTCCTAAAAGTTTGCATGATTATGAAAAAGCAAATTACACGATTTTTTCACACCCCTGCCTGAAATATTACTATTTCCCACCACCAAGCATAGATCTGCTGCGCACAAGGTCAGCATTTTTCAACTTTAACCTCTTGATAACCATGACCAGACGTTTATCAATGCTGCCTAGAGTAATTAGAGGTCACATTCATATAACCACTTCCACTATCACCATTCGGACACAGAACATAGCACATCACGGAATCCAATTGGTTTTCATGTAGCAATCTAAAATATTAGTTAGCCTAATAAATGGGTTTTATCATGATCGCATATTATTATTTTTTTTAAAATAAAAAACAATGGGGCATATTAACAAGGCGGCGATAAACAATTATCGCCGCTTTTGCGGCCGTTTTCGGCCGAAAAGCGGCGATAATTATATCGCCTTATCAGCAAAGACACACTATCGCGTGTTTTGCTGATTTTGCTCCCGTTTCCAGCACGCCTGACTTCGCATCGATAATGAGATGCAAAGTAGGTGTGTCTGTGGAAACAACATGGGTAAATATCGCGAAGGCAGCTTCGCGATATTTACAATGCGGGGAAGCGATTATTTTAATCGCGTTAAGTATGCCTTAACGCAGGAATTTAAGGTCTGTTAAATTCCTGACTAAGGCATACTTAACATGGGGGGTGGATTCTGTGGCTAAGACCACAGGCCCTATCATCTAGGATATCGCCGTTTTCCCATGGAAAACGGCGATATCCACGCTATCTCTGACATTTTTATCGCCTCGGCGATGCGCGTTGTTAATAACGCGCTAACCGGGCGATAAATTCCAGAGATAGCCGGCGATAAATATGCAAGCGCTAAGCGCGCTTTGCGATATTTATCGCCAGCCCTTGATAATATGCCCCAATGGCTTTAATGTCCCTACGCTGTTTTTTCCTTGCATTATATTTGTATTGTGTTTTCTCTGAATGTGCCTTCTCTATCTACAGTCTATCTAGGGCAAAATCAGAAAATTCAAATAATAGACTACAAGTCTGTCGTGAAAATACAATACAGATATTTATTCTCTGCCTGCAACTCATTTACCTGCTTCTCCATCAGGCAATCATAGACTGTTAGTGACGCACACACACAAACCTCTCACACGCTGTGAGCTACCCTTTGCACCTGTAATGCGCCAGTTTCAGGAGATAAGGACGCCTGCAGCCTTGCTGCCTCAGCAACCGTCACCGAAATAAAGTCAGACAGGGAAAAACAATGAAAAAAAATGATGGAGCGGCAAACAACATCTTTTAGACGATAGCAAGGATTTTAATTTATCATTTGAACCCTTTCACCTTGTTTCATAGTGTGATTCAGGAAGTGGTAAGCATATATAGTTCAAAATGACCCTGATTTTTTATTTTAGCTTTATTTTTTGTCAGTAGACCACATCTGCTATTGAAAGCCTGCAGGTAAGTAAGGGTCGTTTGCTGAGTCTTGGATGCGAAGCTGCAGGGCCTGTTTGAAACTGTTGTTGGCTTTCCTTCCCTAGGGCTGGTTGGTCCACACACATCTGCGGTGGATTGCCTAAACACCATCTGAGCTTCGCTCATGGTGCCCAAACACGGGTGCGTATCACGCCACTCAGAGAAGCACCTGGAGCAAGTACTGATGCTGACAGACATGCCAGCATGAATCAAAGAAGCTTCAAACAAAAACCCGATATGTCTGTCAAGCGGACATTTTGTTACAGTGTGATACTCAAAGCAATCTTTATCAGGGTCTTAAAACCTTTGATGGTTGGTGATCAGATGGCGGACCTGCAGAAATAAAGTGTTCCTAGAACTCCTTTAGGTGGGATGGGAGCTCACCAGCTACGCCTTGGCATCTATCATATGCCTGTATGTTTCTAAGCCTGGCAGGATTATTCTTCAGAATAATGTCTCTGAGGGGCTTCAATTAGTGGTAGCCAGGAGAAGTTGCCACCTCTGGCTTGCCCTATGCAGTCCTTGGTCTCAGACGCCAGGAAGCCAGCGGCAGTAAGAACAAGTAAACAGAGATCTAAGAGCTGTATTTAGTTTCTGTAGTTTCCACTACTTGCCCTTTTACTAGCAGAGGGGTACCCAATATCGACCTGTCAGCGCTGGGCCTGTGGCAGATTTTAAAGATGTACACATAGGATACATTTACGTACCACAAATCTTTTTAAAAAAAATTTAAATAAGTCTTTATTCAATTTTCTTTTTACAGCAAAGTGAAAACATAATTTCCAACAAATAATCTTCAGCGTTCCCTCCCACCCCCACCCACCCCACAGCGGATCCAACCAGAATAGTATCTATAATCATTTCATAGAACTTTTAGCAGGAATTACATAGCAAACAACAACAACAACAAAAAACAACAAAAAAAAAAACACCAGAAAGCTAAGGTGCTAGTCTTGGCCATATCCTAACTAGTAATATACCAGTTGGAATAGCCCTCTATATCCCCCGTTTGCTCCCATCCTATTCCTGTTCACTGTACGACTGGGACCAATCCAATAAGGGAGCCCAAATAGCTAGCCCTTTGGCTTTTACCCTGTGACCTCTCCTGGAGTAAACAGCTCTCTCCATCCTATGCACCGCAATCAATCTTCCTAGCCACTGTTGGACAGACGGGGGATGGGATCAAGCCAGTGTGTAGCCAGACATAATCTAAACACTGTCATAGCAATAAATAGAAAGGACTGATTTAGATTTGAAGATACAGGATGTCCAACCCCCAGTACAATCAATTGTGATGATAAAACAATTTCACAGCCCAGCATGGTACCCAGGATGTTGCTTACATCCTGCTTCAAAGCGCCTAGCACGGGGCAATCAGCAAACATGTGAATAATATCAGCCGCATGATATTTACAGCGGGGGCATGTTGATCCTGCCACCCGACCCCATTTAGCGATTTTAGCAGGTGTAATATAAAGATTAAACCATGTTTTAAAACAATGGAGCTGAAGGTTAGCAGCGATAAATGTTGTCTGGGCCAGGTGTAGTGAATCTTCTATTTCTCCTAGTCCCAACTGTAAAAGTCCCTGCCATCGATCTAAGTGTTTGTTTAAATCATCCATTGTCAGCTCATTCAGCATTTTGTAAATCCCCCTAGTGTGAGAGAGCCTTTAAGTAACCCATCAATCAGCTTCACCCCGAGAAACCACAGGTATCCCCCGTTTTCTTAGCTAGAAAATCTCTTATTTGAAGATATTTAAAAATTTGCCGATTATTTAACCCAAATCTATCTCTAATAATTTCAAATAGCAACACCTCAGTCCCTTTAGTGACATCGCCCACCACCCTGACGCCTTTATCATACCAGTGCCGCATGTGCCCATCATTAAAAATATTTGGAAGACAGCCGTTCTTAAATATTGGGGTATAAGCATTAATACGCCCAAGGCCAAGTTTTTTCCGGACCGTGGTCCAAACCTTAAATGCACAGAGTAGAATTTTAAATTTAACCCTTTTGTAATAATTCAATTCTATATGTCGTAGAAGACACCCCGGAGCTACATCCCCTAATAACAACTCAAAGACAGATAGAGACGGCCCAATCGGCGTGATTTCCGCTTTTTCGTTAAGCAATATCCCCGCTATATGTAAAACTGATGCCCAATGATAAAACTGAAGATTGGGAACTGCCCACCCCCCTCTTTCTCTTGATAATGTTAACAATTTAAGCGCTCTCCGAGGGCGACAACCAGCCCATATAAACCTAGAAAATAAATTATTCATAGCGACAAACCAAGAATTACAGATATTCAGAGGAATAGCCCTAAAGAAATACAAAATCTTAGGTAAAAAAAGCATTTTGATAGCATTACATCTTCCTACCATCGTAAGTTTAAGATTTTCTAATCTATTAAATTCAGCTTTAAATTTTAGAAGCAGCGGGTTCAGATTATTTCCTGTAATCTTCGCAACATCTGCCGTGATTTCCACTCCCAGATAAGTAGCACTCTCTACCACACAAGAGTTATTCATCTGGATACCTTTACCGACCACAACCTGAGTTTTAGTTGAGTTCAGGCGATAACCAGAGAGTTGCCCAAAAATATCAGCTTCTTTTTCAATCTCCCTCAATGCCATCATGGGATTAGAAGTGATAATCGCGAGATCATCGGCATAAGCTAGTATCTTGGTGCTCCCTCCTATACTTTGCATTCCCGGAATCCGATTGTTACATTCGATCTTCCTGACTAACGGATCAATATACAAAGCAAACAATAAGGGGGAGCACGGGCACTCCTGACGGGTCCCTCTGCTGATAAAAACAGGATCCGACGTCTCTCCCATTATTGATATTCTTGCCACAGGGTCTTTATACATTGTTGCAATGGCGGTGATAAAACCTTCCCCAAACCCTCTGCTCTTCAGAGTTGCCCACAGGAACGGCCAGGAGACCCTATCAAAAGCTTTCTCCGCATCAAGCAAGATAAGCCCGATAGGGTCCCCGGTGATTCCTGCCTCGTCAAACAGGGTGATTACCCTCTGGATATGGTCAGTTGTACTTCGTCCAGGTACAAATCCATGCTGGGTTGGAGAAACCAATTTTTTAATAACTGCCGATAATCGTTTAGCCAGAATTTTAGCATATACTTTAACATCGCTATTTATTAAAGTAATAGGTCGATAAGACCCCATCTCTCTCACCGATTTCCCTTTCTTAGGAAAAATAATAATATTAGCGGATTTCCAAGAACCAGGAGCTCCTCTCCCTGCCTGAGCCTCCAAAAACACCTCCTTCATTAGTTCCTGTAGCGGGGAGGTGAAACTTTTGTAGAACTCACCAGGAATGGCATTCGTACCCACCGCTTTGCCATTTACCAATGACCTAATAGCTTCTTGAATTTCATCTGCTGTTATAGGTGCATCGAGTGCATCCCTCTCTTCTGTTGACAAAATCTCACAAGGAATCCCTGCTAAATACCTCTGTATGTCATCCTCCTCAGTGGTGATATCATCAGTATAGAGTTTCTGATAAAACCGCTGAAAAGCGGCACGTATTTCTAGAGGTTGATTGACTAACCCTACCCCGGGATCATCTATTTCTAATATCCCCCCTTGAATTATTCGTTGTCTGGTCCGCACCGCCAGAAGGTGGCCGACTCTTTCATTACATTCATATATCTTGGATCGCCAAGCACAGTATTTACTTGCTGCCTTGTTGGCCGAAAGATCCATAATTGTAGATCTAACTAAAGCCACCTTACTTTGTGCCTGCTCTACCTCTCCTTTACTTATGAGTGCCTGTATTAGTTGTGTTTCTGCCTCACTCAGTGCCTGGTATTGTTCTTGGAGATACCTTTTTTCTTTTGCTTGCGAAGCCCAGCCATACCGCAGTGTTTCCCCTCTTATCCCAGCTTTGAGTGTGTCCCAAATTATCCCCAACTCTGCACTGCCTCTATTCTCGTCTATGAATCTCGGAATCCAATCTATCATATGTTGGATATAATCTTCCTCATATAAAAGTGCTCTATTAAAAGTCCAATGAGACATAGAAGGTTTGGATGTTTGAAGTGAGATCTCTAATACAAGCGGATTGTGATCTGACATAACCCGGGGGAATTTTATGATGTCGGACCTAATTAACACCTCCTGGGATACAAAAAATAATCTAACCTGGCATGAGTTTTATGAGGGGCAGAAAAAAATGTATATCCCACATCTTGAGGTTTTAATGTAGCCCATGCATCAAACAATCCATGTGTGTTACATAAATTAACCAAAGCATTAAACATTTTAGGTTTGGGACCCCGATATGATTGCACACCTAATTTCATATTCTCGTTGTTTAAATTAACATTAGCATCCCCACAGAAGATTATAGGCAGCGGCCAACCCACCAACTCGACATTCAACCAGTCAAATAAAGCCGGTTCATCCAGCACTGATCCGTAGACAGAACAAAGTGTAAAAGAAAAGTTATCCAAACAACAGTGAGTAATAGCCCATCTACCGTATTGGTCCGCTTTCGCGCGTAGAAGCCTAAAACCTTTTTTACGGGCCAGAATCGCAACACCTCTTGTGCGTGTTCCCTGAGTCGTGGCAGAAACCAATTGGTATCCATCTAACACTGCTATCTTTTGTCTGCCAGCTTCCAGATGGGTCTCTTGAAGACAAACTATGTCTGCCCTTAGATATTTCATATCTTCATTAATCCTACGTTTTTTCGAAGGATTATTCAGGCCACATATATTAACTGAGGCTATCCGCAATTTACCCCGTACCATTTACAGTCAACAACAAGTCCAGTCTGTTCCAATTCCTATTACCTGTTAAAACTAATTCAACAAATTTAATTGGTTGGATCCTCCCCCCTGCACCCCACCCCCCCTCTCCCCAACCCAACCCCCCCACTCCTCTTTCCCTAGGCAAAAAAGGTCCATGGACCCTTGTGACGCCTCCTGCCTAAAGCTGCCACCCCTCGCCACTCATCTTGCTCCCCCAAAAAGGAAAAAAATAAAATAGAATTAACCCCTAAGTGATTATATAGAGCAGACAAATAGACTAGAATAATTTAAACCCCATTGATCCCACTGACATCCCCATTTATCATTCAGGTCCACTCATGCCCCTGTTATCAGAGATTTCCCGCAAAAAGTCTTGAGACTGTATTTCTGAGGAGAATACGCTGGTAGTTCCCTTGTATATGATTTTAAGTCGTGCTGGACTGAGTAAATAAACCTCGCAGCCCTTTTTTGAAATGGTAAAATTAGCTGGCGAAGCCTCCACCTTCTTTCTACTGTAATATGGCAGAAATCTGGCCTGACAAAGAAGGTGTGGCCTTCAGCCGAGCGTCTTGATTCTGGTCGGGCTTTGTCAAACACTGCCTGCCAAAGGAGAAAATTTCCCCAAAAAATCAGTATAGCTCTGGGTTTGTCAGTCACCAGATTCTGCCCCTGCCTTTTCTTAAGCATAAGTGGAAAGCGATGTATTCGTTGCACCTCAGTATCCCAGTCCCAATGTGAGAGTTCGGGAAAGCCACTCTTCAGTAACCGCAGCACAAAGCCTCTAATATCCCCACCCTCTGCATTTTCCGGGATGCCAAGCAGTCTTAAGTTATTACGCCGCTGGCGGTTTTCAAAATCTTCCAACTTCCACATCACGTCCGTCATCCGAGTTTCATTTGACACGACTTGCCGGGTTGACTTCTCAGTTTCCACCTCTAAAGCGACCACCCGTTCTTCAAGAGCCGTAGTTCTCTCTGCAATCTCGGCACACAACTTGTTTACTTTTCTAATGGCACCTTGAAGCTTCTTTGTAGCTAAATGAGCCCGCTTATGTTCCTGTCTGGCTTCCCCTGCATCTGCTTGAGAGTTAAGTATATCAGACTCATTGATGGGGAAGATTCTGCCTCCGTCGGGAGGTATTCACCCTGACTTTTAGGGTCGTCTGCCAGGACTACATCATCGTATCCCCCATCTTCCGTCAAAAGCTGAGTAGTTGAGTAGTCCCATTTTAATTGACTGGAACGACTATTATCAGAGCCAGATTGACCAGTTCCACGTTTTTTCCCACTATGAATTCTCCTCCTTCTTTTAGTTAGAGAAGGCAGGCGTTTTTGAGTGCTAGGGTTAGAGAGGGCGCTATCTGTATCTGAACCTGTATTGTCCATTTCAGAAGTCTCTCCTTCGCTGGGGTTGGATAGCTCAGACTCTTCATTTAGAGAGAAGAATTTCTCTCCACATTCGGGGGTCCCCTCCACTTTCCCCATAGTAGCAATAAACTTAGGATCTTTTATTGAGTTGTCCGCAATTAGGTCCTCACTGCATAGATTATCCCCAGTTATAGCTATTGTAGGTTCAAGTGATCCATAACCTCCCTGTACTGGAGCCAGATCCCCCAATGTAGCCAGACTGGTACTCACAAAATCCACTGTGGGGTCAATATTCACCTCTGCCAGCACTGCCAAAGTTTCTTCGTTCAAACAAGAAGTCTCCGCTTTCCCAGTAGTATTCGTCTTCTCCTTCAATTTCACAAATCCAGCAAACATGCCGGGAATCACCTTACGCTGTCTGACTAGTTCTGCCGCTTCCCCAGGATGCTGTTCCTTGTTGCAGGTTTTGACTGACTCCGCCTCCTTGCTGCCTGCCGAGGGAGTAGCGTCCCCAGTCTTTCTCCCGGCCAGAGTCTTCCGCGGAGCAGGCAGACCTCGAAGATTCCCTGCAGCATTCACAGTCACCGCGCCACTCTCCACTCGTTCCCGCGGGGGCCTCGATGACTTGGGAGGCATCCTGTTACGTGAGGACCAAATGCGACGCTCCACGCCGCACCAACGGAGAAGCGGTTTCAGTAGCGCTGGACCAACACCAACAGATAAGTAAAGCGGGTTGTTTCACTTAGCAACCTCTTTCGATGCGCTCGCAGTCCGCCTTCTATTATCAGGGGAATAATCATCTGTAGAGTCGGGGGTTTAGTTTAAGCCATAGAGCGCTTGATGAGTGGCTTTCAGCAGCATTCACGCAGCCGCCATCTTGCCTCCATTCCACAAATCTTAAAGGAACGTTTTTAAATAGTCAGCTGTAATCTTGAATATCATTCCATAGATCAGGTCTTCCTGGCCCTAGGTGAGGCTGTTTTGGTGATAAGGGTGAAACAAGGGACCAACACTGTCATGTCGGTCAAAGAGTGTGTGAGATCTCTTCCCGTACCTCTGCTATTTTGGTGAATTAATTTGCACGTTGGCCCTCTATCTGATGTTTATCTTTTGAGAAGTGATGTACTTTACACATGTTCTTGGATATGATTAGAATGACGAGTTGTACAGTGAAATTGTAATAGACACTCCCTTTAAATAATGAAATGTGCTGTTTGTTGGCTGTTCATGTTCCATTTGCCTTCCCTAGATTTTCCAAATATTATTATGCATTCTTTATTTCTGCTTTTTGATAAAAGGTGAACAACGTTTTATTCTAGTCACGGTTACGCTGCTTTTTCTGAGTGGCGGCTCCTCGAGGGAGTGTTGCGGGGCGGTCGGGGCGGGTGAGGGGCTGGGTGGGGGGTAGAAAACTCCGGCATAAGGCTGAACGGAGTTAGTACATAAATAAATTAAGAAAACGAATTACATTGCGCGCTGCAACACCAAATCGGCGATGCGGCGCGCGCAATGTAATACGTTTTCTTTATTTATTTATGTACTTAACTCCGTTCGGCCTTATGCCGGAGTTTACTACCCCCCACCCAGCCCCTCCCCCGCCCCGCCTCACCACCCGGCAGCACTCCCTGGAGGAGCCGCCACTGCTTTTTCTTCTCCTCCGCTCATGTCACTTTTCGGGAGCACAAGGAGTTTACACTTTCAGTTCGATAAGCTACTGCATTATCACCGTGCATTTGTCATAAAATTCAACTCAAGGAAATTACCTCTGTTTAGATCAGCGCCTTGAGACCCTCACGGGTGAGTAGCGCGCTTACAATTCCCTGATTGATTGATGGGCCTCGTCTAATAGAAAGAACTGTCAGAAAGTTTTATCTTTTCTGCGCAGAAATTTCTTAGGACATAGAACCCCATTGCATACATTGTATTAGCTGCAAAACTCTTACTTGTGCTTGGCCCATTTGTTTAGCATTACTGAAAGCTGTGCATGTCCCCTCAGGTAAAAGCATATGTCACAAGGCACCCCGCCTGGATTACATTTGCGTACAATAACTACTTGGGTCTCTTGATCCCACCCAGCATCACATTATAATGGTGTGCAAAATGCACACAGACTCAAAAACTAGGCCCAGATGTGCTAACATTTTGCGTCGTGGTTGCGCCACTTTTTTGTCTCCGCCATGACGGAAAATACTAATTTACATTTACAAAGCAATGCAAATCAGATTTGCTTGGCTTTGCGTGGGAGTTTTCCCAAAAAGTAATGAGCCTTGTATTACTTTGCATCAGGGAGGAGTTCCATGGGTAGAGCATGGGCATTCATTCCCATGCATCCACTTATGGATTTTGACGCATTCCAAGATTTACTAAGGTGAGTAAAGCTGGGAATATGCCACAATGCTAGGCCTCCCTGAACCAGGCATGACGAGGAGAAATATCTTTATTTCTCCTCATTGCTTCCTCTTTCGCCGCATTCCGCAGCATGCATAGAAAGAAGAAAATGCATTTAAGGATTGTTCTTGTGCAGGAAGGTTTACTTTCATTGTGTTGCAAGAGTGTCTGCATTGGAGCTAAGCAGTATACAGTGTACCAGTGCTAGGGGACAGTATAAATGCGCCACATCTTACTAGATATGGTGTATTTCTGCTGTCTCTTTTTCACGCCATGCAGAACAGCAACTTTGCTTGTGGCCCTGTCTTGCATGAAAAATTAATAAATATCCCCCCAAAGTCAGGCTTCCAAACTCTGGCCCAATTTACTATGACTTTATATTGGGGTAGAGTAATTTTTTTGGCACAGCCCCAATGCAACAATACTTTTGGCATTTACGAAGCCATGCAAAGTCATTTTACGTGGCTTTGCATGATTTAGTGAATACAAAGTAATGCAAGGCGGCGCATATGGCTGTCTTGCATTACTTTGCGTCAGGTAGACATTACATGGGTGGAGTATGGGAGTTCCCATGCATCCACACATGTATTTTGTTGCAAATCCAGACTTACAAAGACATGTTAACCTGGGTTTGTGCCCAAATGGTGTGTCTAACCGACGGAGGCATAACAAGCAGAAATATCTTTATCTCTCATTGTTTCTTACTCTTTCCATGTGTGCGCCACTCTGAAGCACACACCGAAAGAGAGACATGCCTCTTTGGATTGTTTTTGTGCAAGAAGGTATCCCTTCCTGCACAAATACAATCCTGCCCGCAAATCAGCCACACTTGCACTGTTGTTCAAGAGTGCCTGCTTTAGCGCTAGGCAGCAGAATGCCCAATGAAAGGAGAGAGCAGAAATGTCCATATCTTCGTAAATATAGAGTGTTTCTGATCTTTCACACATCGCAGATCAGCAAGTTCCTTTGCTTCGCCACATTGTGTGAAATAATAGTAAATGTGCTCCTAGGTACTTTCTGAATTTGTCAAGAGAAAGACAAGTGCTCTTAGACTCTTAGAAAAATACAGGAAAAGCATGAGAATAAGGCCTGATGTTAATCCCCACCCCAGAGGCAGTGCATGCACTCAATGACTAATGTCTTTCCTTTTAATGAGTAAGTTAGCGGTTCATAAGCAAGTATGGCTGATGTATACAAAAACAGCAGGGCGTTCAGAGGGTTTATTATGTCCAAGGCCCTGCATTTTCCATGCCCTTGCATTTGTGTTACTAAAATGTATTTATATATATCTTTAAATTAAAGCAAGCTTGATATATTTATTCATAAATAGCCAGCTTATGTGGTCATACCAATAGATGATGCCAAATGCTGTTTCCTTTTTCTGTGCAGCTACTTTTTTGCCACGTTGCAGAAACGGAAACAGCATCCAGAGGGCTGCCCATTAAGATTTTGCCCCAGCTCTTGCAAAAGCTTCTGACAAGCCTGATCAGCAGTGGCAATGTGAATTACTGTGTCTATTGGTAAGTGAAGTAGTGACGACAGATAATGGACAGGATGCAGAGCAAGAATATCGACGGGAAAATATCGACATACATAAATATCGAGGTAAGAATATCGTTAATGTTAAATATCGATGTAAGTAATATCGATGTTAGAAATATCGATTTGTTAGTTGTGTAAAAATATCGAGAGTGTTAAATATCGATATTAAAAATATAGATGTAAATAATATCGATGTAAATAATATCGATTTTATGTTTATGATGTAACTTTTTATTTAGGGGCCGATTCCGATCTCGGTCGGAGGCGCACCTAACACCATTCGGTCGGGAAAAAAGCCATGCGAATGCCTGTTTCCCGACCGATCCGCACATTATTCCGAACGAGCAAGTACGATGCGCACAACAGCATAGATTCCGACCCAGTCGTACTCACCCAATCCAGGTCCTGTTCCCCGACCGAGCCGGATCCGTAAACGCAGAATCGAGTCGCACGGAAGCCAAAAAGCAGCCCCGTCCGGCCGGACAAGTACAATGCGCTTCCCGTATGCGCCGAACCTGTCGCTACGCACGGCACGTCAAAGCATCCGGGAGAGGCGCACATAAGCTCCGATTCGCGCCACAACACGATCCACGGCTACGAGACGAACACGCCAGCGACGAGGACGAGGCGAAGCAACGAGAAAGACGAACGAGACGAACCAACCATGAATCCCATCGTGCCGATCCTACCAATATTCTACATCTACTACCGGAACAGGCACGGACGCGTACGGCGCAGAAGGTAAGTCAGACACCAACCACAAAAACAAACTACACGTACCCGACATATCACACACACACACTGGGATGCAGAAATTACTCACACCAGCAACAGCAGCACCATAGGGGCGGGATGGCCATCACCAATGCCACATATACACATAGGGGCCCGGATGCCCACCACCACTACCACCCCTACCCAGGGTGTGCCAGATGCCTACCACAACTACCACCTCTACCCAGGGTGTGCCAGATGCCTACCACTACTACCACCCCTACCCAGGGGGTGCCAGATGCCTACCACTACTACCACCTCTACCCATGGGGGGCCGGATGCCTGTCACTACTACCACCCTTACCCAGGGGGTGCCAGATGCCTACCACTACTACCATCTCTACCCAGGGGGTGTCAGATGCCTACCACTACTACCACCTCTACCCATGGGGTGCCAGATGCCTACCACTACTACCACCCCTACCCAGGGGGTGCCAGATGCCTACCACTACTACCACCCCTACCCAGGGGGTGCCAGATGCCTACCACTACTACCACCTCTACCCATGGGGTGCCAGATGCCTACCACTACTACCACCCCTACCCAGGGGGTGCCAGATGCCTATCACTACTACCACCCCTACCCAGGGGGTGCCAGATGCCTACCACTACTACCACCTCTACCCATGGGGGGGTGGATGTCTACCACCACTACCACCATTACCCAGGGGGTGCCAGATGCCTACCACTACTACCACCCCTACCCAGGGGGTGCCAGATGCCTACCACTATTACCACCTCTACCCATGGGGTACCAGATGCCTACCACTACTACCACCCCTACCCAGGGGGTGCCAGATGCCTATCACTACTACCACCTCTACCCATGGGGGGCTGGATGCCTACCACTACTACCACCCCTACCCATGGGGGGCTGGATGCCTACCACCACTACCACCATTACCCAGGGGGTGCCAGATGCCTACCACTACTACCACCCCTACCCAGGGGGTGCCAGATGCCTACCACTATTACCACCTCTACCCATGGGGTACCAGATGCCTACCACTACTACCACCCCTACCCAGGGGGTGCCAGATGCCTATCACTACTACCACCCCTACCCAGGGGGTGCCAGATGCCTACCACTACTACCACCTCTACCCATGGGGGGCTGGATGCCTGTCACTACTACCACCTCTACCCATGGGGTGTAAGATGCCTACCACTACTACCACCTCTACCCATCGGGGGCTGGATGCCTACCACTACTACCACCTCTACCCATGGGGTGCCAGATGCCTACCACTACTACCACCCCTACCCAGGGGGTGCCAGATGCCTATCACTACTACCACCCCTACCCAGGGGGTGCCAGATGCCTACCACTACTACCACCTCTACCCATGGGGGGGTGGATGTCTACCACCACTACCACCTCCACCCATGGGGGCTGGATGCCTGTCACTACTACCACCTCTACCCATGGGGGGCTGGATGCCTACCACTACTACCACCTCTACCCATGGGGGCTGGATGCCTGTCACTACTACCACCCCTACCCAGGGGTGCCAGATGCCTACCACTACTACCATCTCTACCCAGGGGTGTCAGATGCCTACCTCTAATACCACCTCTACCCATGGGGGGCTGGATGCCTGTCACTACTACCACCTCTACCCATGGGGGGCTGGATGCCTGTCACTACTACCACCTCTACCCATGGGGGCTGGATGCCTACCACTACTACCACCCTTACCCAGGGGGTGCCAGATGCCTACCACTACTACCACCTCTACCCATGGGGGGCTGGATGCCTGTCACTACTACCACCTCTACCCATGGGGGGCTGGATGCCTGTCACTACTACCACCCCTACCCATGGGGGGCTGGATGCCTACCACCACTACCACCCTTACCCAGGGGGTTCCAGATGCCTACCACTACTACCACCTCTACTCATGGGGTGCCAGATGCCTACCACTACTACCACCCCTACCCAGGGGGTGCCAGATGCCTATCACTACTACCACCCCTACCCAGGGGGTGCCAGATGCCTACCACTACTACCACCTCTACCCATGGGGGGCTGGATGCCTGTCACTACTACCACCTCTACCCATGGGGGGCTGGATGCCTGTCACTACTACCACCTCTACCCATGGGGGGCTGGATGCCTACCACTACTACCACCTCTACCCATGGGGGGCTGGATGCCCACCACCAACAACACCCCCACTCACAGGATGGCTAATACATGACACAACAAGCACACACCAACATAAAGAATGCAACACAAAGACATCCCCCAACACCATGACAAGCGTGTGTAGACTGTGTCAAATGCCTACAACACTGAACATGACTTTGAACATACAATGTGACCCTATCACATGTGC